>CM055070.1:21775856-21813094 GCA_029204045.2 Tillandsia leiboldiana
CGAGAACCACACCAGTAATCTACAATACTAGAATGAAATGCAGAGAGAAGGTAAAGAAAACAGCATACTAAGGCTCCCTCAGACCGACTGCTCCAACTCGGCCTTCCACCATGCCTACCTCGTACACCGGAAGGTACCTGTCACAGATGGGTAGCAGCGACACTATCATCAAATAGTACTAAAGCAGTAAAGTAATACCAGAACACAAAAGTAAGTCTAGCCACGAACAAACGCTCTACTCGTAACGGTACTCGCAACCACCTGTACCACCTGTAACACCTGTAACCCCGGTAAACACCTGTACACACCTTGACGCACGGGATCCAATTTTGGCGGTTCCCACAAGCTCGCACATCGCTGCCTCAAGCCCCACAACTAATAAGGGGCCTCCCAATACGTCACCTCGTGGGGTACACACCTGACCACACGGATCCAATCCCGGCGGTCCCACAGCTCGCACATCGCTGCCTCAAGCACCACAAATAATAAGGGGCCTCCCCCTACGTCACCTCGTGGGGTACACACCTGACCAATCGGGATCCAATCCGACAGGTCGCACGCTCGCACCGCTGCCTCAAACCCCACAACTAATAAGGCCTCCCACTACGTCACCTCGTGGGGTACACACCTGACCACATCGGGATCCAATCCCGACAGGTCGCCACCGCTCGCACCTCGCTGCCTAAACCCCCAACTAATAAGGGGCCCCCCACTACGTCACCTCGTGGGGTAACACGGGTCAAAGACGCCTTTCCGGAAAAAGAGCACCCTTTGCGGTGGCCAAACCGCGGGTGCGCGTGTCGCAACTCGAGTATAAGTAACCAAGTAACCAAGTAACCAAGTAACCAAGTAACCATGTCACCAAGTAACCATGTCACGGGGTAGTAGGTAGTACACCATAGAAACCATCAGTATTAGTACGATAATAATAAAAAGACCTTTTGGATTACCAACACAATACTCAGCCTCGACCGTAAACCCACCTCAACACAAGCGATCCCGAAATCCGCTGGGAGTCTCTGGCTAGCGGCTGACTGCTAGTACCTGAATAATAAAATACAAGTCAATAATAGACTCTCTCTCTGTACATCCCACTAACTCATGTGTGTGCAAGCTATACGGCAAACTTCGCCGAAGTCCCGGGATTTTGCCGGACTTTCCGGAAATCTGATTTCCGCTCAACGAAAGCCATTGATCTCCCACGAAGGGTTTAGAGATCATGGGCGTACAGCCCAAAACAGCCCATGACGCTACAATTGCAGTTAGACCCCTAGGGTTTTACCCAATTGCACTTTACAATGAAATAAGAGTCGTTTTTGCTCGTTCTCTTAACTGGGATATTATTTTTACGAACGTCACTTCCAGTAAGTGACACTCGAACCCGCTGAACACCGTGCTCACCCATTTGTAGCAGCACGGAACCTGAGGAAACTTCGGGCCATAATATACCTCTCTAACATAGCTTAAATGCATTTTTGTTCTTCGGCTCAACGAAACCAAAATCCGACGCGAGCATCGCGTCCAGTGACCCCAAATTAGCCAGGAGCTCACTGTCGCGGCTTCGCAAAACCGCCCGGAACAGTGTTTGGGCTAAACTATTCTTTAAGGGTTGGTTAACCTATACTTAACCTTTAATAATCAATTTCAAATTCTGCTTTAGAGTTAAGTTCACAGCAACCTAAAAACCTGGGGCTTGCTTCATTTGCAGCCCAGCAGTTGCTGGATCAACCAGATCCACACCTAGTCCACTAACAATGCATACAATGCACCAAACCTCAGTCCACCCAGATCTAACTTGATCTGAAGTGAGCATCAAGCTCAGGAGACATTTTTGAGCAACTTTCATATTTAACTCAAAAGCTAATTCTGTAAGAAAACTCATTGTGCATTTAAGCAAACAGGTGGTGTGCTATTCCTCTCAACACACACAAGCCATTCCCCGACCTGGTTCTCAGCAATACTGGACCAAATCCTGTGAAACTTGAAGGGAAATGCTCCACAGGGCACAGGCAACATTCCCAGCATTTTGGTTTCACCTTGCACCCTCGGATTGCCGGGGGCCCGAGGTTGAAGAAGATGCCTCCACCTCGAAATTCGTGACTGTTCCACCAAGGGTTCTGGGACTTAACCAAAAGCACCTACAGGTGCTAACACCCTCAGTGAACCTCCTGTGCTGTGGCCGGCTACAGAACCCGGCGGCGGCGCGGCAGTGGCAAGCTTTTGGAGCTTTTACCAACAATGGCAACTTTTCACTCAATGGGTTTCGGGTGAAAAGGACAGCAGAAATAGCTTCCTAGCAAGTTTTTAGGAAGGTCTGGCCTTGTCCCCGCCGTCGGAAGTCGCCGGATCACCGGCCGCCATAATGGCCTCAAGCTCGGGCCATCCATGGCCGGCCCTCATTCGGGCTGCATTGAAGCCATGCAAAGGCATGGATGCAACCCTCTCACCCCCAGGGAGCTCCTCGACCACTTGGCCGGAGGTGGGGAGGCCGCCGGCGCCGGAGCACATAGCTCGGCCGAAGGTGGAAAAACCCGAAAAACTAGGGTTTTGAACTGTGGCGTAGTTACTCAACCAAAAACCCTCAAACTTTGCAGAGATGACCTATTGGTCCTAACAGTCCCAACCCATCATTTTACTTTCATTAAAAGTCGCCGGGAGCAAAGAAAGCTCGAGGCGGAGCTCTCGGCTGTGCAACTTGGCCGCCGACCAACCGATGGCTTCCCATTTTCGGGGCTGTGCGTGGAGCATCCTTAGAACCTACAAAGCCCACTTCAAAGGTCTTGACCTCTAAAACTCCAAGAATAAAGAGGGCTTTACCACGCCGGAGTTGGGGAAGATGGGATGACGCCGGTCAGCGTCGCGCGGCCACGGCTCGCACCCGACTTCTCTTGTCTCGAGTTCTGGGGTATGCAGAAGACCTCCGGACACTCCAGCAGCAATCCCCAAGGATCTTCGTGATCCTTCACTTAACTAAAAAATTTCTCTCCCCCTCTCTCTCTCACTCCGGCCATCCCATAAGGGAGGGTTTCCTAGGCATGGAGGTCGTGGCAGAGGGGAGTTGGGGAACGTGAAGAGCAGTTGTAACTGCCCCCAACCCCACGATACAAGAACCTAGTACCATTTAATGCATTTTTTCCACTTTCTTTGCATTTTACCCCTTCCACACATCACCCCTTGCACTAAGACCCTTATTGTAGATTCTCTTGCATAATAGACCTTCTACACCGAGTTTCCCTAGACATGGTGCTAAAATATTGGGTTACACCAAAAATACAGTAAATTTACCATATTTCACGTATTTCGAGACAATCGGTTCGTCAAAATGTGAAACCGACTTCGCCACGACGTCGCGCTCGTCGAGACCTATCAAGTAGCGTATTTGCTTGCTTGATTCAGCGCTCGAATAAAATCTCGGGCCATAAAGTTCTGTAAGTTGCAGTATGACGCACGCACTTCGATGCACCCGGATCACTAAACGCGAATTCCGTCAGTGCCATTGTGCTCAGAATGGCGGTGCCATTCAAATCGACTACCCGAATCGCTAGATTCGGACTCCAGATAGTGAATCGGCTAACGTTCGCTTCGGTGGGGAATTAAATCAGGAGGTTACTATTCACGACTTAAGTCGTGGGCCCCACAAGCTTCTTCACTGATTTCTGAACAATCCGACCGTCGGATTGAAAATTAGTTTATATCATTTTCAATCGGTTCGACGAGACGGTCGCACTAGTGATTTCAGATTTTTGAGATCAGACTCGGATCCGAAAGGCAGACATAGTGCTCCGTAAACTGTGCAATACGCGCACCGGTATGCAAGTCACTAAGGTTTAGATCTGCTTCCTCGCTCGCAATCGTATTTGATTTTCCTCGAGTGCTACATCACTCACACTTAAAAGAAGTTTTGTCCCCGAAACTTAAATACACCATGAATCCAATAAGTGGGGAAAAGGGCCCAAGAATGCCCGACTTGCGCTCCCAAAAGGCTTCGCGCCCCTCCTGATCCGCTCGTTTCTCTCTGGCACTAGGAGGGATTGCAGTTTCCCTGCCGGGCGTTGACGTTCGGCCCTTATTTGTTGACCCCCAGGCAATGAGCTACAAATTGCGTTACATCCCTCTTCATCTTGGCCACCGGGAGGTCTGCTTGAGGTCCCTGTACATCTTTGTGCCTCCTGGATGCGCTGCATAAGGGCGCTGTGTGCCTTGGGCAGAATTTCCTTCTTCAATTCCGGGGGTATCCGGCACACAAAATTCGCCCAGCGGAACCGTAGGGTGTCATCGCCTTCCAATGAAAGTCCCCTTCCGATCCGGTGAGATCTTGTCTTTTAACGAGCCGTAAGTGCGAGCCCGCCTGCTGTTCCTCTCGAATCTTTTCCAACAGTGTTGGTTTGACCACCAGAGTTAGAAGTTGCGCAACCGTGCCTGCGGGCACTACTTCTAACCTAGTCGTGAAAATTTCATGATCAAGTTGCTCTGTTCGAGTCCTCGCACCTACCGATCCTCCCTACAATCGCCCATCCTGCTCAAAACTGTCCGCTACCACGTTTGCTTTCCCGGGGTGATATTGGATCGTAATCCTTCAATAATTCAAAACACCGCTTCTGACGTCGTCGTCGGGGGTTGGTGACACCTTGTCTGCTACCAGTCGCGGTAGTGGCTACTACCGCGAAGTTCCTCCTCCGGGTTTTTTTGAGCAGACCAACAAACTAGGTAGAGTTCTCTCCTCAAAACACTTGTAAGGGATTCCTACCTAGCGTTCACAACTCCTCAGGCGGACTAGGGGAGTAACCCCACTCCTATCCTATATAACCCTTCCCCCCCCCCGACACAACCGTACCGTACGCGGAGGAAGAAAAAGACAGACACGGAAGATGGGAATCGATGCCTAACCAAAGAAAAACCATAAGGAAGAAATATATATTATATATACCTGTTCTGGGATTCTGCATCAATGCTCCCCGGGTGGCAGCTGGGGAGATCCATCCACAACCTCTGGGCCAGCTACGTTCGACGTGGCGGGGTGGGGTCTCGGAATCGGAAGAGTCCGTCAAGGCGTGGGTCGTCGGGTCTCGGTGCCGGGGGTCTGGTGACGCCCGGCCTCCGGGGACACTCGTAACGTGTGTGGCCCGGCCTGCCACACAGGAAACAATGCTCATTCCGCCAAGGGCAATCCATCATGGGATGCGCACCGTCACAAATGACGCATGGCGTCGGTGGTGTAGGTCCCTCCCTCATCGCCTGCCCGGGTTTCGGCCCGTTCCTCTGGCGCTTGGTCGCTCTGCCGCCCTGGTAGGGGCCCCCTGTCGGGCCAGGGTAGGGGTGTGCCCGTCGTGTACGCTCTAGCTCCGCGCGCACGGCCCAAGTTGACCGCTCCCTGAAAGGGTGGAAAACGCCAGTCGGTGGTATCCCACGGGGGTTAACACTGCCGGTGCCGTGCTGGGCGCGGTCGACAACTCCTCGAGCTCCTGGGTCAGTATACCCACCTGCTCCGCGAGAGTTAGCAATTTCACAGCCACGTCGCGCAGCTGGTTGCGTAGTACGCGGTTTGCCTCTGCCGCAAGGTCCATGTCTGGCAGCAGTTTACCTACCC
Source organism: Tillandsia leiboldiana (assembly GCA_029204045.2). Classification (NCBI taxonomy): domain Eukaryota; kingdom Viridiplantae; phylum Streptophyta; class Magnoliopsida; order Poales; family Bromeliaceae; genus Tillandsia; species Tillandsia leiboldiana. Next base: position 21,781,444 of record CM055070.1, read on the forward strand.
AAAATCAGGCTTCTATCTGTGCACACCAAGGAAACACATTAGTCCCAGCTACAAGAAAACCGTGCGTAAATAAATCACACAAATTCCCTTTTCCCCCACGTTCACTCACGTCCTACAACCTTACGTCCCACACATTTCATTTATTCTAGTTAAGTGTGATATCTAGGTGGATGTTGGGCCGTCACTGTTGTGATTAAAGCAAAGTCTCTGATACCATCTTAATCTGTCACGCCCCGGGGGTTTTATTTTAGCGAAAACGATACTTCAAAGTACGCGTAAAGTGCGTACAATTGTTTTTGTTTAGAACCTCCTTCCCGGCGCGGTGCCCAGACCCGCCACATATACAGATTTACTCAAAAATCGGGCAGAGTCTCCTCTGTATATGCACGGCGTCGCGGCTGTTACAATAGTCGATCATGAGCAATCATTTCCCATTTAATCACAACAGTTTCGAAGTAGTACAGTGCATGAAGACTAGACAATACCCGTGGCCAATCAAGTTGAAAGGATAAACTCACAGTTTTGAAAGCAGGTCCACACGACCCAAGGTTTGAAGACAGTTGGAAAAGATGCCATAAATCCACAGGGTTTGGAAACAGGTCCACACGACCCAGATTTTGAAAGGTAGTTTTCGAAGTTCTTTTCTTTTCTAGTCATGTTGCTTTGAATAACGGCCAAACGGGAACAATAAAGGAAACAGTAGTGCATAAGCAGAAAGAAAGTACTCAACATCCACACGACCCCCACAAGGGTATCGAGAACCACACAGTAATCTACAATACTGAATGAAATGCAGAGAAGGTAAATAAAACAGCATACTAAGGCTCCCTCAGACCGACTGCTACCACTCCGGCCTCACCATCGCTACCTCTACCCCCTGGAGGTACCTGTCACAGAGTGGGTAGTCAGCGACACTATCATCAAAATAGTACTAAAGCAGTAAAGTAATACCAGCCACAAAAGTAAGTCTAGCCAGAACAACCGCTCTACTCGTAACGGTAACTCGCAACCACCTGTACCACCTGTAACACCTGTAACCCCGGTAACACCTGTAACACCTGACCGCATCGGGATCCAATCCCGGCGGTCCCACAGCTCGCACATCGCTGCCTCAAGCCCCACAACTAATAAGGGGCCTCCCACTACGTCACCTCGTGGGGTACACACCTGACCACATCGGGATCCAATCCCGGCGGTCCCACAGCTCGCACATCGCTGCCTCAAGCCCCACAACTAATAAGGGGCCTCCCACTACGTCACCTCGTGGGGTACACACCTGACCACATCGGGATCCAATCCCGACAGGTCGCACCGCTCGCACCTCGCTGCCTCAAACCCCACAACTAATAAGGGGCCTCCCACTACGTCACCTCGTGGGGTACACACCTGACCACATCGGGATCCAATCCCGACAGGTCGCACCACTCGCACCTCGCTGCCTCAAACCCCACAACTAATAAGGGGCCCCCCACTACGTCACCTCGTGGGGTAACACGGGTCAAAGACCGCCTTTCCGGAAAAGAGCACCCTTTGCGGTGGCCAAACCGCGGGTGCGCGTGTCGCAACTCGAGCATAAGTAACCAAGTAACCAAGTAACCAAGTAACCAAGTAACCATGTCACCAAGTAACCATGTCACGGGGTAAGGTAGTACACCATAGAAACCATCAGTGTTAGTACCGATTAATAATAAAAAGACCCTTTTGGATTACCAACACAATACTCAGCCTCGACCGTAAACCCACCTCAACACAAGCGATCCCGAAATCCGCTGGGAGTCTCACTGGCTAGCGGCTGACTGCTAGTACCTGAATAATAAATACAAGTCAATAATAGACTCTCTCTCTCGTATCCATCCCACTAACTCACTGTGTGTGCAAGCTATACGGCAAACTTCGCCGAAGTCCGGGATTTTGCCGGAACTTTCCGGAAATTCGATTTTCCGCTCAATGAAAGCCATTGGATCTCCCACGAAGGGTTTAGAGATCATGGGCGTACAGCCCAAAACAGCCCATGAGGCTACAATTGCAGTTAGACCCCTAGGGTTTTACCCAATTGCACTTTTACAATGAAATAAGAGTCGTTTTTTGCTCGTTCTCTTAACTGGGATATTATTTTTACGAACCGTCACTTCCAGTAAGTGACACTCGACCCGCTGAACACCGTGCTCACCCATTTGTAGCAGCACGGAACCCGAGGAAAACTTCGGGCCATAATATACCTCTCTAACATAGCTTAAATGCATTTTTGTTTCTTCGGCTCAACGAAACCGAAATCCGACGCGAGCATCGCGTCCAGTGACCCCAAATTAGCCAGGAGCTCACTGTCGCGGCTTTGCAAACCGCCCGGAACAGTGTTTGGGCTAAACTATTCTTTTAAGGGTTGGTTAACCTATAACTTAACCTTTAATAATCCAATTCAAATTCTGCTTTAGAGTTAAGTTCACAGCAACCTAAAAACCCTGGGGCTTGCTTCATTTGCAGCCCAGCAGTTGCTGGATCAACCAGATCCACACCTAGTCCACTAACAATGCATACAATGCACCAAACCTCAGTCCACCCAGATCTAACTTGATCTGAAGTGAGCATCAAGCTCAGGAGACATTTTTGAGCAACTTTCATATTTAACTCAAAAGCTAATTCTGTAAGAAAACTCATTGTGGCATTTAAGCAAACAGGTGGTGTGCACTATTCCTCTCAACACACACAAGCCATTCCCCGACCTGGTTCTCAGCAATTACTGGACCAAATCCTGTGAAACTTGAAGGGAAATGCTCCACAGGGCACAGGCAACATTCCCAGCATTTTGGTTTTCACCTTGCACCCTCGGATTGCCGGGGCCCGAGGTTGAAGAAGATGCCTCAACCTCGAAATTCGTGACTATTCCACCAAGGGTTCTGGGACTTAACCAAAAGCACCTACAGGTGCTAACACCCTCAGTGAACCCTCCTGTGCCTGTGGTCGGCAACAGAACACGGCGGCGGCGCGGCGGTGGCAAGCTCGGTTTTGGAGCTTTTACCAACAATGGCAACTTTTCACTCAATGGGTTTCGGGTGAAAAGGACAGCGGAAATAGCTTCCTAGCAAGTTTTTAGGAAGGTCTGGCCTTGTCCCCGCCGTCGGAAGTCGCCGGATCACCGGCCGCCATTAATGGCCTCAAGCTCGGGCCATCCATGGCCGGCCCTCATTCGGGCTGCATGGAAGCCATGCAAAGGCATGGATGCAACCCTCTCACCCCCAGGGAGCTCCTCGACCACTTGGCCGGAGGTGGGGAGGCCCGCCGGCGCCGGAGCACATAGCTCGGCCGAAGGTGGAAAAACCCAAAAACTAGGGTTTTGAACTGCGGCGTAGTTACTCAACCAAAAACCCTCAAACTTTGCAGAGATGACCTATTGGTCCTACAGTCCCAACCCATCATTTTACTTTTCATTAAAAGTCGCCGGGAGCAAAGAAAGCTCGAGGCGGAGCTCTCAGCTGTGCAACTTGGCCGCCGACCAACCGATGGCTTCCCATTTTCGGGGCTGTGCGTGGAGCATCCTTAGAACCTACAAAGCCCACTTCCAAAGATCTTGACCTCTAAAACTCCAAGAATAAAGAGGGCTTACCACGCCGGAGTTGGGGAAGATGGGATGACGCCGGTCAGCGTCGCGCGGCCACGGCTCGCACCCGACTTCTCTTGTCTCGAGTTCTGGGGTATGCAGAAGACCTCCGGACACTCCAGCAGCAATCCCCAAGGATCTTCGTGATCCTCCACTTAACTAAAAAATTTCTCTCCCCCTCTCTCTCTCACTCCGGCCATCCCATAAAGGGAGGGTTTCCTGGGCATGGAGGTCGTGGCAGAGGGGAGTGGGGAACGTGAAGGAGCAGTTGTAACTGCCCCCAACCCACGATACAAGAACCTAGTACCATTTAATGCATTTTTCCACTTTCTTTGCATTTTACCCCTTCCACACATCACCCCTTGCACTAAGACCCTTATTGTAGATTCATCTTGCATAATAGACCTTCTACACCGAGTTTCCCTAGACATGGTGCATAAAATATTGGGTTTACACCAAAAATACAGTAAATTTTACCATATTTCACGTATTTCGAGACAATCGGTTCGTCAAAATGCGAAACCGACTTCGCCACGACGTCCGGCTCATCGAGACCTATCAAGTAGCGTATTTGCTTGCTTGATTCAGCGCTCGAATAAAATCTCGGGCCATAAAGTTCTGTAAGTTGCAGTATGACGCACGCACTTCGATGCACCCGGATCACTAAACGCGAATTCCGTCAGTGCCATTGTGCTCAGAATGGCGGTGCCATTCAAATCGACTACCCGAATCGCTAGATTCGGACTCCAGACAGTGAATCGGCTAACGTTCGCTCGGTGGGGAATTAAATCAGGAGGTTACTATTCACGACTTAAGTCGTGGGCCCCACAAGCTTCTTCACTGATTTCTGAACAATCCGACCGTCGGATCGAAAATTAGTTTATATCATTTTCAATCGGTTCGACGAGACGGTCGCACTAGTGATTTCAGATTTTCGAGATCAGACTCGGATCCGAAAGGCAGACATAGTGCTCCGTAAACTGTGCAATACGCGCACCGGTATGCAAGTCACTAAGGTTTAGATCTGCTTCCTCGCTCGCAACCATATTTGATTTTCTCGAGTGCTACAAAAAGCCAATACAATCATCAAATACAAATTAAAGAAAGGCATAATGATTAAAACAAAAACTTAAAACCACCTACTCATGTAACTGGGGGACCTTGTTAATTACACTAGATATTTGCATGCATAAGGATACTGTGGATGTTTTAGTCATTATTGGAACACAATGTTATGCAAACTACGCGGTTGGTGCCCTTTACGCTCTGATACCATCTTAATCTGTCACGCCCCGGGGGTAAATTAGAAAGCGAAAAACGACCCAATTTTTTTCTTTAAAAGTCTTTACCCTCCGGCACGTGCCCAGACCCGCCACATATACAAGGTCACTCAAACAAACGGACAGAGTCTCCCCTGTATATGCACAGCGTCGCACAACATACAATCACCAACCACCACTAGTTTAACATACACATTCTCACGCAGGCGATCATATAAACTTATACATCATTCAAAGGATAATCGCCCACTTGGCATACACCAATTTGAAAGGATAAAGCCACAAGGTTTTAAAATAGTGTCTACCCGACACTCTGTTTTAGAAATCCATTTTCGCAAATCATTTTATCTTTTCAAAACCTCCACATGCACATACAACCATCACAAGATAAGAATGAAAGATCCAAGTTTATTATCCCACATCATTAAGGCATCCATGTTCCAAATGTTATACCACATCATCCACAAACAAATCTTTCAAGTATCATGCTCATCATGTCCACATAGTGTATGAACAAAAGAGGAGTAAAAAGGAGTCACCGAGATGACGAAAAGCGATGTCACTCGAGAGCTGATGCCTCTCCTCCGTCCCCGCCGGATCTTGTCACATAGTGGGAGTTAGTGACCAAAATATAGGAAAGGAAATAATCAATAACATAATCATGATATGCATTAACGAGGTACAAAGAGTAATTAGGACAACAAAACCGTAAACCGGAATATCCATTCCATTCATACTATCCCTTAGTCCGTAGACCTAAGGAATAACCAACCTTGCTTAATCCTTTGGTGCTCTTCTCACCCTCCCCTTACTACCTTGGAGGGCCCCTACGTAATCCCCGCGTAAAGTTCACGAGTTGTCACGCCCCGGGGGTTCAAACGCTCGGAAGAAGAGCCACCGATGCTCCCAGATCAGCGTAATATATATATATATATATATATATATATATATATATATATATATATATATATATATATATATATATATATATATATATATATTTTGAAAACAATTCCACCCCAGTGCGCACACAGATCCGCCGCATATACAAATTTACTCTGCAAACGGGCAGAGTCTCCTTTGTATATGCACGGCGTCCTGACTACATCATGCATCTCATACAGGCTTTAACCACACTAGATCGAGGTACAGACACATTCAACATGCAAACCAAGCATTCCATCAACTCTCACACTTTGAAAGGGCCGACTATTTTAAAAGGATAAATAATCACAGAGTTTTGAAAGCGACGCCCACCCGACGCCGATGTTTTAGAAAGTCCGTTTCAAAGCCACATAAATCCACAATTTCTCAAAAGTGGCACCCACCCGATGCCTGATTTTGTAAAACCATTTTTCTGAAATCACATAAATCCCACAAGGTTTTAAAAACGGTGCCCACACGACACCCATATTTTAAAAACAATTTTCGCAAACGGTTTTCCTTGTTTTTGTTGTTCGTAGTTTAAAACGGCCAAGTAAGGAATTAGAAATGACATTCATTCAACAATTACGAAAGAAGAGGCAACATCCACGTCGATCCCACGGGGGTATCGCAATCCACAACTAACTAACATGAATAATAAAAGAACAAGGAAAGAAAAGTCACTGTGTCTGATGTCGCTAAAGGTCAGAACAACGCTCTCACGGCCTCACCAGTGCCCTAGTACTCGCCCCTGGACGAACCTGTCACCAACTGGGAAGTCAGTGACTATAAAGAAAAGTAAGAGCATAAAGGGCAATAAACAGTAAACCACTAACAACTGGAGCAACCCCCGCCTCAAAGTGCACTCAACAGTAAGCAACCCTGTGTAAAAAAAAACCGGGCACCTTCCCCGGCAACCCCTCCGAGCACCCACCTCGGTAACCCCTGCCGAGCACCTGCCTCGGCCGCCGAGCACCTGTCCCGGCATCACCGCTCACACCCTCCACAGCCGAGGGCCCCCATTACGTCACCGTCACGTGGGGTACACGGGTCAACGTACCACTTTTCCGAAAAAACACACCCTTGCGGTGGCCAAACCGCCGGTGTGCGTGTAGCAGACACGATCCTAATAATCGTATAATTAGATAACTAAATCACTGAATAGTGTAAGCAGGGTTAGCACCATAAACAGCAATCATTTTGTTACGGAATTTAAGTTGGCGTATTTCGTGAATTCGGTTAAGTCTTGAAAATTGAAGGTAAAGAAGGTTGGATCATATAACTCAATCTCAAGAAAGAAGAATTCAAAAGGATCAGGTATGTTGAACTTAATATCTTTGGTGATCCGAATACTTCTTATAGTGCAGAAACACTTGGATGAACTTGTAATTGCATAATTATCAAAAACTGGACATGGGACATGTTCAGGATCCGGATCAGGCTTTGCAATCCGGATCCCGAAGGTGGTTCGTTCATACATCAGTTCAATCCGGATCGTGGCTTCCCTTGATCCGGATCCCGAACACTGGGTTTACCATTTTATTTTAGCGATCCGGATCAGGCTTTGCAATCCGGATCCCGAACGTTGATGTTTGGTGAACTGTATGAACGATCCGGATCAAGCACTTCGATCCGGATCCCGAACCTTCATTTTTCTGGAATCTGTTTTTCTCGCTACTGCAATCCGGATCGCCGATCTCCGATCCGGATCGTCGTCATGAAAAATTCCAGAAAAGGATAGTTTTTGATCCTTATCTTTTTCCAAGGGTTTCTAACCTATAAATAGACCCTATGATTCTTTTTCTAGGGCTAATCCACATAATAGAAAAAGTAGCCGTCATCTTTTATACGGCCTAAGATCCACATATAGAGAAGAAAGGAAATCATAGATTCTATCTTATATTTCTTCATCTATATTGATTGATTTGATTCTAGGTTTTCATACTCACATTTTGAGTTGAATCAAATCAATGAATACTTAGATGGTATTTCCGATCTATTTCTAATCTAAGTATTCGGCGGATCATCACCACCCAAAAAACAACGATTTACCCCAAAATCGGCGCGTGGACTCGCGTGGCCTTGTGGATTCAAGGTGCTACCGCTCTCGTGGATTCGGAGCGAGGTACATTCGTGGATTCGAAGCGTGCTACTTGGTGAAGACCGTGGATTCGGTTGGACGTCGTGGACTCGACGTTGGACGCCGTGGATTCGGCGTTGGACGCACATCGTGGATTCGAGAAGCGTCGTGGAGCGAGCGGAGAAGATCAACTAGGAGCGTATGGAAAAGGTTGAGTCGTCTGTGAGTACGGTATATCACCTTGTACGTGTTTAATTCTAGTGGATTTCACCGTGTTATCGGTCCCGTGGTTTTTTACTCCGGTTTGGAGTTTTCCACGTAAAAATCTCTGCGTGTTATTTATTTTTCCGCATTGGGTTTTATATCGCAAAGATTTTTGAGTGTTTATTGTTTACACCTATTCACCCCCCTCTATGTGTTTTTTCCCCTATTTAGATCCAATTATACATAACCCAACACATTTGAAATCCCACCTTTGCCCGAACATGCAATTTACATAATTAACACCCTTTCCCAACATACCCTGAGAGAAAGCACCCATATTGAAAGAAGACCGGCGATCGGTTCGTCCGCGTTTGCACGTCTGCCGAGCTTACGGCGTCCCGCGCCCCTTAAGGGACAACAAAATGCTAAGACTAGGTGACTAACGCCGAACGTCGACTAAAACATCAAAAACGGAAGACCCGACGCGATCCCAGGACTCCGCGCGGCGAAGTTCCCCGCACGGCACCGACCCGTGCGGCGCGCACAAAGCTTGCGGACAGCCCCGCGCGACCCCAACCTGTCTGCGGCGACCCCGCGCGGCACCAGCCCACGCGGCGCCCCTGCCGCGCCCCTGCCGCGCGGCATGTTGCCTGCAGGAAGCCCTGCGTGGCGCGCTGCCTGCAGGCAGCACGCGCGGCGCCAGCCCGCGCGGCCCTGCCTGCGGGCAGCCCCGCGCGACGCACTTGCCGCGCGGCGCGCTGCCTACAGGCAGCCTGCGCGGCGCGAGCCCGCGAGGCCCTGCCTGCGGGCGGCCCCGAGCGGCGCCAGCCCGCGAGGCACTGCCTGCGGGCGGCCCCGCACGGCGCCCCTGCCGCGCGGCGCCAGCCCGCGCGGCCCTGCCTGCGGGCAGCCCCGCGCGACGCACCTGCCGCGCGGCGCGCTACCTGCAGGCAGCCCGCGCGGCGCCCCTGCCGTGCGGCGCGCTGCCTGCAGGCAGCCCGCGCGGCGCCAGCCCGCGCGGCCCTGCCTGCGGGCGGCCCCGCGCGGCCTTGCCTGTGGGCGGCCCCGTGCGGCGCCCCTGCCGCGCGGCGCGCAGCCGGCAGGCAGCCCGCGCAGCCCTGCCTGCGGGCGGCCCCGCGCGGCGCCCCTGCCGCGCTGTGTGCTGCCTGTAGGCAGCCCGCGCGGCGCCAGCCCGCGCGGCCCTGCCTGCGGGCAGCCCCGCGCGGCGCCCTTGCCGTGCGGTGCGCTGCCTGCGGGCAGCCCGCGCGGCCCTTCCTGCGGGCAGCCCCGAGCGGCGGCCAGCAGTTTTGCGGCGGCGGCGGCGATCCCCCAAACATGAACCGACCAACAACAAGACCCTCCAACAAAAATACCTAACCCTAAAAAATCAAGAACGGGGAAGGCCACACATTCGATCTGCCGGGGGAGAAGAAGAAGAAGGAGAAGAGGATCGTCCAACCGTTGCCCGATTGATTCCGCGAGCAAGAAAGCCTCCGTCCCTCTCCCGTTCTCCAACGTTCCGATCGTCCCACGGTCGTCTCGAAACGAGAGCGAAAAAGGGTTGGGTTCTTCGGTTTCCCCCTTTCTCTCTCAGACTACGCCCCTCAGAAACCCTAGCTGCCGAAAAATAAAACCAAGGAAAGAAAAACCCTAAAATCCCCGGTTTTAACAAACAAAACAACGGAACAAAACCGGCGGCTAAAAGTTACCTCGAGAAACGTGCCGGTCGTCCGCACGGATCCCAGAGCGCCCAAAAGAGGTCCAAACTTCAAAATTAAATTTTGGGAGATCCTGGGGTCGGAATTCGAATCCGATTGCACCACCGTTCCCCGTTTCGCGAGCTCTACCACCTAAAAATACCCGCGAGCCCCGACGGACTGTCCAGAAATAATCGAACATTAGCACCCGCCGGACCACTACACGTAGGAAAGGAAAAGAATAACCAAAAAGAATAGCGTGTCTTACACGAGTCCTTAGACCAACTTCTCTGGAAAAGTACACCCTTGCGGTGGCCAAACCGCAGGTGTACGTGATAGCGCTATGAGCCTCGAATCTGTAACTGTCGACTATATCGTGGTAGCTGTACCCGATAAAGCCATGCGTCTTGTCTTATCCTCTTTTTGTATGTACCAATTTTGCCAACCAAATAACATATTGTCCTTCCTTTTTATCAAAACACTTATGCAAAACACAATTTGAAATAAAAGGAAGAGGAAGGCCGGACACCATGATCCAACAACAACCCCTACCTTAGTTAGATTACCCACCTCATACGACGGAGAACGCGATGCACAAAAACTCCCAATATCGCCTTAACCTAGCCCGAATAAAAGCTACACCAAAATTCATTGTTAAAAACATCATCGTGATAAAAAACACTCAAAAACGGAGTGAAACGGGCCAAAAACAGCGTCGAAACGGGCTTCCGGATTTCCGGGCTGGGGGCTGGTGCACGGGCCCTGGCGTGGACCGGGTCCACGCCCAGGGGCGGCGGCCGCGCAGACCGGGCGTGTCACGCCCTGGGGTCGAAACTGCGACCCGGGCTCGCCAACAGATCCGCCATCTGTACGGAAACTGCCGCACAGACGAAGCGTCTACCCTGCAAGTCAGATCTATAGCTAAACATGTATCAGAGCTGACTAGAACTAACACCACAAGCTATAGAAAACCACTGAACATCAGATGTAAAAATAAAATAAAGATCCTCAATACAACACCTCTCAGCTGTCAAATAAAAACAAAAACCTCACCAATCTCTCAGACTGTCCAGTACAAAAGTGGAAACATAAAATACAGGGTACATCTACCTCTGACTCTCAATACGGGTAAGGAACTACTCAGCCACGTCCTCACCTCGATCAGCTGTCTCCGCCCGAACCCAACCGGAACAGCTACCTCAGGAACCTGTCACCGCAGCGGGTGTGAGATCTACTGCAAAAGGTAGATCTCAGTGGGTACCGTCACCAATATCCACGGTGTGCCCACTAAGTCTACTGGAGGCACAAAAGATAGGTATGCAGATAGATAGATAAATGAAAGCAGGAAATGAGCTACAACTAATATGCCTCAACATCATGCTCATGGAAATCTCTACTATGAACCTGCTATGCATACACCCTCACTACTAAATGCCTCAAGTATCATGCTCAAAGGAATACTCATCTAAGAGCAAGCTATGCACCACTCGCACACGAGGTGCTCTCAAAACCCAAATCTCAATGACTGTCCAAAACTGGCACAGTCAAGCCCGCGCCTGTCGTCTAGGAACGCACCTGCCCACTCCACGTGGGGTGTCCTACCGACCACTATGGACGCACCTGCCCACTCCCCGTGGGGCGTCCTACGCACCTGCCCACTGCGTGTGGGTCATACTACGCACCTGCCCATTCCCTGTGGGGCGTACTACGCACCTGCCCACTCCGCGTGGGGCGTACTACTGACTACTATGGATGCACCTGCCCACTCCACGTGGGGCGTACTACTGACTACTATGGACGCACCTGCCCACTCCACGTGGGGCGTCCTGCTGACTACTACGAACGCACCTGCCCACTCCGCGTGGGGCGTCCTAGTCGGTCCATCTCAACCATCGTCACGCATCCGGAGCGTACTCGAGGGGAGCGACCCCACCGAGCTCTAGTATCTAGTCAGTCTCAACTGTCTCATAAATGGCACATGCAGGCCATGATCCTCGATCAAACAGATCGGATACCCAATACCAGATAACACATCAAAGTCGGGAACCCTCCACGACTGGATCAAGGAATGCCAAACCCTCTCATAGCTATGTCGGAGAACCCTCAACGACCCAATCTGATAATGCACATCTCATGGCTAAGTCGGGAAACTCCACGACTCAATCTGCCCGAGCCCAACCTCTCAAAACCACATCGGAGAGCCATCTCCACTACTAAATCAGAAATACCAATCCATGATCTAGAACAATCCCACCAGGGATCTCAACTCACCTGACACAAGAAGCTCGTCACACAGAGCTCTAAAAATCCACTCGCCCCCCTGGCACGAGAATACATGCATGCTGAACCTACTCAAACCCTCTGGAAGCTCACAAAAATTCCAAACTATTTTTAAAGTCTCAATTTCATTAAAACCGGTCCGCCGATTTTTAAAACGGTTCAGATGCCAATCTAATGCCAACTAATCATGCAGTCTAGTGTCATATCATCCCTAGATCATGCTAAAAATACCTGGGGCTCATAAATATTTTTCTATAATTTTTTAGGCAACTATCAGATTCACCAGCTATATAAATAATAAGCTACTCATGATCAACATGCATACAATAGCTTTAGAAGGCATTCCATACATCTTGAAAAAGTTCCAACCCACCTGGAACGCTTTCCGTAGGCAAACGCTGAAGTCGGTGAAGAGTCGCACCATTCACTGCCAAAAATTATCGAAAACACGAAAAACGCACCGCGCGCGCGCACTCTGTCGCGATCCTCGGAAAAAATCCCCGACAGCTCGAACAAAACCCTCGAGTCCTCTAGAAAAAATCTACGCGCACTCCGGTCCTCTCCGCGGCCAGCTCACAGTACGTGAGCGGCACCTCGGCTCGGCTCAGTAAAATCCACAACCTCAGCTCAACCAGCACAAAAGAGAAGCATCACAACCAATATCCAATTCAAAATTTCCTTCTAAATCCGTAAAATAATCCAAGGATCCAAACTACAAAAATCTGTTAACTCACCGTGTATATTGCTCGATACGCGCGGCTCCACTCGACTGCAACAGCATATAGCCAAGCTGCACAAACCTTCCTCAACTTCTCTCAGTCTCTTTTCCTCTTCTCTTTTCTTTCCTTGCTCACTCTCTTATCTTTCTTTTCTTTTCTTTCCTTGTCGTGGAGAAGAAGTAGGGGAGAGGGCTCGTATATAGGAGGAGGAGGAGTGGGCAAAGCACAATAGGAGGTGAATTTACGAAAGAGCCCTTCACTAAACCATCCCCAGCTCAAACCGGGCTACAAGTAACATTGGGTACCGGTACCCATAGTGGGGTATCGGTACCAAGCTACAATGGTTTCGGAACTAAGCTAATGTTCCGGAACACAAACCCCAAACTGCTGCGCGGCGCCCACGCGCCCGCCGCGCGGCGCCTGTTGCGCGCGCCTCTCCACCACTCATGGGCAGCGACCAACCCACACACACACTCACCCACACCTCCAACACCATCACCAAGGTCAAACCAAGCTTTCTCTCTCTCTCACTAAAAACTACAAAGCACCTTCCAAGAGGTTCGATGCACGCTTGCTCCGCTCGGCACCACGCGACTACTAGCAATAGATCCGCGCTGTCAAGACGATCAAAATCCTCTTTTTCCACACCTCAATTCTTCTTCTTCTTCTCCTCCTTCCCAATCTTCTCATTCCTCTGTTTGAGGAAAATTCCTCTGTTTGAGGAAAATTCCTCTGTTTTGATTTTGGAGAAGGTGATGACATGGCATGGTGCTAATTAGTGCTAATTTGAGGTGCATGGTGCATGGTGCATGGTGAACAAGCAACCCAAAGCACTCTCTCCAACACCAACATCAACTAAACCAACTCCCTCTCTCACATCTTCTCATTTATCTCTAATCCTTCTCTCAGGCTAATTAACTAATTTAATTAATTAATTAATTAATCCATTTTAAGCCAACTTCAACTCACTTTTTGCCCTCGGGGCCTCCGCATCAGTCCGGAACTTCCCGAACTCCGCTGTAATCTAAAAATATACATGTCCAGAGTTTTCCCCACTCAAAAAGCTCAACCGTAGAGTCAATGTACTCAATCCAAAAACCGGCTCCCATAACTGCCGATTCGAACTCACTTTTCGCCTTCGGAGTCTCCGCACCAGTCCGAAACCTCCCGAACTCATCTGTAAATAGAAAATACACCTGTTCCAAACCTTTCCCAATTTTCTGCAAACCATAGTGGAGTCGCGGCTCTAACAACCCAGTCCTCTAACGGCGCACAAAGCCCGAAAAACTCCGATTCAAGCTGGAGCTTCCGCGTCGATCCGAATCAACCCGAAATCATCTGCAAACAAATATGGAACACGTCCGAGGTGATTTCTCCGCACCACGCCATCTTGCGAGGTCGGTACACTCTACAAAGTCCCGGTACTCTACAGGGCGCATCCTCTGCGGTGCACCGCGCATGGGAGAGGTGCGGATCGGGTTCACAGGAAACCGCGGTGGCGCGTACGCCGGATTCACGCCAGGCGCGTGGACCGCGCGGGCTGGGCCGGGCCGGTGTACGCGTGCGGCACGCCGGGTTCACATCTTTGGGCCGCGTTTGCCTGCGCCGGGTCCACGCCTGAAGCATGGACCGCGCTCCTTGGGCTGGGCCGAAGGAATAGTAAAACTTCCCCCTTTTTGCGTTTTCTTTTCCCCTTTGCCCTCCGCGGCTCCGGCGATGACCCCGTGACCACCACAACTGTGGTGCCGACCCCGAGAACATGATAATGGCGGCGGCGGCCTCCCGTTTAAGACAACGGCGGCGGCGGCCTCCCGTTTAACCTTCTCCAACATCGCGTCCGGTCCCCAGTTCAACCAACGGCTCAAAGAACCCCACAAGATCCATGAAAACCCCAACGAAATCACAAACACCATCGGAGCCTCACAAGAGATATCGAAAACCATGAAACACACCTCTTTTTAGTCGGAGAAGATGACGGTATGATGCCCGGCTTCATCCTGCGTTCTCCATTCTCCCGCTCGGTCGGTGTCCTTCCTCCGTCGCCCCACCCCGACGCCGATTCCCGATCCTGTTCTCCGACGAAACCTTCGAGGAAGAAGATGATGATCTCTCTTGTTACAAATTTGAAAACTAGGGTTCTAACCTCTCTCTTGAGCATCTAAAGTAGAAATAGATGGCCAGTTCCTATTTTTATAAGAGAGCCCGTAACAACTCTAACCATTTTTTAACAAATCAAATCTTTTTGTAACAATCTAAATCTTTTGTAACAAATTTCCTTTTTTTGAAAAACCAATTATTTAATTTAACCGTTTCTCCCTCCATCCGCATTCAAAAGCCTTTGGGAATCACATCGTAAGTCGGCACGAATTTCAAAGCACACCAAAATCTGAAATGAGTGTTCTACCCCTCACTCACATGAATTTTAGAAAAATCATATCGGGAGTTTCACTTACCGAAATTTAGAGCCGATCGCACCATCGTTTTCCATTTTTCGAGCCCTACACAATGGAATAAAGATCCGAGCCAAAAGACAAAACACAAATACGGCGAACAATACCGTGAACACCGAAAGTAATACCGTACAGAAACCGTGAACACTACATTAATGCCACTCGTTCCAAACTTTACACTAGGTTTTTTTCCAGGACATCATGATCATTGTTCGATATAGACTCTTAACATTAAACTCTTAACATTCAATAATTCTCAACCTAATCACATACATTAGGTCTATTACAATATTCTTATAATCCCATTGCTACCTATGAGGCTCTAATGGCCTATTAATATGCTTCTAGTATAGAAAGCAAAGGAAAAGGGGAGAGATCACCCTTTTTCGAATAGAATCCCCCACCTCTTATAGCACTCTTGCAAGAGGAGGTGACTTGATCTCTATCTTCCAAGAAAAAGCCCTAAAAACGAAATGAAACCATAAAGGAATCACTTCCATGATCTTCTAATCTTATAAAAACTCTTAAAAGAAGAAACCTTAACTTTATACTTACCTCTTTTTAGAGGTTCCTTGACCAAAAGAGAAGAAGAATAGGCTTCAAGTCCTATTGAAAGGCTCTTTTGATGCTCCCCTTAAAGTCTCTATACTCCAAAGAGATCAATCCCCGAAGCCCTAGCCTCTACAGCCAACTTCTCCACCTTTCTCTTCTTCTTCTCCTTATTTTCCTTCTTCCTTTCTTTCTCTGGTTCGAGGCAGGGAGAAAGAGAGAGTGGGAGAGTGTTCAAATGGGAAGAGAGAGAGGGAGAGAGACCTTTTTGTGTCAGGGGGTAGTTGGGTAGCAGGTTATAGTGAAATTACCATGTTGCCCCCACTTAAAAAGAAAAATTACCTCACTGCCCCAGAATTCTGGGAGCTGGGTACCAGTACACGGGATCTGGGTACCGGTACCCGAGCATATTTTTCCCCAACCCGAGAGCTGGATTTGCCCTGTTTAGTATAGGGTACCGGTACCCAACCTTTGGTACCGGTACCAAAGCTCCCTAATTCCAAACCAAAGCTCGGTTTGTCCTGTTTAATATGGGGTATCGGTACCCAACCTTTGGTACCGGTACCTAGGGACTTAGAATATTTTCTGCTGCTTTCCAACCCGAGAGCTTGCTATCTGGGTTTTTCTTTACTCGGTTCCGGTACCCATCGAGGTGTTCTGGTACTCAATGCAACCTAAAGCTTCACAAGTCTGAAGCTTCAAATTTGCGCACCGTCAACTCACTTTTCGATCCTAAGGTTCTTGCTTTGAATCGAAACACTCCGAATTCATTCGTAAACACATTTAAAACGCGTTACGAGCGATTTCATCGCACTTCGCTATTTTGCGGAGCCGGTGCACTACAACCTTTCTTCCTTCTTATAGGTAGGGGCGCCAACGGTGGTCCTTGAGGTCGTGGCCAACTCCTTTTGTTAGGAACATGGTGGAATTGTGGGGCATAAGCATTACGGTAATAGTCACATGTATACCATTCAGAACATAAACTATAGTAGTCAATGTTCATATGACCATTACTGCAAACGGCTAAAAGATGTGAGTATGGCAATCTAGTTAATTCAAATTGTCGGCACGAACATGTTGAGCTTCTCCCATCAAGAAGCACCTCATATATTTCATCTCCGGTAGTAACTTGAAATTCCTTTAGGCCGTACCGATATACAACATGTCCTCTAGCTAGTATCATATATTGTCTAACTGGGGCTTCTTGTTTTGGTGCTAATATTGTAGAGTATGTCTCACTATTTTCACGACGCTTTAGAAAATAACTATTCACCTTATAAAATGTAACTGCCACAAATGCCGTATTTGTGGAGTATCGGGATTTCGGATGGCGCACCGACCTCGCAAGATGGCGTGGTGTGGAGAAATCGCCTTGGGCGTGTTTCATATTTGTTTATAGTTGAGTTCGGGTTGATTCGGATCAACGCGGAAGCCCTGGCTTGAATCGGAGTCTTCTGAGCATTGTGCGCCGATAGAGGACTGGCTTCGGGGAAGCCTCTACTTCACAGTGGAGTGCAGAAAATTGGAAAATGCTTGGAACAGGTATACTTTATCTTTACAGCGGAGTTCGGGAGGTTCCGGACTGACGCGGAGGATCCGAGGGCGAAAAGTGAATTGGAACTGACGATTTTGGAGCCGGTTTTTGAATTGAGCACACCGTCTCCACCGTTGAGCTTTTTGAGGGGGAAAAACTGTGGACGTGTGTATTTTCAGATTACAGCGGAGTTCGGGAGGTCTCAGGCCGGTGCGGAGACCCCGAAGGTAAAAAGTGATTTGGAGTTGGCTTATTTGGACTAATTAAATTATTTATTTAATTAGTGGCTTTGGTGGATTTGGTCTGTGTTGTATTTGATTGAAAGAAAAGAAAAAAAAAATTTAATTAAAGAAAGGAAGGTATTTGAAAGAGAGTGTGTTGGTGTATGGATGGAATTAAGGTGGGTGTTGGAAAAGGTATGAGGTCCTTTACACCATGGACCATGCACTAGCACTAATTAATTATGTTGCCATGTCATCGTCTTCTCCAAAGACTCAAACAGAGGATTTCTTCCTCAAACAGAGGAATGAGAGAAATGGGAAGGAGGAGAAAAATAAGATGAATTGAAAGAAAGTAAAAGAGGGTTTTAATCGTCTTGACGGCGCGATTCTATCGCTAGTAGCCGAGTGGAGCCGAGCGGAGCGCACGCGCGTCAATCCTCATGGAGGCACATTGCAATTTTCTAGTGAGAGAAAGAGAAAGCTTGGTTTCGATTTATGGAGTTAATTTGGATCTTTCTAGTTGCTGATTTGGTTGTTTTTGCTGTCCCGGAGTGGAGGAATGTGTTACGGAATTTGAGTTGGCGTAGTTTCGTGAAAGTCTCAAGTCTTGAAGATTGAAGGTGAAGAAAGTTGGATCATTTAACTCAATCTCAAGAAAGAAGAATTCAAAAGGATCAGGTATGTTTAACTAAAGAATTTGTGTGATCCGAATACTTCTTGTAGTGTAGAAACACTTGGAAGAATCTTTCATTGCATAAAAATCAAAAACTGGACTTGGGACATGTTCAGGATCCGGATCAGGTTGTTCGATCCGGATCCCGAAGGTGGTTCGTTCATACATCGTCGCAATCCGGATCGTAGTCTCTTGATCCGGATCCCGAACGTTGAGTTTACCATCTACCTTGAACGATCCGGATCTTGCTTCGCAATCCGGATCCCGAACGTTGATGTTTGGTGAACTGTATGAACGATCCGGATCGTAGTCACATGATCCGGATCCCGAACCTTCGTTTTTCTGGAATTGGCTGTTTCGTTATGACGATCCGGATCCTAGTTATCACGATCCGGATCGCCGTCCGTAAAAATCCAGAAATGGCAGGTTTTTGATTCTTATCTCCTTCCTAGGGTTTCTAACCTATAAATAGACCCTATGTCTTTCTTTCTAGGGTGAATCCACATAGCCGTCATTTTCTTGTATCATCTTATACGGCTATAGATCCACATATAGAGAAGAAAGGAAATCATTAGAGAATACTCTATGTTTCTTCATCTATATTGATTAGTTTGATTCTAGGTTTTCATACTCACATCCTGAGTTGAATCAAACTAATGAATACTTAGATGGTATTTCCGATCTATCTTTGATCTAAGTATTCGGCGGATCATCACCACCCAAAAACAACGATTTACCCCAAAAATCGGCGCGTGGATTCGCGTGTCCTTGTGGATTCAAGGTTCAATCGCTCTCGTGGATTCGGAGCGAGGCACGTTCGTGGATTCGAATGGTGCTATTGGGTGAAGACCGTGGATTCGGTCGGACGTCGTGGATTCGACGTTGGACGCCGTGGATTCGGCGTTGGGCGCAGATCGTGGATTCGAGAAGCGTCTGGAGCGAGCGGAGAAGATCCTCTAGGAGCGTATGGAAAAGGTTGAGTCGTAAGTGTGTACGGTAAATCACCTTGTACGTGTTTTAATTCTAGTGGATTTCTGCCGTGTTATCGGTCCCGTGGTTTTTTACTCCGGTGATGGAGTTTTCCACGTAAAAATCTTGCGTGTTATTTTATTTTCCGCATTGGGTTTTATCGCAACGATTTTTGGAGTGTTTATACGTTTACACCTATTCACCCCCCTCTAGGTGTTTCTTCCCCTATTTAGATCCGTATTATATACGACCCAACAAGTGGTATCAGAGAGGGAATAGGGTTGTGAACAATGGTTGAAGGTGGAAACATCAATCGACCCCCTTTCTTTGATGGAACAAATTATGCGTACTGGAAAGTACGGATGAAAGCCTTTTTATCTTCCATCGACGAAAGGGTGTGGCATTCAATTGAATCAGGATGGACTAATCCAACTGAACTTATCTCTGATGTTCACACCTTAAAACCTAGGTCGAAATGGACCAAGGAAGAGTTTGAGTTATCTTCTTACAATGGCAAGGGAATTAATGCTATTTTTAATGCCTTATCTCAAACTGAATTCTCTCGCGTCTCGGCATGTGAGACTGCGAAAGAAATCTGGGATGTTCTCCAGGTTACACATGAGGGAACTAACCTCGTGAAGATTCAGAAACTGCAGATGCTTACGAGCAAGTTTGACTCCATCTTAATGGCAGAAAATGAATCTTTCACGGACTACTTTACACGATTGCAAGACATCGTAAACTCATGTGCTAATCTGGGAGAGAAGATTCCAGAATTTAAGATTGTAAGAAAAATCTTAAGAACTCTTCCTGAACGATTTCGCCCAAAGGTTACTGCCATTGAAACTATTAAACACCCGGACGAAATACGTGTAGAAGAATTAGTTGGTTCATTACAAACATATGAAATGACTTTCAATACTAACAATTCTTCTGGAAAAGCATCCACTTCTAAGTCTTCAGGTTATGCGTTGAAAACAACTAAGGAAGAAGACGCGGATACATCCTCCTCGGACGATGACGAGAACCTTTCTATGGAGGAATTTGAGAAGCAGCTCGCTCTCTTGACAAGGAAGTTTCGCCGCAACTTCCGAAGGGGTAATTCAAGCAAATCTCCATCCTTCGGAAAGTCGAACAAAGGCAAGGGTACTCCAAGTCACAAGTCAAGAAAGCAGGAGAACTTCTCAAAGGATAAGAAAAGTTCAGAAGGACAACTGCAATGCTTCAAATGTCGAGGCTACGGCCACATTGCAACGGAGTGTCCTAACAAGTATCCGGCAAAGAAGAAGGCGATGCAAGTCGTCACTTGGGATGACAACTCAACGTCAAATGAGTCGTCTTCGAGTGATGAAGAAAAGAGCTCCACGGCATTCCACGCGTCCACATCTTCACCATTCATGTGCTTTATGGCAAGTACGTCTGAATCATTGTCCAACTCCACTGTTGAAAAGAATGCAATGGACAATGAATCGGATGATTCGGAAGGTGAAGAGTTTGCTCTAGCCTACCACAGACTTTTGAGGGACTCAAAGAAAGTGGCTAAGCAAAACAAGAGTTTGAGAGGGAGATTGCATGATCTCGAAGAAGAAGCAAAAAGAGCGACTTCTCTCTCAAACGCTCTTGAAGTGGAAAGGGAAAACCTGATAAAAGAAAATGCTTCCCTTCAAGAGTCCAATGAGCAACTTGAAAAGGAACATACAAATCTGGTGGATAACGCGAATCACTTTTCAAAGCTCTACAACGAGGCTCGACAGGATAACCTGGAAATGACAAAGACCATTTTCCAACTCAAGAATGACTTACAGCGATTCTCTTCAGGAAGGAGTAAGTTGGATAGACTTCTTGGTCTTGGTCAATCAAATAGGTTCGGCCTCGGATACACTCAAACTGGAAACAGTCCAAGTTCGAGTGAGACAGTTTTTGTGCCTCAGTCGGTATCTCCTCCTCCGACACCGGAATTCAAGACAAACAACGACAACAAACCTACTTCATCCTCTTTGGGATCGTCAAGATCTAAGGTATGTTTTCGTTGTGGTGTTTCAGGGCACATAAGAAGATATTGCAAGACGGGAGTCGAACGCTCATCTCAAGCACCTCTTGCATCAACTACCAAAAAGGCTCCTTTCCGGAAATCAAAGCAAAACTTTTCAAATGAAAAGAGACTTGGTAGTTCACCGCACAAGACGACTTCATCAAGGAGCAACAATCGTTTTAACAAGACGCTTTCACCTAGGCACAAAACTTCACGACCATTACAGACGCATTTCAAAAAGGTTTGGGTGCGCAAAGGTGAAATTTTCCCTTGTCTTGTTTCCAATATTTCCTTGCATGCATATGATAGCTCGTCTTGGTATCTGGATAGCGGGTGTTCCCGTCACATGACCGGTGACAAAAATAGTTTTCAAAATCTTGAGAAAATCTCCGGAGGACACGTTGTTTTCGGAGACGGTCGATCTTCCAAAATTGTTGGAAAAGGGACGGTAGCTATTCCAGATGGCCCGATTTTGAAAAACGTCTTATTTGTTGATGGCCTTAAGACTAACCTCATAAGCATAAGTCAACTTTGCGACAATGGTTTTTCAGTTAACTTTTCATCGGTTGAATGCGTTGTAACTGATAAGGACCATGCTTTCTTTCTAAAAGGGGTTAGATCTGAAAACAATTGTTATGTTGTTCCTAACAAATTTTCTGAAAATTGTAACTTAGCCGCTTTGAATAATGAAACTCTTTGGCATGAAAGGCTAGGTCACTTAAATTTTAAGGAACTTACTAGAATTTCAAACAAGGACGTGGTCAAGGGGATTCCAAAGCTTTTATTTAAACAAAACGTTGTGTGTGGTGGTTGCCAAAAGGGAAAACAGTCTAGGACTGCACACAAGAACTTGAACCACGTTGGTACAAAACGGCCCTTGGAACTTTTGCACATGGACTTAATGGGGCCGACCCGTCAACCATCTTTGGGAGGTAAATGGTACATCTTTTTATTGGTTGATGATTTCTCTCGGTTTTCTTGGGTAGCATTTTTGAGAGAGAAAGCTGATACGTTTGACTCTTTTCATGAGATTTGCCATCGTATTATGATTGAAAAGAATGAAAAGATCATTCGTGTTAGAAGTGATAGAGGTGGAGAATTCATAAATTCAAAATTCATTGACTTTTGTACTTCAAATGGCATTAAACATGAATTCTCGGCACCCTATACACCTCAGCAGAATGGTGTTGTTGAGCGCAAAAACAGGGTTGTTCAAGAGATGGCGCGTGTGATGCTTCATAGCCGGAAATTACCGCTACATTTTTGGGCTGAAGCTGTGAACACCGCTGTCTATGTCATTAACAGAGTGTATTTGCGCCCAGGAACCTTGAATACACCATATGAGCTGTGGTTTAGTAGAAAACCGGATATCAAGCACTTTCGTATCTTCGGGAGTCGATGTTACATCTTACGTGACCGTGAAAATCTTGGAAAGTTCGACTCTCGAAGTGATGAAGGGATCTTTTTGGGTTATTCTACGAATAGCAGAGCATATCGAGTATTTAACATTGAATCTAAGACGATCGTAGAATCTATAAATGTTAAAGTAGATGAAGCTTCTCATTTTGAATCTGAAAAATCTACCCTCGATATCTCTCTAGATGATGATTCTCCTGCTAGTGCATCTTCTCATAATAACACTTCCAATATTAATGATGCATCTAATGGTTCTTCTAGTTTATCTGATGTGCAGGAATCATCTCGTGTACCTCCGAGTACTCCGTTTCAACAAACGCTACGAATCTCCAAGGATCATCCGGAATCGAACATCATTGGAGATCCACAAGAAGGAGTTAGAACTCGAAGGCAGTTGGTTTGCGGATTTGCTTGCTACGTATCTTTAATCGAACCAAAGACAATAGATGAAGCTCTTCAGGATGACTACTGGATTAAAGCAATGCAGGAAGAGCTCCATCAATTTGAGCGAAACAAAGTCTGGGAATTAACGAAGCCTCCAAAGCAACATAATGTGATAGGTACCAAATGGATCTTCAAGAACAAGAAAGATGAAGATGGTACTATCATCAGGAACAAGGCACGACTAGTTGCTCAAGGCTACTCTCAAGTAGAAGGTATAGACTTTGACGAAACTTTCGACCCTGTAGCTAGACTCGAGTCCATTCGTATATTGTTTGCTATTGCTTGTCATTTTAAAATCAAATTATTTCAAATGGACGTCAAGAGCGCATTTCTAAATGGGTTTTTAAATGAGGAAGTTTATGTAGCTCAACCGAAAGGTTTTGTAGATCATAAACAACCTAACCATGTTTTTCGTTTGAAAAAGGCTCTTTACGGTCTGAAACAAGCACCGCGAGCATGGTACGAAAGGTTAACAAAGCACCTTTTGGAGAAGGGCTATACTCGAGGGGGAGCTGACAGGACTCTCTTTGTGAAGCATTATCAAAATAATTTCATTGTAGCACAAATCTATGTTGATGACATTGTATTTGGTGCAACAAAAGATAATGATGCTTCTAAATTCGCGGAGACCATGGAAAGCGAATTTGAGATGTCCATGATGGGCGAACTGTCTTATTTTCTTGGATTGCAAATTAAACAAAATGATGAAGGTATTCACTTGAGTCAATCCAAGTATGCACTGGAGTTGGTCAAAAAGTTTGATCTAGAAAATTGTAAAGATTTTCCAACTCCAATGGGAACTAGCCACAAGGGACTTGGAAGTGAATCACATAGTGAGAATGTAGACGAGAAACTGTATAGAAGTATGATTGGAAGTCTACTTTACCTCACGGCTAGTCGCCCGGATATATCCTTTAGTGTTGGGATTTGCGCAAGATATCAATCAGCACCAAAGGAGGTTCACCTGAAAGCGGTGAAACGGATCATCCGGTATATCAAAGGATCAATTAATTTCGGAATTTGGTATCCTATGGGAACAAGTTTGGATATTGTTGGATACTCAGATGCCGATTGGGCAGGATCAGTGGATGATCGGAAAAGCACGAGTGGTGCATGCTTCTATCTAGGCCATTGCCTTGTTGCATGGCACAGTAAAAAGCAGAATTGCATAGCACTCTCGACTGCCGAAGCGGAATTCATTTCAGCTGGAAGTTGCTCAACTCAACTCATTTGGATGAAAAGCGTATTGAGTGACTTCCGCATTTCAGCATCTTCGGTAACAATTCTTTGTGACAACACAAGTGCAATTAACATTTCTAAAAACCCTGTGTTGCACTCTAGAACAAAACATATTGAACTTAGATATCATTTTCTTAGAGAGCTAGTTGAATCAAATACTCTTCAACTTTCATATATTTCAACTGAGGATCAATTAGCTGACATTTTAACAAAACCTTTGGATCAAAAACGTTTTATTCATTTACGAAAAGCAATTGGGATGCTTTCCTTGAAATAATCTTCTTTTTGAAATCTTTGCTTAGGATAGGTTTTGTATTTGTTTTTGTTTTGTTCTTTATCTATGTTTGTACATAGGACATTAATTGAGCATAGATCATAATTGACTTTAATTGCATCTTTTCGCACATTTAGAAATTTATTATGCTTTTGCCATCATAATATTCACTGTTGCAATGATCATTTATGTTAATTAAATCATCTTCTAAAGTGATCAAAGTCAATTTCTCTCTCTCTATGATCTCTTGGTATAGTCATTATCTTATTTGACTGTTTAGTCGAGTATGAAATCGAGATCAATTTTTGGTTGAATACTTTATATCTTAAATAATTGATAGCCAATTGAGGGGGAGTCAAAGATAATGTAAAATGCTCAAAAGATGTGGAAAGAGTTACATCCCAATGAGGAGTGTGAAAACTACCACCACATGGAGGAAAGAGCTACCACCTCGGTCGTCCGAGTATTGTGTGCAGCTACCACATGTATACCAAGCATGGTTGTTCAAATTTTTGATTAAGTAAAATGCATGTTGAAATACTTGACTCTGTCAAATTTCAAGGTTGGTATAAGGTGGGATTTTAAAGAAGATGCTCAAAGAGCCACTCTCTTCAACAGATTGTCTAGAAATATTATCTACTATATTTGGGATTTCAAACATCTATTGATCTTTGTATTTCATTTTCTTTACCGAATTGATTATTTGATAAAGGCATTACTCATAAGATCAAGTTAGATGTGATTGAAAGTGTTCAACTTTAAGGGATTTAATTCTTGTAAATTTTCGTTTCATTTTTGGATATTACTGATAGATTTAGCATAATCTAATTCTTGTTGTGTGAAACGATGCTTTTTGTTTAAAGTTGATACACCTTTGTGCTTACAATCTTTTTCTGGTTTTTTTCTTGAATTTCTCTGAAATTTTTCTAAAGAAAAAGTTGGGGCCGATCCGGATCGGGCAAGGTGATCCGGATCCCGAACGCAGGTTTTCTCCTGCGGGCTGACGATCCGGATTGGACCTGCCGATCCGGATCCCGAACGCAGTTTCTCACTGCGGGTAGCCGATCCGGATCGCAAGCTCGGGAGGATCCGGATCGCGGCTAGGTTTTATAAGGAACAAAAGGGGTTTTGATTTCTTTTACTCCAATCTTTTGTTCAAAAGTTTCCAGAGCGCTTCTCTCTAGATTTCATCCTCCTTGGAAGCTTTCAAACTCAGGTTCTTCAACTCCAAGTAAGTTTTATTGATCAAAATCTCGGTTTTTTCACCGTTTTTCTCTTTTCCTCCTCAAACGTACGAAATTCTTGGATTGATTTTGTTTGTGGATGGTTTTTGATCAAATTTCTTTTGAAATAAGAACTCTGGGTTGTTTAGTTTGATTATATGCTAGGTTTTTCTCCTGATTAACGGATTTTTAGGCTTCGATTTCTAAAATTTCGGTTTTAGGGCATATAATAAGGATTTTCGAAATTCATGCAATTGATCTATTTTTAAAAGTCCTTTTTGCAAAACTAATTTGATTCTTAGTCTCTCTACATGATTATGATTCTTTGGATATAATTTTTCAATTTTGAAAACTAAGAATTTTGTGTTCTTGAGTTGGTCTTCACAGGATTTAAATCTTCTCAAAGCACTTGGATCAATGGGATTCTCATGGATCATTCTTTTGTTGGTCACAATAGTGCACACTCGGGCCACAAACAAATTAAAGAGAGCTAAGAAAACACAACAAAAAGGTGAATTTGTCGAGGTCAGTGATACAGAGGTGGATTGTCACGAGATAGATTGGACTGCATTGACAGATGATGATGAATCATTGCCTGAACAAAAGGCGTCCGATGCTTCAAAAGGAAAAGCACCCATGGACAAAGGAAAAGCGCCTATGACTAAACCAACCATCTCTGTGAAAAGGAAACGAGTAACTAGACGTTTTGGACTACGACGAGACGCTGATTTTAACACACCGATAGTTCCTGACTCCCCGCCTCGCGTGGAAGGAGTGTTCGTCAGCATGGATCGCGTTCGAGCGTTTGAACGTCGTGAATGCATCGGTGAACGTCATGTCAACATTGAAGCTCTCCGAAATCACTCACCTGAGTTTGGAACCTTGATTGAGCAAGCTAATCTCATCCAAGTCTGCCGATTCCCCGAACTACTTGGGTATTGTTTGTATCGTGTAAGGACCTTTTACACGAATGCAACACATCTTCAAGAAGGAGAACATGGATCAATGCATTTCTATACAATTATCCATGGGATGAAACTTAAAATCACTCCGCAGCTAATTGGCGAAGTTCTTGGAATGGAATCTAACACATCGGGGGTCAACTTTTTGAAAGGCAAAAGTTTGACGAATGCCTTGTGGCGAACAGTGAAGATAAAATTTGTTTGGAAGGAACGAATTCAGCTAATGGTAAAAGTGTAAATCCAAACATCTTCGACTGGAGTACCGATTTCTAAATTTCATCACGTGTTACAACATTCTACCTAACATGCAGACTAAGGTCGTGAGATGGGAGAGACTGCTGTTCCTATATCTCTTAGGTCATCCCTCTGAGGCTGTAGGATTGAACATGAATATCCCCTACATAATTTGGAATAGAATGTCAAGATATATTGTGCATCCTCATCCTTCTGAGCGACTTCCGTTTCCGTTAATCATCATGAGGATCTTACAAAAGTTTGACATGATATAAGCTCGGACATCTTATCAACACTGTTGGGGGATGATAGATGAGTCAACGATTGTGAAGTCACTTCATAAATTACCACATGTACTCCGACACATTCCACTGGAAAGAAACCTTGTGTCGGCACCTCGGCCTCACCGTCTCAACAAGCATCAGAACAAAGGCGAATGTCTGAAGAACTCGAGATCATAACGGCATCCCAAATTACATTGACCAAGAAAGTAAATTCAATGAGGAAGTTGATCAAGAACAGTTCACTAAGGAGGATATAGTGCGTCTGAGGACTCAGACTCGGATGACTAATTTGTGCTTTAACAATTTTTGTGCAGATTGTGCAGGATTTTATCTTTTTAGACTTTAGTCAGCTTTAGGATTACTTTTAGTTCTAGTCTTATTTTTCGGAACAATTTTTGAAATCTTAACTCTCCTTAAATTTTTGTGTTTTGGCTAAATTTTGTGACAAAAAGGGGGAGAGAGTTATAGAGAACTTGAACAATGATTGATTGAACATGATGATGTGTTGGAACATCAAAGGTAAGTTGAAACACAAAGGTAAGTATGATCTCAACTTGAGGTTTTTTTCGCTGTATGAATGCATGCCTCGACAACTACTTTGCTAACTATTTGGGCATGTAATATAACTAACAAGTTGATGTCACTAAACAAGTTTGTGACACTTGGTTTTGATTGCATAGAAGATATGTTGGTTCTTAACTCTGATCAATTACATATCTATATATATATAAGTTTGTCACAAACATGTTCATGACATTGGTTTTTACTTGCAAAGAAGATATGTTGGTGTTTTTTTTAACTATGATCAGTTTACATATCTGAATATAAATGTCATGGTAAGTATAAAATGAGTTTAAACTTCATCTCTCTGTTATGTGGTTTTTGAATAATACAAAATTCTTGAGGTATCTAACGATTTCTTTTGTCAAGAATGATTTCTTTTGCAGAGAGTACAGAGGTCTAAGTCTAGAGTCTGTTTTAGGAGTTTAACTCATGTATTGTATTTTGGATCTCCATTGTAAATTTTGTTGTATGGTGATAGCAACAAAAATATCTTTTTGAATTTTCTTTAGTGGATCTATGTTTTGTCACGAAACCGCCAAAGGGGAGATTGTTACGGAATTTGAGTTGGCGTAGTTTCGTGAAAGTCTCAAGTCTTGAAGATTGAAGGGAAGAAAGTTGGATCATTTAACTCAATCTCAAGAAAGAAGAATTCAAAAGGATCAGGTATGTTTAACTAAAGAATTTGTGTGATCCGAATACTTCTTGTAGTGTAGAAACACTTGGAAGAATCTTTCATTGCATAAAAAATCAAAAACTGGACTTGGGACATGTTCAGGATCCGATCAGGTTGTTCGATCCGGATCCCGAAGGTGGTTCGTTCATACATCGTCGCAATCCGGATCGTAGTCTCTTGATCCGGATCCCGAACGTTGAGTTTACCATCTACCTTGAACGATCCGGATCTTGCTTCGCAATCCGGATCCCGAACGTTGATGTTTGGTGAACTGTATGAACGATCCGGATCGTAGTCACATGATCCGGATCCCGAACCTTCGTTTTCTGGAATTGGCTGTTTCGTTATGACGATCCGGATCCTAGTTATCACGATCCGGATCGCCGTCCGTAAAAATTCCAAGAAATGGCAGTTTTTGATTCTTATCTCCTTCCTAGGGTTTCTAACCTATAAATAGACCCTATGTCTTTCTTTCTAGGTGAATCCACATAGCCGTCATTTTCTTGTATCATCTTATACGGCTATAGATCCACATATAGAGAAGAAAGGAAATCATTAGAGAATACTCTATGTTTCTTCATCTATATTGATTAGTTTGATTCTAGGTTTTCATATTCACATCCTGAGTTGAATCAAACTAATGAATACTTAGATGGTATTTCCGATCTATCTTTGATCTAGTATTCGGCGGATCACCACACCCAAACAACGATTTACCCCAAAATCGGCGACGTGGATTCTGCGGGTCCTTTGTGGATTCAAGGGTTCAATCGCTCTCGGTGGATTCGGAGGCAGAGGCACGTTCGTGGATTCGAACGTGCTATTGGGTGAAGACCGTGGATTTCGGTCGGATCAGTTCGTGGATTGCGACGTTGGACGCCGTGGATTCGGCGTGGGCGCAGATGTGGATTCGAGACGCGTCTGGAGCGAGCGGAGAAGATCCTCTAGGAGCGTATGGAAAAGGTTGAGTCGTAAGTGTTACGGTAAATCACCTTGTACGTGTTGTAATTCTAGTGGATTTTCTGCCGTGTTTATCGGTCCCGTGGTTTTTTACTCCGGGATGGAGTTTTCCACGTAAAAATCTTGCGTGTTATTTTATTTCCGCATTGGTTTTATCGCAACGATTTTGGAGTGTGATACGTTACACCTATTCACCCCCCTCTAGGTGTTTCTTCCCCTATTTAGATCCGTATTATATACGACCCAACAGAATGCCCAGCAGAGGGTGCCGCGCGGGCGCGCAAAGGCGACCAGCGCCGGCCGGTGAGGTTGTGTGCCGGCGCCTTGGGCGCCCTTCCCCCCCCGCCCCCTGCCGCTGCAGCTGCGAGCGGAGCGCGCTGCGGGCAAGGCCATGAGGCAGGCAAGCGGCGAGCATGCGGGCGCGCGATGAGGGCGCGCGCTGAGGCGGTCGCGAGCAGTGAGCGCGCGCAGTGAGCGCGCGCAGCAAGTGGGCGCCGCGCTCGTGGGCCTCTGAGCGGGCCTTGGTCCTTTGGTGTTGTTAAGCTTGGGCATTTTGGTCTTTTCACTGTGCCAAACCTCCAATTCACCCTGTGGAATCCTTGTCTATTTCTATGTGGATACCTCCTCTCCCTTCTTCCTGGGTACAGAGAGAGGAAACGAGCGAGAGGAAAAAGAAAGAGAGAAAGAAAGAGAAAAAAAAAATTAAGGAAGAAAAGAGAAGAAGAGGGAATAAAGAAAAGCAAGCAAGGGTGTCCTGTGTGGTCTTGATGCTCGGAACTGGACGAAGCCGCGCGCGTGTCGGCTGTGAGGTACGTTGTTGGATTGTTTCAAGCAGGGATTTTTTGGGATTTGATTGATGGATTTACTTAAGTTTGAGCTGAATGGATTATTTATTCCTTCCATCTCTCCATGCTGCACTTGGGAGCACTTGAGTGTGTTGGCTGAGGCTTGGGTTTTTAATACGCGGAGCCGAGGGTTGCTTGCGTGAGTGCTGTGAGTTGACAGCGAGGAGCCCGGAGCGCCGGCGGATTTTCTTTTTGCGGACTCGAGAGGAATGATTGAGCTTACGGGGGATTTATTCCGAGGGACAAAAACCGCGGCAGCGCGAGCGCGTTGCGGCGCGATTTTTTTTGGGCGTTCCGGCAGTTGATTTGACAGTGAGCGGTGCGCGCCTCATCGAATTCAGCGTTTGCCTGCGGAAAGGCGTTCCAGGGGGTTGAAGTCTTCCAAATTTATTGAATGTCCCCTAATGCTTCTGCATGAATATCCTGTATGTCTAGCATGTTATTTTGAATATCCTGTATGTCTAGCATGTATTTTATTATAATGAAAAATCTGATAGATGCCTGGAATATTGTATAATGCTACCTGTACCCCTAATTATTTTTAGTAGGTTCCTATTATCGTTGGACACTAGCCCCGTATATTTAGTGGCATTCAGACTGCATCTGAAACCCGCTTAAAATCACCGAAGTTGTTTGAATGGAAATTGACTTTAAAAATATTCTTTTAAATTATTAGATTGCCCAGAAGGGTCGGACGGGTTCATGATGTGCATGTGCCCTCGTGCATGGTGGCGAGTGGAAGTTTTCTGACTCGTGGAAACCGTTCTAGGTTTGGGGGTTTCATGGGTTTTATCAGATTGAGTCGTGGTGAAGTTCCTATGGTTCCGTGAGATGACGCCAGTGAGGGCGATGCCGCCTAGTGAGTGGCGATGCCGCCCAGTGAGTGGTGGGTTTGGCTCGATGAGGCGGTTCCATCGAGATGCGCCCAGTGAGGGCGATGCCGCCCAGTGAGAGGCGATTGCCACCCAGTGAGTGGCGATGGTTTGGCTGTTGAGGCGTTCCGGGAGATGCCGCCCAGTGAGGGGCCGATGCCGCCGGAAGAGAGTAGGACGATGGTTTGGCCTGTTGAGGCGGTTTCCGTGAGATGCCGCACAGTGAGGGGCGAGACGCCTAGTGAGTGGCGATGACGCCCAGTGAGTGGAGAGGTTTGGCCTATTGAGGCGGTACGGTGAGATGCCGCCCCAATGAGGGGCGATGCCGCCAGTGAGGGCGAGCCGCCCAGTGAGTGGCGATGGTTGAGCTGTTGAGGCGGTCCGTGAGGGATGCCGCCCAGTGAGTGGCGATGCAGCCCAGGAGTGGCGATGGTTTGGCCTGTTGAGGCGGTTT
>CM055070.1:21813194-21924668 GCA_029204045.2 Tillandsia leiboldiana
TACGTTGTTGGATTTGTTTCAAGGCATGGATTTTTTGGGATTTATTGATGGTTTACTTAAGTTTGAGCTGATGGATTTTTATTCTTCCACTCGTTCCATGCCTGCACCTTGGGCCACTTGAGTGCTGTTGGCTGAGGCTTGTTTTTACTACGCGGAGCGAGGTTGCTTGCTGGAGTGCTGTGAGTTGACAGCGAGGAGCCGGAGCGCGCCGGATTTTCTTTTGCGGACTCGAGAGGAATGATTGAGCTTCCGGGGGATTCCCGAGGACCGCGGCAGCGCGAGCGCGTGCGTGCGCGATTTTTTTGGCGGTCCGCGTTTCTGACAGTGAGCGGTGCGGCCTTCATCGACTTCAGCGTTGCCTGCGGAAAGCGTTCCAGGTGGGTTGGAAGTCTTCCAAACTTATTGAATGTCCCTAATGCTTCTGCATGAATATCCTGTATGTCTAGCATGTATTTGAATATCCTGTATGTCTAGCATGTATTTTTTATAATGAAAAATCTGATAGATGCCTGGAATATTGTATACATGCTAACCTGTACCCCTATTATTTTTAGTAGGTTCCTATTATCGTGGACACTAGCCGATATTTAGTTGGCATTCAGACTGCATCTGAACCGTCTTAAAATCACCGAAGTTTTTTAATGGAAATTTGACTTTAAAAATTTCTTTTAAATTATTAGATTGCCCGAAGGGTCGGACGGGTTCAGAGTGCATGTGCCTCGTGCCCTGGTGGCCGAGTGGAATTTTTCTTGACTCCGTGGAGAGTTTCTAGTGTCTTGGGGGTTTCATGGGTTTTATCCAGATTGAGTCGTGGAGCGTTCTATTGGTTCCGTGAGATGCCGCCCAGTGAGGGGCGATGCCGCCTAGTGAGTGGCGATGCCGCCCAGTGGTGTTGATGGTTTTGCCTATGAGGCGTGTTCCGTGAGATGCCGCCCAGTGAGGGGCGATGCCCGCCCAGTGAGAGGCGATGCCGCCCAGTGAGTGGCGATGGTTTGGCCTGTTGAGGCGGTTCCGTGAGATTCCGCCCAGTGAGGGGCGATGCCGCCCAGTAGTGAGTGGCGAGGTTTGGCCTGTTGAGGCGGTTCGTGAGATGCCGCCCAGTGAGGGGCGATGCCGCCTAGTGAGTGGCGATGCCGCCCAGTGAGTGTGATGGTTTGGCCTATTGAGGCGGTTCCGTGAGATGCCGCCCTGAGGGGCGATGCCGCCCAGTGAGAGGCGATGCCGCCCAGTGAGTGGCGATGGTTTGGCCTGTTGAGGCGGTTCCGTGAGATGCCGCCCAGTGAGTGGCGATGCCGCCCAGTGAGTGGCGATGTTTGGCCTGTTGAGCGGTTTCGTGAGATGCCGCCCAGTGAGTGGCGATGCCGGCCCAGTGGTGGCGATTTGGTTTGGCCTGTTGAGGCGGTTTTCACATGAGGGTTCTATTAGTTCCGTGTTATGCCGCCCAGTGAGTGGCGATGCCGCCCAGTGAGTGGCGAAGGTTTGATGGTTCTATTGGTTCGATTAGTATTCTCTTTGAGTATGATATTAGTGGCATATTAACTGTAGTTTCTTTTCAGCTTTCGTATTATCTATCTGCATACCTATTATTTTGTGTAGCAGCGGTAGACTTAGTGGGCATACCGTGGATATTGGTGACGGTACCCACTGGAACTACCTTCTGCAGTAGTTCTCACACCCGCTGTGGTGACAGGTTTCCTGAGGTTGCTGTTCCGGCTTGGTTCGCGCGGAGACAGCTGATCGAGGTGAGGACGTGGCCGTGTAGCTCCTTACCCATTTATTTGAGAGTCAGAGGTAGATGTACCTTGTATCTTTTATGATTCCACTTTGTACTGGACAGTCTGAGTGATCTGTGAGGATTGTTTTATTTTTCATAGCTGAGATACTATGCATTGAGGATATATTTATATTCAGATGTTCAGTGTTGATTCTGTAGCTATTAGTTCTATTTCAGCTCTGATACATGTTTAGCTATAGATCTTTTGCAGGGTAGACGCTTCGTCTGTGCGGCAGTTTCCGTACAGATGGCGGATCTGTCGGCGAGCGCCGGGTCGCAGTTTCGACCCCGGGGCGTGACAGATTTAGGTGGTATCAGAGCCTAGGAATATAGGTCGTTGAGAACTTAGTGACCCTAGGCTATTGGTTGGACAGTAGGATGACTGTCGTGAGGGACGTGACTTTAGCGAGAGTCCTGATTGAGTTTGTACCTCCCCTAGAGGATTGGTGCGAGTGACCGTACATTAATTCTCTAAAGTGGGTTATGTTGGCTGCAGACAACATAATGCGTTAGAACGGGTAACATGTTTAGACTTTCGCTTGATTGGGACGTGAGAGTTTTGGTCTTAATGTTTGTTCTGCTGCAGTTGGTTTTGATGCTTCCGAGACGTTGTGCGGGGGCGAGGACGTGTTCGACCTTGGAATGAGAAGCCCGATTCAGTGGGAGGCTGAATGGACAGAGCAGCGAGGTCTGTGAGTTACGAGCCACAAGTAGCCCAGACGTTTGAGGGCGATGCGGCGCCAGGAAGAGAACATGGAGCGCGTGATGCGCATTCTTGAGCAGATAGCATATCCCGGGCATCGCCAGTAGTACCCCCGGCCGCGACATCGTCGACTTCGACCCAGATCGCACCGTGAGTAGTGCAGGAGTAGTGAGAGCTTGCTGATCGGTTGTTGTACTTCATCCGGTTCCATCCCCCGCAGTTTTCAGGGCAGAGTTTGGAGCCTTGGGAGGCCGAGAACTGGATTGCTGCTGTGGAAAAGTATCAGGTGCACCTGGTTGCGCACTTTGGATAGGGACGCCGAGGGTTGGTGGCGTCGAGTTCGTCCGGTTGGACCACCGGCAGCGCAGTTGATGACCTGGAGCGAGTTTCTGCGATTGTTGAGCAGTGTACTCTTTGTTGCCCAGGATGGGGCCCAGAAGGTTGAACTGTTTGAGACGGGACTGCATCGGGATGTCTATCACTTGGTGTATTCTCGGCGAGTGCCGACTTCAGATGCAGCGATTGTGCATACTCGATGGATTGACTGAGGATCTGTGATCATCGTCCAAGAGGGACGAAGAGCGAGGGATTAGCTCCGGGGAGAGACGTCCGGCATCGTTTGATTTTGGGACAGCCGAGTGGATTGAAGTTGCCATGATTCCAGTTTAGGGTCTTATGTCTCAGAGGAGACGGAGACCAGGAGGTTCTCGACAGTCGAGACACCAGTGGCAGTATTGGTATGATTGTGCCTTTTGCGGTGGCCGCATTCATCGCCATAGAGTGATCTCGGAAGGAGCGATGCTTGTTATGTGGATAGCCAGGATATTTTCAAGCAGAGTGTCCCTGAGTGGTGCTCGAGGATTCGCCGCTTGCGACGGCACCCCTCTATCCCTTCAGGATATAGAGGTTCGTCCGACTTACCGGTAGGCTGATAAAGCCGTGACGCCGAGACAGATAGAGCATGTTGATGCCGACGCCGCTTGGGTGTGTTTTAGTAGAGCATGGATAGCATCGTGTAGACCGGAGATGGGATTGTTGGCTTATGCACGTGAGGATCAGGCTCCAGATCACGTATAGCACATGGATAGGTGTTGCCAGTCCCGCCCAGTGCAGTAGGACCTTGGATTTCATCCTAGAGTGTTAGTCCTACATCAGCTCCAAGATGATGTTATGGGGTTGGATAGGGATTGGACATCCCAACGTTATGCTATCAAGGATTGTCGAAAAAAAAAAAAAAAGAGAATGACTCTCCGTGGACCTGGCCAGGAGGAGTGTGTTTAGAGAGGATGCTAGAGCACGACAGAGGTTGAGTTGTGGTTGTATCGCTTGTTAGCGACTATTGAGAAGTTGCCTACGGCGGCACCGAGACTAAGAATTATCTTTTATTGCCGAGTGATCTCGAGTGAGAGTTTACCAGATTTGATTTCGAAGCCGCCATTTGGTGAGATTGAGATCGAAATAGTGATCAACGTGGTTTGGAAACCGCGCCGACTTCGGCAGCATCTCTTGGAGTGTTACCCGTGAGACATAGAAAGAGAGCCGATAGCACAGTTGTGGGATTTGATGGATTGGGTGGTCTGTGTGACCCAGTACCACGTCGTGGGGATACGACAGTGAGGATCTGAGGGATTGATACTTGAGTTGTTGCCTTACCATTGGTACACGGCAGTGTTGCCACGTTGTGAGTGCACAACGGTGAGGGTTCTATAACGGTTTGAGCACAGACAGGTTTGGATTGAATTTCGGCAGATGCCTTTTCTGAGATTGGTAGCACTATGAAACCTTACAGCCGAGGGCAGTGCCCTGATGGTGTGCAGGAACTGATAAGGGCATTTTGAGCTTGCAACAAGGTCAAGCGGATTGACTAAGGCCCTGCGGCCTTATTGGATTTGAGGAATTGGGTATTCCAGCGGTACTTGGACCGGGTTGTTGTGTCGGCGTGAGTTCGAGCTCTACACCGAGTTGTGGTACCAGTTGTTGAGTTTGATCTTTGTACTGGCCGTTGGATTTGATTATATTTGGATCGGGTTCTAAGGTGACGTAGAGCTTGAGGATAGTGCTGCAACTACTAAGAGAGAGAAGTTGTATGCCATGTGGTGAGAGTTGCATTTGGACTTCAGGAAATTTTGTGGTTAGGCCATGTGATGACAGCTACAAGAGAGTCAGAGGACCCAACGAAGAGTGATACCGTTTGGGTTGGGCCTAGACCTATGTTAATGACAGAGGTTAGAAGCTCTTGGAATATGCAAGGTCAGTGTAGCTTGGAAGAGATAAAGCTAAGGAGGATGCCAGCTTTGATGTAGATGTTGCCGGCGATAAAGAGAGAATTGAGTTATTCGTGGATCCTCGAACCTGAAGTACTTGGAAACTCAGAATGTTTGTTTTGAGATAACGCCGGGGGATAGAATTTTCAAGGGTGTATGATTGCATTATTCCGGCAAGGGCTTTATGGTCAGTTACGCCTTATCTAGGAGAGTTGGAAATTTGGGGGAATATTCCCGATTTTGAATTTCTTCCCTGTGGGGGGGATTGTGAGAGTGTAATTGTAGAATTTTGAGCATGTGGTTGCTAAGGAGCAACGTAGGAGTTATGCCAATAGAGGACGAAAGTTGGTATTGGAGACCCTGATTTTTGGAAGCCATTAACCGCGGGGATTTGTATAGTTTTGAGTTTACGCGGAAGTTGGCCCGCGGGTAATTATCTGGCTGAAGGATGTGTGTTTGATCCTTGGCATGTTTGGACTTCACTCCGTTAGAGATGGATGAGGATTTGTGACATCTGGAGTGGCCAATGCAATTCCTACTTGTGAGGCAAAAGAATTTGTTTAATCGAGATATACCTTGGGGTGAAGGTTAAGTGGAGTCATCGTGATGAGTGAGAGCGACCACTTGAGAGCCTGAGGATGAGTTGAGTGTTTTCTATTCCTATTTGATCGAGACATTCTCCTGAGATTTGGATTTATTTTGGGTTTCGAGGACGAAACCTTTTTAAGGAAGGGAGAATGTGGAGTATCGGGATTTCGGATGGCGCACCGACCTCGCAAGATGGCGTGGTGTGGAGAAATCGCCTTGGGCGTGTTTCATATTTGTTTATAGTTGAGTTCGGGTTGATTCGGATCAACGCGGAAGCCCTGGCTTGAATCGGAGTCTTCTGAGCATTGTGCGCCGATAGAGGACTGGCTTCGGGGAAGCCTCGACTTCACAGTGGAGTGCAGAAAATTGGAAAATGCTTGGAACAGGTATACTTTATCTTTACAGCGGAGTTCGGGAGGTTCCGGACTGACGCGGAGGATCCGAGGGCGAAAAGTGAATTGGAACTGACGATTTTGGAGCCGGTTTTTGAATTGAGCACACCGTCTCCACCGTTGAGCTTTTTGAGGGGGAAAAACTGTGGACGTGTGTATTTTCAGATTACAGCGGAGTTCGGGAGGTCTCAGGCCGGTGCGGAGACCCCGAAGGTAAAAAGTGATTTGGAGTTGGCTTATTTGGATTAATTAAATTATTTATTTAATTAGTGGCTTTGGTGGATTTGGTCTGTGTTGTATTTGATTGAAAGAAAAGAAAAAAAAAATTTAATTAAAGAAAGGAAGGTATTTGAAAGAGAGTGTGTTGGTGTATGGATGGAATTAAGGTGGGTGTTGGAAAAGGTATGAGGTCCTTTACACCATGGACCATGCACTAGCACTAATTAATTATGTTGCCATGTCATCGTCTTCTCCAAAGACTCAAACAGAGGATTTCTTCCTCAAACAGAGGAATGAGAGAAATGGGAAGGAGGAGAAAAATAAGATGAATTGAAAGAAAGTAAAAGAGGGTTTTAATCGTCTTGACGGCGCGATTCTATCGCTAGTAGCCGAGTGGAGCCGAGCAGAGCGCACGCGCGTCAATCCTCATGGAGGCACATTGCAATTTTCTAGTGAGAGAAAGAGAAAGCTTGGTTTCGATTTATGGAGTTAATTTGGATCTTTCTAGTTGCTGATTTGGTTGTTTTTGCTGTCCCGGAGTGGAGGAATGCCCAGCAGAGGGTGCCGCGCGGGCGCGCAAAGGCGCCGCGCGCGGCCGGTGAGGTTGCTGTGCCGGCGCGCTTGGGCGCCGCGCGCTGCCGCTGCGAGCGGCGCGCGCATGCGGCCGCGCGCATGAGGCCGGCAAGCGGCGAGCATGCGGGCGCGCGCATGAGGGCGCGCGCTGCATGCGGGCGCGCGCAGTGAGCGCGCGCAGTGAGCGCGCGCAGCAAGTGGGCGCCGCGCTTGTGGGCCTCTGAGCGGGCCTTTGGTCCTTTGGTGTTGTTAAGCTTGGGCATTTTGGTCTTTTCACTGTGCCAACCCTCCAATTCACCCTGTGGACTCCCTTTGTCTATTTATATGTGGACTCCTCCTCCTCCCTTCTTCCTGGGGGTACAGAGAGAGGAAAAGAGAGAGAGGAAAAGAAAGAGAGAAAAGAAATGAGAAAAAAATTAAGGAAAAGAAAAGAGAAGAAGAGGGAATAAAAGAAAAGCAAGCAAGGGTGTCCTTGTGTGGTCTTGATGCTCGGAACTGGACGAAGCCGCGCGCGTGTCGGCTGTGAGGTACGTTGTTGGATTTGTTTCAAGCATGGATTTTTTGGGATTTTATTGATGGATTTACTTAAGTTTGAGCTGAATGGATTTTTATTTCCTTCCATCTCGTTCCATGCCTGCACCTTGGGAGCCACTTGAGTGCTGTTGGCTGAGGCTTGGGTTTTTACTACGCGGAGCCGAGGTTGCTTGCGTGAGTGCTGTGAGTTGACAGCGAGGAGCCGGAGCGCGCCGGATTTTCTTTTTGCGGACTCGAGAGGAATGATTGAGCTTCCGGGGGATTTTCCCGAGGACCGCGGCAGCGCGAGCGCGTGCGGCGCGATTTTTTTGGGCGTTCCGGCAGTTTCTGACAGTGAGCGGTGCGGCGCTTCATCGACTTCAGCGTTTGCCTGCGGAAAGCGTTCCAGGTGGGTTGGAAGTCTTCCAAACTTTATTGAATGTCCCCTAATGCTTCTGCATGAATATCCTGTATGTCTAGCATGTATTTTGAATATCCTGTATGTCTAGCATGTATTTTTATTATAATGAAAAATCTGATAGATGCCTGGAATATTGTATAATGCTAACCTGTTCCCCTAATTATTTTTAGTAGGTTCCTATTATCGTTGGACACTAGCCCGTATATTTAGTTGGCATTCAGACTACATCTGAACCGTCTTAAAAATCACCGAAGTTGTTTTAATGGAAATTTGACTTTAAAAATATTCTTTTAAATTATTAGATTGCCCAGAAGGGTCGGACGGGTTCAGAGTGCATGTGCCCTCGTGCCTGGTGGCCGAGTGGAATTTTTCTTGACTCCGTGGAGAGTTTCTAGTGTCTTGGGGGTTTCATGGGTTTTATCAGAATGAGTCGTGGAGCGTTCTATTGGTTCCGTGAGATGCCGCCCTGTGAGGGGCGATGCCGCCTAGTGAGTGGCGATGCCGCCCAGTGAGTGGTGATGGTTTGGCCTATTGAGGCGGTTCCGTGAGATGCCGCCCAGTGAGGGGCGATGCCGCCCAGTGAGAGGCGATGCCGCCCAGTGAGTGGCGATGGTTTGGCCTGTTGAGGCGGTTCCGTGAGATGCCGCCCAGTGAGGGGCGATGCCGCCGAGTGAGTGGCGATGGTTTGGCCTGTTGAGGCGGTTCCGTGAGATGCCGCCCAGTGAGGGGCGATGCCGCCTAGTGAGTGGCGATGCCGCCCAGTGAGTGGTGATGGTTTGGCCTATTGAGGCGGTTCCGTGAGATGCCGCCCAATGAGGGGCGATGCCGCCCAGTGAGAGGCGATGCCGCCCAGTGAGTGGCGATGGTTTGGCCTGTTGAGGCGGTTCCGTGAGATGCCGCCCAGTGAGTGGCGATGCCGCCCAGTGAGTGGCGATGGTTTGGCCTGTTGAGGCGGTTTCGTGAGATGCCGCCCAGTGAGAGGCGATGCCGCCCAGTGAGTGGCGATGCCGCCCAGTGAGTGGCGATGGTTTGGCCTGTTGAGGCGGTTTTCACATGAGGGTTCTATTAGTTCCGTGTTATGCCGCCCAGTGAGTGGCGATGCCGCCCAGTGAGTGGCGAAGGTTTGATGGTTCTATTGGTTCGATTAGTATTCTCTTTGAGTATGATATTAGTGGCATATTAACTGTAGTTTCTTTTCAGCTTTCATATTATCTATCTGCATACCTATTATTTTGTGCAGCGGTAGACTTAGTGGGCATACCGTGGATATTGGTGACGGTACCCACTGGGAACTACCTTCTGCAGTAGTTCTCACACCCGCTGTGGTGACAGGTTTCCTGAGGTTGCTGTTCCGGCTTGGTTCGCGCGGAGACAGCTGATCGAGGTGAGGACGTGGCCGTGTAGCTCCTTACCCATTTTATTTGAGAGTCAGAGGTAGATGTACCTTGTATCTTTTATGATTCCACTTTTGTACTGGACAGTCTGAGTGATCTGTGAGGATTGTTTTATTTTTCATAGCTGAGATACTATGCATTGAGGATATATTTATATTCAGATGTTCAGTGTTTGATTCTGTAGCTATTAGTTCTATTTCAGCTCTGATACATGTTTAGCTATAGATCTTTTGCAGGGTAGACGCTTCGTCTGTGCGGCAGTTTCCGTACAGATGGCGGATCTGTCGGCGAGCCCGGGTCGCAGTTTCGACCCCGGGGCGTGACAGTATTAGGCAAACCATGTACACCTTTAAGCACTCCATTTAAACTCTCTGACCGATTGGTCGTCATTACCCCAAAACGCCGACCTCCATCGAATGCCTTCGCCCAATATTCCCTTTCTCCTTGAAGCTTGTGTACCTACTACCAAGCTTTCAGATTCAGCTCTTTCAATTGGTCATTTTACTCATAATATTCTCTTGTGGTTGCAGCACATTCTATGCCCGTATAAAATTTATTGAGCAAATTTTTATTTTTAAACCCCGCTTTTTTCATATTAGCTTTCGAATGGTGGAGGCACCGACGGTGACCGTCGACTCTCGGAAACTCCTCAGCAACAATCTCTTTTAACCCAGGAAAGAGGTTTGAAATCAGACAAATAGATCGATCACATGTCACAAAGAACTTTAAATAACGTAAAAACCAACACCAACTAGCCACATTCTCTCCCTTACAAATAACAAAAGCCAACGGGTACAATCCATTATTTGCATCTACACCTGTTGCAATCATTGCATGCCTCTGATACTTTCCATACATATGAGTTCTATCAATGCTCAACAATGGTAAGCAAGAAGAGAACGCATTAATTGACGGTCCAAACGCCCAAAATAAGCGTCCAAACTGCCTAACCCCATATGGCAGGGTCCTGTTATCGAGACGCCATTTAGTTCCTGGGTTCACGCACTGCAGCACAGATAAAAAGCGACCAACATCAGTGTACGATTCCTCCCAACCACCATAAATGATCTGTAATGCTTTATTTCTAGCCTGCCACGCCTTCGAATATGATATGTCCACGTGTAATTCAGAACGAACCTTTTCTTGTATTTTCGCCGACGTCAAAGAAAGTTTGACTCTCAATGATAGAAGAATGTGTGTACATATAAGAGATGAAGTACAATTTCGATAGGCAGTGTTAAGTACTGGAAGTAAATAAGTATGTTGCCCGGCATATGTTTTGACTATAAAATAATTCGCATCCTTTAGTATCGAAGCATGTAATCTCGAAGGACACGAGTCAACCATGCATCTCACTGTATAAGCTTTTGTGGTTGACTAACACTTTCATTTGCACGTTGTGAGAAATATGCCATTCCTCAAGAGTATACA
Source organism: Tillandsia leiboldiana (assembly GCA_029204045.2). Classification (NCBI taxonomy): domain Eukaryota; kingdom Viridiplantae; phylum Streptophyta; class Magnoliopsida; order Poales; family Bromeliaceae; genus Tillandsia; species Tillandsia leiboldiana. The sequence continues at coordinate 21,823,467 of CM055070.1, forward strand.
ATAAACTTGATTTATCCTGGAACACACGCCCAACCCATGATCCATCAACAGTAGGAGGGGACTCTTCAATTTGCGCACGATCGAATTCAGTGTGATCAATTTCATACTGGTCCATCCATTCGACATCATCTACAAACTGCTCTGGATGATATATGAACTCGACACCTTCATCTGGATCATCTACATATTCATTATTGGCGGTTGGATCAGCGACATCAGTGTATATGATATATGCAAGGATCCCAAGTCCGCAGTCATGATCCGCATCATAGTAGTGAACTTCCGCCACATTATCATCATCCTCATGATCAGTATTATTTTGTTCTTCAACTATTTCTTATTGCACCTCCGTCTGTGTAGGGCCCCAAAACCCCATGTAGATTTTTTCCGTGAATCCACGATGTGAAACACCTGGTATTGGTGTGTTGGGCCAGAAACGCATCAAATGGATGTGTTCGATGGACTCAGTGAGGTTCCTGGATCAAGCCTATCCTTCGGCTGCTTTTGCCGAATTTCAGAAGAGGTTTCAAGCTAATCGGAGGTCGGATTTGGATTCAGCGCGGGAAAATGCTTGAAAACGGCTATTTGCTTATATTCTTCTGAGTCCGGATGCCCAAAAAGGGCTCCCGAAAGTTTTCAGTGGATTCGGGTGCATGGGGGAGGCCGTAGACCGGCCAGGTGCCACGTGGCGGCCTATTATTGGCCGGTTCAGGTTGCGCGGTCCACGGAGCAGCGCCGGGTTGCGCATGGACCTGGCGCGGGGACACGTGGCGCTCTAGGAGTGGCCGGCACGCATTGCGCAGTCCACGGAACCCCGTGCGGGTGCATAGACCGGGCGCGAGGACACGTGGTAGCATGTGATAGGCGGGTTCTTGTCGCGCGGTCCACGGGGGTGTGCGCCGTCACCTCGGGACGCGTGCGCGCGTGGGGGGCAAGTGGCGCGGCCGGCGAGGCGCGCGACCGGTCGGCGGGTCGTGCGGGCTGGCCACGTGGCGCCCAGCCATTGGCGGGCGCCACCTACCCGGTTGACCGGGCGTGGGACACGCGTCGTCGCCCAGGCGCGCTTGCACCGCTGTTCCGTGTTCGGGGGACACGTGTCGATCGCGGGTGGTTCCGGGCGCTGGTCGGACGGGGCTTCGGGCTGCATTTTGTGTGACTGTTGGATTCGGGCGCCCGAAAAGGTGAGCCCGAATCCGAATAGTGGGCTTTCTGGGTTGGGCCTATAAATAGGCCCCTTGGGCCTTCTTTTGAGCCTTTTTTGGGCTGTTTCGCAGGGAGAGCTCTACAGAGATTTTCTTCCTTATTCAGTGCTGCACCTTGTGGAGGAATTCCAGGATATTTGGAGGACGGTACTTCGACGTTTACTGCAATTCGGCGCACTGCGACGCTCCTTCCTTGGTGGCCTTTTTCGTCGCGTTTCGGTCTGCGGACTCCTATGGGCTACCCCAAAGAAGTTTTTGGGTGATTCTTGCGCTCACGTTTTCACGACAGGTAGGGCTACGACTTTTGTATTTTTTGCTTCTCCGTATTCCGAGGTTTTCTTGGGCTTTTCGGACCATTTTTGTGACCCCTTTTTTGTGATGGAATTTTGGACAGCAACGAGGTTTTTGTGGGTTTTCTCTGCACTCGAGAGTCGGAACGAGGAGTGCAAGACTCGATTTACATCTACGCGTCGCAAGGAACATCATCGTAATTTTTATGGAATTTTTGAAGATTGCTTCGAAGGTGAAAATTATACTTTTTCTGGACAGGGTATTGCAGACTTTTGATCTTTGGAGGTTTCGCGTTTACCGCGGTGATTAAATTGTATCTTGGCCTACAGGTGTCGGATCGGGACGAGTAAGTAATCGTTTTTCATCTACTCGTCGCGAGGATCGCAATGGCAATTTTTTCGAATTTTTCTGAGGACCAGACTGAGGTGGAATTTCCTCGTTTTCCATGCTGTTTTGCAAAATAATAATTTCTGTTTAAAGATGCTTATTTATGCCGTGTGCGATCTATTTTTGCTGTAGTTCTCACATTTTGGAGGTTTGCGGGGATTGAGGATCTTGGACAGCGAGGAGTCTCATATTGTTGTGGTTTGCGCTTTTCGAGGTGGGTAGTTGTTGTGGACCTCATCTTTGATTTACTCACTAGGAATATTAGAGTGATCCCCGTTGTTGAATGCCGATTAGTATATCGTGGGTAACATGCATGCTTGTATAGTTTGGACTTGTTCTATGTTAGTACTTAGTGTTCTTATGAGATCTTTATTATCCTGGAATAGCATGCTCTAATCAATGTAAGAACAATGATATTTGTTTTTCTTTTATCATCATGAGGACACTTGCTGTCATGCCCCGGGTGTAAACCAGAACCCGGGCTTGTCCACAGATCCGCCGTGCACACTGTATTTCTCGTGTACACGAAGCGCTGGTAACCTGCTCAGATATAAAGAATAATGAAGGAGCATAAAACAGAGCTAAACTAAAACTAGTACATCTCAGACAAATGCTAGAAATAAAAGTACAATAAAACTCTCAAATATATATACATGTGTCTCTCCCAGCTCACGAAATAAATACAACCAGCTGGCCGAAGGCAGACCCAAAAATAAAGGAAAATACAACCGTCTGAGTGTACATGGGATACATCAAAGTACTAACTCGATACCGGGGAAGCAGCTATCTAATCAGTGATCCTCTTACCTCGGTCCTGGGAAGAGGGTCCCGCAACTCCCGCAGAGGACTCTGCAAAACAAAGGGGAAAAGAAAAGGGAAAACAGCGGGGGGTAAGAACTACTATAAAAACAGTAGCCTCCCCTAGTGGGTAAACCTCTAACTCAGACCTGCCCACTAGGACTACTAGAGGCGAAAAAATAAAATAAGGTGGTGAGCTATATGTATAACAACTGATAAAAGCTACCAGTCAGATGCCTCTAAAGTAATAAGCTAAAAGAGTAGCTAAATGCATGCATCAGAGTATACATATGCCTGCCTGGGTAACCCAATCTAGACACCGGTGAACACCGGTACTGCCTGCTATGCCTACTAACTCACAACTCAGCTGCGGGGTGCAGACCGGTTCCTGACCGACACGGTCCCATCCCAAAGGCAACAAACCGGCTCCTGACCGGCACGGTCACAAGTACACACACTCCGGAGTGGCACTCGAGGGGAGCGACCCTCACGAGTGAAATAAGCCGCCATAAGTAACCTGATATAGTAGAACTGAATCAAGACCCTAATTAAGTGGGAAAAACCCATCCACTAAAGAAGTCCCGATCCCCTATCCCCAAATCTGACGCATTAATAACAGTCCGGTCAACCGCCCGAAATTCGCGGTTGCCGCAAATGCCCTGTCCTCAAACCTGCCTGTCCCAAATCCCCAATAACTGACTACACTATCCTAGCCCCTGCTCTAGCCTGAGCATACTATCCCCTATGTCCAGGTAACTGGAGAAAGAGTTAAAAATACATGGTTTCTCCTAAGTCCATTCCAGCATGATAGTGTAGCAGAAAAGGGTGGCGTAACTAAGTGACCATACAAGCATGCAATGTCCTCAAGATGATCGATTAAATACAAGTTCTGTTGTTCAAGTAATTATCAAAGCACGCTATTTCAGGATACTAGTAATCACATAAGTCACTAGATACCAATACAAACAATGCCTGCCTATGCCGCAAGTATAGTATTCACAATGTACTAGTAAGCATTCCTATAACCATGCTTCTACATTTCCTGATGATAATTTCCTGCAAGGTGAATACTTAAATAGCAATCCTAATTAATGCAAGTATTCATCTACTTATGCATTTTAATCCAATAAGCATGCAAGTATTCATGCAAACATAAACTCATGCAAGGATTCATCCTCGTATGCATTTTAACCTTTTATACATGCATTGCTCCAATAAGCCTAGTGGGTAGCCTAATTTAAGAGGTTCACAACGATCACCCACCTCGAGCGCTAAATCCTAGTCCCCAAAGGTGAAGTCCTCACCCAGTCCAAACAATCTCCGCTACACTACGCAACAAACCCCAAAAGAACATACATAAATAATCATACAATATTCCATCTTAATCTGCCCAATTTACAACAGCCCACTATTTGCCTGTTTTCACCTATGAAAAATACCCGAAAAATTCCAAGAAAAATACTGTCGCGATCCTCGCGACGAACCCGTCGAAACGAGTACCTGGACGCTCAAAACCAAGTTTCCTACGCTGAGATACAAATGCGGCAAGGGAAACACTCCAACAAAAGCTGTACAGAAATTCTGTACCAAAGGACTACAGTAAAAGGAGATTTTCACCTTCGTAAAATATTCAAAAAAATCTGGGAAAATTCCAGGAGATTTCTTGCGAAGTTTAGATGAAAAATGCCTCCTGAATCGCCTCGATCCGACGCCTGTGCGCAAAGATACAGCTAGAACACCGCAGTGCTGTCCAAAAATCCGCGAAGAAAAATGGGTCAAATGGAAGCTCGGGAAACTCCAAGGTCAGCACGGAAAACGAGGAAACTCAAAACAGAGAAGTTGGAGTCCTACCTGTCGTGAGTCCAACGGCGTGAGAACCGCCTAAAATGGAGGTCGGTGTGAGTCGGGGGAGTCCGCACACTGAAAAGGGACGAAGAGGGTCGCCGGTGAACAAGCGTCGCGCCGCGCCGTAAAATCGCGAACTTCGGGATGCGTGCCCCCAAAAATCCTCGGGATCCACCAAAGATGAAGAGCTCTGAGAGGGGAAGAATTCTTTTAAAGAGTCCACAGTGAAAAGGAGTCCAAAAGCCTGAAAAGAAAACCAAGGAAGCCTATTTATAGGCTCAGGCCAAAGAGAAAATGGGCCGGATTCGGGCGCATTTTTCGGGCGCCCGAATCCGCCAAGCCGGTCGCACACTCCCCCGTCCAACGCGCCCGAAATCCTGAGGTGACGCCATGTGTCCCCATAACACGGGACAGCGGTGCAAGGTCCCCCATCGCGCGCCACGCGTCCCCCCGCGGTCAGCGGGGTAGGTACGGCCCGCCAACGGCGCGCTGACGCGTGGCCGTACTCGAGTGCGGCCGACAGCGCGCCTGGCGCCCCTGCTCGCGCGCCGTCCCGAGGCGGGCTTCCACGCCTTCCGTGCGCCACGCTAGCTAAGCCCACCAATAGGAAGCTGCCACGCGTCCCTTACACGGGGTCCACGCACCCGCTTTTGGGTTCCGTGGACCGCGCCGTGTGCGCCGACCAACCGGGGTGCGGAACGTGTCCCCCCGCTCTGGTCCATGCACCCCGCTCCTACCTGGTGAACCGCGCCTCAAGAACCGGCCAACCCTCGCCTGCCACGTGTCCCCGCCAGCGGTCCATGCACCTACCGCGCCTCCCCGTCGACCGAGCTGCGTGAGCCGGCCAATGGCAGGCCGCCACGTGGCTCAGGCCGGTCCACGGTCACCTCCCATGCACCGAAAAACCCCGGAAACTTCCGGAAGCCCGTTTTTGGTCATTCGGACTCCTATTTTAACAAGCAAATAGCCGTTTTCAAGCGTTTTTCCGCACTGAATCCAAATCCAACCTCTGTTTGGCCCAAATCCTTTTCTAAAATTTGGCAAACACAGCCGAAGGCAGAATTAGCTGAAAATGTCTCACAGGGTCCATCTGTGGCACCCCTTTGATGCACCATGGGCCAGACAGACCAACACTAGGTGTTTTACACAGTGGATTCATCGGAAAGGTTGCATGGGAAGAAAGAAAAAATAACTGGACCACTACATCCTCCCCTACAAGAAAAAGTTTCGTCCTCGAAATAAAAGTCATACCTCAAGCCGGAGCCTCGAACAAGTGGGGGTAAGCATCCATCATCGCTAACTCCAGCTCCCATGTAGCCTCGTGCTCGTCATGGCTGCTCCAGAGGATCTTCACATAAGGGATGGCTCGGCTGCGCAACTCCCTAACCTCACGGTCCAAGATCCTCAATGGCCGCTCAACATAGCTCAAGTCCTCCGTGATCTCCAGTGGGGTGAAATCGATGATGTGCGACGGGACATAAACATACCTCCTCAGAGTCGATGCATGAAAAACATCATGAACACCAGCAAGTCTGGGAGGGAGAGCAAGCCTGTAGGCAACTGACCCTAAGCGCTCCAATACCTCGAAAGGTCCAATATAACGAGGGCTTGGTTTCCCACGAATCCCAAATCTCCGAATCCCCTTCGAAGGCGAGAGTTTCAAAAAGACCTGATCGCCCACCTGAAACTCTAAGTCTCGCCATCGGGTATCAGCATAACTCCTCTGTCGACTCTGGGCGGTCTCGAGATGTCGCCGTACCAATCTGACCTTTTCCTCTGCCTCTAATAGAAGATAAGGACCCAAAGTCTTCTTCTCACCCACGTCACTCCAATATAGGGGTGACCGACACTTGCGTCCATACAATGCTTCAAACGGAGCCATCTGAATGCTCGCTTGATAGCTGTTGTTGTACGCGAACTCAACTAATCCCAAGTGTCGGTACCACCCTCCTCCAAAGTCCAGAACGCATGCTCTCAACATATCCTCGAGGGTCTGAATAGTGCGTTCTGACTGTCCATCGGTCTGTGGGTGGAATGTTGTACTAAATCGGAGCTGCGTCCCCAAGGCTGTCTGTAAACTCCTCCAGAAATGCGAGACAAACCTCGGGTCTCTATCTGATACGATGGAAATGGGTACCCCGTGCAATCTAACCACCTCAGCTAAGTACACCTGTGCCAGTCGCTCCATCGGCCAAGTCATATGAACCGGTAAAAAGTGAGCGGACTTGGTGAGTCTGTCCACGACTACCCAGATCGCATCCGCTCCAGTCTGTGCTCTCGGTAATCCAGTGACAAAATCCATGGTAACATGTTCCCATTTCCATTCAGGGATTGGGAGACTCTGCAACTTGCCAGCAGGTACACGATGCTCCGCCTTTACTTGCTGACAAGTTAAACAGTGCGCTACAAATCTCCCAATGTCTCTTTTCATCCCATCCCACCAAAACTGTGCCTTGAGGTCCCTATACATCTTAGTCCCACCAGGATGAATGGTATAAGGTGTATAGTGGGCCTCCCGCAAGATCTGATCTCGAATCTCTGCATCCATAGGCACACAAGCTCGGTCCCTGTACCGCAGTACTCCCGAAGCATCAACAGAGAAGTCCCCTGTCAAACCAGTCTGGATCTGCCCTCGAATCCTCATCAGGTGGGGGTCCTCACTCTGTTTCTCTCGAATCCTGTCCAACAGAGTGGGCTGCACGACTAGAGACATAAGTCTAGCAGAGACCCCATGGGACACAACCTCGAGCTCTAACCGCCTCATCTACTCAAGTAATGGCGCCTGATCAGTGATCATCAAAGATAGACTCTGTACTGCTCTCCTGCTCAGGGCATCAGCAACCACGTTGGCCTTGCCAGGATGGTATAATATGTCTACATCGTAGTCCTTTAACAATTCCAACCATCTGCGCTGCCTCAAGTTGAGCTCCTTTTGTGTGAACAGGTATTTCAAGCTCTTGTGGTCTGTGTAAATCTCACAGTGCTCCCCATACAGGTAGTGGCGCCACAACTTCAATGCGAAAATCACCGCAGCTAGCTCCAAGTCATGGGTAGGGTAATTCTTTTCATAGTCCTTCAGTTGCCGAGAGGCATAAGCGATTACCCTACCCTCCTGCATCAGCACGCAACCAAGTCCACTGTGCGATGCATCACTGTAAATCACGTATCCTTTCCCCATAACTGGGAGGGAAAGGATAGGAGCCGACATCAATCTATTCTTTAATTCCTCAAAGCTCCTCTGGCAATCCTCACTCCAAACAAACTTAATTCCTTTACGCGTCAGACGAGTGAGGGGCGTGGAAAGTTTCGCAAAACCTTCCACAAACCGACGGTAATATCCAGCTAAGCCTATAAAACTGCGGACCTCTGATACCGTCGTCGGTCGGGGCCAATCCCGGACTGCCTCAATCTTCGCCGGGTCTACTGCCACTCCAGCGGCTGAAATCACGTGGCCCAAAAAGACAACCTCCCGAAGCCAAAATTCGCACTTAGACAACTTGGCATACAACTTCCTCTCTCTCAGAAGCTGCAGCACAATCCTCAAGTGCTCCTCGTGCTCCGCATCGCTCCGGGAATAAACCAGGATATCATCAATAAAAACAACGACGAACCGATCCAGGTATGGTCGAAAAATCCTGTTCATTAAATCCATAAAAGCAGCAGGGGCATTTGTCAATCCAAAAGGCATGACGGTGAACTCATAATGCCTGTACCGCGTCCTGAATGCCGTCTTTGGGATGTCCTCGGCCTTCACCTTCAATTGGTGGTAACCAGACTATAAATCAATCTTGGAGAAGACACAAGACCCTTGCAGCTGATCAAATAAATCATCAATGCGCGGCAAAGGGTACTTGTTCTTGATGGTCACTTTATTCAGCTCTCGATAATCAACACACAGTGGAAGTGAATCATCCTTCTTCTTCACAAATAGCACCGGTGCTCCCCAAGGTGATACACTCTGTCTTACAAAGCCCTTGTCCATTAAATCCTGGAGTTGCGCCTTTAACTCTCGCAGCTCAGCCGGTGCCATACGGTAAGGAGCCTTAGAGATTGGCGTAGTTCCTGGGACTACGTCAATCAAAAACTCAACCTCCCTATCCGGCAGCATATAAATCAGCTCTGGAGGAAACACATCCGGGAAGTCGTGGACAATAGGGATATCCGCGAGTCCTGGTGCCGTCGTTGGCTCCTTAACCACAGAAGCCAAAAAGGCCACGCATCCACTGCGCATCATCTGCCTCGCACGGGAAGTCGAAACTACTGAGGCGAAGAAAGCACTCTGGCACCCCCTGTAAACAAACATCTCCTGGCATGGCTCGCTAAAAGTAACTGTCCTCGCGGCGCAATCAATCGTCGCGAAATAGCGAGCCAGCCAATCCATCCCCAGTACAACGTCGAAATCTCGCAGCTGACTAAGGACCACCAGGTCCACTGGCAAAATCCAAGACTCAAGCTGTACAGGGCAAGACCAACAATACTCCTCTACATGCAATGTATGCTCGGGAATCTGTACCTCTAATGCATGTGGCAACCGACCTAACTCTAGTCCATGAGATGATGCAAATGCTCTACTGATAAAAGAATGTGATGCACCGGTATCAAATAATGTGCGAGCTCTAATGCCGAAAAGTAAAATGATACCTGCCACCACGTGGTCCGCTGCCGAGGAGTCCTCCACCTGGGCGGCATAGACCCGCCCGCTCTGAGCTGGTGGTCGGTAATCTGCAGGGTGGGAAGAAGGAGCCCTGCTCGCTGGAGCATAGGGCCGCTGCTGGGGCACCGAAGGGACTGATGCTGAGGAAGGAGCCGACGATGTCGAAAAAGGGCAAGTAGCTCGCAGATGACCTGACTGCCCGCATCTGAAACAGCGACCGTGCCTCAAATCACAAGTATCAGAGGGGTGCTGACCCCTGCAGAAAACACACCCAACTGTAGACCGGGGCTGCCTCGACTGCTGCAGCTGCTGCCTCTGCCGCTGTGACCCCTGCTGTCGCGACTGCGACCTCTGCTGCTGCGAGTGCTGCTGCTGTGGCTGGGGCTGCTGCTGCTGCTGCTACTGTCGGGGCCTCTGGGATCCCCCAGGCCCTCGCCGCTCCGAACGCCCACGGCCCGTAAACTGAGGCGGTGGCGGTCGGGGTGGCCTCCAGGAACTGGCCTGTCCCCCATCGTCCGGCGCTGGTCGCTTCCTCTCAGAACTCTGAGCGACCAAGCCTCCACGTCTAGCGACAACGTGACCTCCCCTCTCAACCCACTGCGCATGATCCACTGCCTCTGACAAGGTCTGAAGCCTTTGGGCATGCACCAAGGTATAGATCTCAGGGCGCAGACCCGTCTCAAAGAGCTCCACCTGGTGCAGTCCATCCCTGGCAACATAGGGTACGCAGTTGAGCAACTGCGTGAACTCCTGGAAATAGTCCCACACTGGCCGGTCACCCTGCTGAAGATTCTTCAGATCATCTTCTAGCTTTTTCTTCACGCTCGTGGAGAAATACGTATCCAGAATCATACGTCTAAACTCTGACCAAGGTAGCTGTCGGGTAATCTGGAACTCCAAAGGCTCAACCCGACGCCACCAGGCATCTGCATCCCCCTCTAGACAATGTACTGCCATATGCACTCTGAATCTCGGGTCAATGAAGAAGTCCCGTAACAACTTCTCCATTGCTGCTAGCCATGATCCTATCTCCCATGGGTGAGTGCTCCGCCCAGAGAACCTAGGTGGTCCTCGCTGACAAAACTGGGTGAGTTTGTCAGCAAACTCCTGCTCCTCCGCTGGGGTCAATGGCCTGATCACTCCCTGAGCCCCACTGCTCGACGACGGTGCCGTAGGGACTGGTAGAATAGCGGCGGTACAACTAGGGGTACAGGGGCCTCTACAGTAGTGGGGGAGGTGCCCCTGCCTAGGCAAGCAACTGCTCAATCCTCTCCTCCTGCCGGCGGTGATTCTCCGCCAACTGGGCCACCATGGCCCTCAGCTCACTGATCTCTGATGGCCCGGACTGCTCCGGCACCTCCGGGGGTGTAGGAGTACCCCGGGTAGGGATCTGCCGCCTAGGAGGCATCCTGCCACACAAGAAACCACGGGTCAGTAAACAAAACCACTCACGACCCAATCCAGCGAAAGTCGTGGTCATCCTCCTATTCCTGTAACCTTATGTTGTCTGCAGCCAACATAATAGTCCACCAGAAATAGTATATGCCAGTCCCTTTTCACTCACAGGAAGAGTTTTAATAATAGTAAATTGCCGACTTTCGCAAAATGTCACGTCACTCACGCCCTGCCATCCTAGGGTCTGCCAAAAGCCTAGGGTTTCCTAAGTCCCAACTGACCTATCCCTAAGCTCTGATACCAACCAAATCTGTCACGCCCCGGGTGTAAACCAGAACCCGGGCTCATCCACAGATCCGCCCTGCACACGGTATTTCTCGTGTACACGAAGCGCTGGTAACTTGCTCAGATATAAAGAATAATGAAGGAGCATAAAATAGAGCTAAACTAAAACTAGTACATCTCAGACAAATGCTGGAAATAAAAGTACAATAAAACTCTCAAATATATATACATGTGTCTCTCCCAGCTCACGAAATAAATATAACCAGCTGGCCGAAGCCAGACCCAAAAATATAGGAAAATACAACCGTCTGAGTGTACAGGGGATACATCAAAGTACTAACTCGATACCGGGGAAGCAGCTATCTAATTAGCGATCCTCTTACCTCGGTCCTGGGAAGAGGGTCCCGCAACTCCCGCAGAGGACTCTGCAAAACAAACGGGAAAAGAAAAGGGAAAACAGCGGGGGGTAAGAACTACTATAAAAACGGTAGCCTCCCTTAGTGGGTAAACCTCTAACTCAGACCTGCCCACTAGGACAACTAGAGGCGAAAAAATAAAACAAGGTGGTGAGCTATACGTATAACAACTGATAAAAGCTACCACTACGATGCCTCTAAAGTAATAAGCTAAAAGAGTGGCTAAATGCATGCATCAGATTATACATATGCCTGCCTGGGTAACCCAATCTAGACACCGGTGAACACCAGTACTGCCTGCTATGCCTACTAACTCACAACTCAGCTGCGGGGTGCAGACCGGTTCCTGACCGACACGGTCCCATCCCAAAGGCAACAGACCGGCTCCTGACCGGCACGGTCACAAGTACACACACTCCGGAGTGGCACTCGAGGGGAGCGATCCTCACGAGTGAAAATAAGTCGCCATCAGTAACCTGATATAGTAGGACTGAATCAAGACCCTAATTAAGTGGGAAAAACCCATCCACTATAGAAGTCCCGATCCCCTATCCCCATAACACGGGACAGCGGTGCAAGGTCCCCCATCGCGCACCACGCGTCCCCCCACGGTCAGCGGGGTAGGTACGGCCCGCCAACGGCGCGCTGACGCGTGGCCGCACTCGAGTGCGGCCGACAGCGCGCCTGGCGCCCCTGCGCGTGCGCCGTCCAAAGGCGGGCTTCCACGCCTTCCGTGCGCCGCGCTAGCTAAGCCCACCAATAGGAAGCTGCCACGCGTCCCTTACACCGGGTCCACGCACCCGCTTTTGGGTTCCGTGGACCGCGCGGGGTGCGCCGACCAACCGTGGCGCGAAACGTGTCCCCCCACTCTGGTCCATGCACCCCGCACCTACCCAGTGAACCGCGCCTCAAGAACCTGCCAACCCTCGCCTGCCACGTGTCCCCGCCAGCGGTCCATGCACCTGCCGCGCCTCCCCGTGGACCGAGCTGCGTGAGCCGGCCAATGGCAGGCCGCGACGTGGCTCAGGCCGGTCCACGGTCACCTCCCATGAACCAAAAAACCCCGGAAACTTCCGGAAGCCCGTTTTTGGTCATTTGTACTCCAATTTTAACAAGCAAATAGCCGTTTTCAAGCGTTTTTCCACGACTGAATCCAAATCCAACCTCTGTTTGGCCTAAATCCTTTTCTAAAATTCGGCAAACACAGCCGAAGGCCAAATCAGCTGAAAATGTCTCACAGGGTCCATCTGTGGCACCCCTTTGATGCACCATGGGCCAGACACACCAACACTAGGTGTTCTACGCAGTGGATTCATCGAAAAGGTTGCATGGGAAGAAAGAAAAAAAAACTGGACCACTATACTTGCATGCTTGTATGGACATCTAGTTAGGCCACCTTTTTCTGCTACACTATCATGCTGGGAATTTGACTTAGGAGAAACCATGATTTCTATATTATTCTCCTTTATTATAGACCCAGGATATTTGTTGCTCGGGTTAGAGCAGGGGTTTGGGATTGTGTAGCCGGGGCCTAGATTTTGGATTGTGGGGTATGGCGGTGACCGCGGATATTGGGCGGTTGACCGGTGGTCAGTTATTGGATTAGGGAGTTTGGGGCACGGCGGCAACCGCGGATATTGGGCGGTTGACCGGATGTTTACTTATGCATCAGATTTGGGGATCGGGGTTCATTAGTGGATGGATTTTTCCCACTTTGATCATAGTCGTGATCCAGTCCTGCTATAGTGAGATATTGAGACATGGTTACTGTAATTGTGAGACATGATTACTTTACTCTTGTGGGTCGCTCCCCTCGAGTGCCACTCCGGAGTGTGCGACCGTGCCGGACAGAAGCCGATCTGTTACTTATTTTGGGATGCGACCGTACCGGTCAGAAGTCGGTCTGTATCCCGCGGATGGGTTCTTGAGTTCGACAGTAGAGCAGGCAGTTCCAATTTTTACTGGTCGTTAGATTGGGTTTATTCAGTCTGGCACATTCACTATTGCATTCTTATAGTTACACCTTTCTGGCTCTGCATTTTAGAGGCATAGTAGTGGTAGCTTCATTTTCTTATCAGCAGTACCGTTTATAGCTTACCACCTCTCCTTTCCTTTTTGCCTCTGGTAGACCTAGTGGGCACGTCAGAGTTTGAGGTTTAATCCACTAGGGGAGGCTACTGTTTTTATAGTAGTTCTCACCCCCATCGTCTTTTCTTTGTTTCTCCCTTTGTTTTGCAGAGTCCTCTACGGGAGTTGCTGGACCGTCATCATCGAATCAAGGTAGAGGATAGCGGACTAGATAGAGTGTCCACCCGACAGTATGCTAGTTGGACTTTTGATGTACCCCTATCTTCTCAGACAGTTTTATTGTACTTTATTTTTGGGTCTGGCGTTACCCAGCTGTTTGTATATTTGTGGTGAGCTGAGAGAGATACTTGTATTTATTTACAGTTGTACTTTTTTTTTCCAGCTTCAGTCTGAGATGTAGTATTTTAGTTCAGCTCTGATTTTATGCTCTTTTATTATATCTTTTAATATCTGAGCAGGTTTCCGGCGATTCGTGTACGCGGGAAATACGGTATGCACGACGGATCTGTAGACGGGCCCGGGTTCTGGTTTACACCCGGGGCGTGACAGATTAGGTGGTATCAGAGCTAGGTTATAGGTCAGTTGGGACTAGGAAACCCTAGGCTTTTGGCAGACCCTAGTATGATAAGGCGTGAGTGGCGTGATATTTTTCGAAAGTCGGTTATTTATTTATTTGACTCTTCCAGTGAGTGAAGAGGGATCGACATATCCTATTTTTGTTGAACAGTTATGTTGGCTGCAGACAACATAAAGTTGCAGAAATAGGGAGATGTCTTTAGCTTTCGCTAGATTGGGTCGAGTGTGGTTTTGTTACTGACGTATGGTTTCTTGTGGCAGGATGCCTCCCCGACCCCAGATCCCTACCCGGGGTACTCCTACACCCCTGGATGAGCCAGAGCAGTCCAGACCTTCTGAGTTTAGTGAGTTGAGGGCCTTGGTGGCCCAGTTGGTTGAGAGTACTCGCCGACAGGAGTAGAGGATGGATCAGTTTCTTGCCCAGAGAGAGGCACCACCCCCGGCTGTTTTTGAGGCCCCTGCGCCACCAGTTGTACTATCTGTGCCGACGACGCCATCGTCGAGTAGCGGGGCTTCGGGAGCGATCCAGCCTTTGACACCGGATGAGGAGCAGGATATCGCTGACAAGCTCACCAAGTTTTGTCAGCGAGGACCGCCTAAATTTTCGGGGCGGGATACACAGCCATGGGAGATTGGGATGTGGTTATCAGCGATGGAGAAGCTATTCAGGGACTTCTTCATCGATCCGAGGTACCGAGTGCATATGGCCGTGCACTGTTTGGACGGAGATGCAGATGCATGGTGGCATCGAGTAGAGCCACTGGAGTTTCAGATTATCCGACAGCTACCTTGGTCCGAGTTTCGACGGATGATACTGGATACTTACTTCTCGACTAGTGTTAACCGAAAATTGGAGAATGATTTGAAGAACCTTCAGTAGGGCGACCGACCGGTTCAGGCATACTATTAGGAGTTCATGCAGTTGCTCAACTGCATGCCATTCGTCGCTCGTGATGGTCCCCATCAGGTGGAGTTATTCGATGCAGGCCTCCGTACCGAGGTATACACCTTAGTGCATGCTCAGAGGCTCCAGACTCTCGAGTAGGCCGCGGAGCATGCCCAGTGGGTAGAGAGAGGAGATCATGTGGTTGCCAGGCAAGGTGGTATGGTTGCACAGAGTTCCGATAAAAAGCGACCTACACGAGATGACGGGGGACAGGCCAGTTCATGGAGACCGCCACGACCGCCGCGGCCTTAGTTCTCTGGCCGTTGGCGTTCTGAGTGGCGATGGCCTGGTGGATCCCAGAGGCCACTGCAGCAGCAGCAGCAGAGGTCGCAGCCGAGGCAGCACAGGTCAGCGACAGTCTTATAGGCCGCAGCAGCAACCGAGACAGACCCAGCCTTCAGATAGGTGTGTTTTTTGCAGGGGTCAGCATCCGTTAGACACGTGTGACTTGAGGTGGGGTCGATGTTTTCGGTGCGGACAGCCTGGGCACATGCAAGCCACCTGCCCTCCTTCTACATCATCGGCACCTTCTTCGGCGTCGGCTCCTTATTCACCTCAGCAGCGGCCACCAGCTCAGCGGCCCTATGCTCCAGCAAGCAGGCCATCTTCTTCCCACCCCACCTGTAGTGTTCCGGAATCCCCGTGCGACTCGACCGTGAGCTTGGAGGTGAGAAAACACCTATTTTTGGTGTTTCGAGTCCGTTGTGCATCAAATGGATGCCAAAAAGGACTCAGCGCGCGAAAACAGTCAAAATTGGCTATTTCCGGGCGAAAATGGGCTAACGGGCCCATTTTTAATTGTGGGCCGGTCCACCGCCCACCCGCATGCACCAGGAGCACCGAACCCGCGCCGCTGCCACGTGGCGGGTGCGGGTTGGTCAATCCGGTCGCAGCGTAGGCGGGGAGCGCGGGAGCGGGCGCACGTGGGTGGCGCCACGCGGCCGAAGCGCGTTGGGCGCACCAGTCCACGTGCTGACGCGCGCGGGGAATCGGCGCGGGCCAGTGCGGGAATCCTGCGGGGCTCGACACGTGGCGGGCGCCTACTCGCCCGCGGCGCGCGAGGGGACGCGTCCCTGGCGCGCCTGGTCCCGGTGTGGCGCGGGGCTGCCACGCGGCGTCCCCCGTGTGGTCGCGCCTGCGCGCGGGAAGCGCAGCGCTGCCACGTGGCGCTGCGGTGGCATGCGCGGCGCGGGGGTCTTCGGTGGGGTCACTGTAGCGCGCGCTCGCGGAGGGGTTTCGGGCGCCCGAATGTGCAATTTAGGCTCCCGAATGTGCAATTCGGGCGCCCGAATGTGTTTTTTTGGGCTATTTAAGCCCAATTGGACCCCTTTTTCTCCTTTTTTCTCCTTTTGCTCCGTCCAGCACGCGAGAGGGAGAGGGAGAGAGCGTTGGGGGAGTTTTTCGAGGTGTCGCAGGCGCACCGTTTGTGCCGTGGAGCACGCGCGAAGTGTCCCTTGGAGCCAGGCAAATGTGTGGGTGCTTGTTTGGCGAAGCGCCGACTTTAAGGTTTGTTTTGCTCGTCTTTTTGCAGTGTTTTTCGGCACAGTTTTTGGGGTTTACCCTTTTGGATTTTTGGTTTTGACCCTGTGCCTTTTTGCTTGTTAGGGACTGCGTTTTACTCCACCGTTTTGCGTGCGGACTCCGGCGGTGTGCTCTGTTTTGCGTGCAGACTCCGTTTTGCAAGCGGACTCTGGCACCGTGCTCCGTTTTGCATGCGGACTCCAGTGGCGTGCTCCGTTCTGCATGCGGACTCCGTTTTGCGTGCGGACTCCGGCACCGTGCTCCGTTTTGCGTGCGGACTCCGGCGGTGTGCTCCGTTTTGCGTGCGGACTCCAGCACTATGCTCCGTTTTGCGTGCGGACTCCAGCAGCGGGCATCGTTTTGCGTGCGGACCACGTGGAGGCAAGGTAATCGCGCGGAGCCCAATTGTAAGTGTCTACGAGCAATTGGTGGCAAACCAAGGTGGGTTGGATTTTTCTATAAGTCTGCGGACTTCCTTCTAATTCTATCATGATAGGATTCAGCATGCTAGATTAAGTGTTTTATTGGACCTTTGACTAGCACCCCCGTCATATGTTGCATGTGTTTAACCAGACCATTAGAGAATCTTAATCTGGGCTAGGTTCTTTTATGCTTTAGACATCCCACACACTGCATTTCTTTCTGGACATAGAGTTCCTCGCCCAGGTAGTGGGCCGAGTGGTCAGGGTATTGTGGGTCGTATGTTGCACTCGGGCCTGGGGGCTGAGTGGAGTCTGGTAGCTGAGTTTAGGCCAGTGTTAGTGTTTTGGGAACCGTTTTGGGTAAACGGTGGTCCCGGATCTTTGGGTATTTCTCTGTTTGGGTCGTCACCACCAGGTTGTGATTGTGGTGAGCGTGTGTTAACAGGACCTTGAACCCAGAATGTTTTCGGACACTCATCATTTTAGTAAACCAGTATTTTCCTTCCGAATTCCTAGGGGTCGCCGGAGCCTGTTCTTGTTTGATTGGGCGACGGCATCAACCCTTGGGAGTCCGGAAAATAAACTTGTTTTTAACTGATTTTCTCAAGCACTAAAATCTATAAAAGTTGGTTTTCTCAATTCAAAACGGTATTTTATAATAAAGGTCACCTTTTCTCCTAAATTGTTCCTCACCCGATAGGGGTGAGTGATCTGGGTTCTAAGGGCTGATTTCTTTCTGGGGACGAAAGCAACGGGAGACTACGCCTATAGCCTGTTCTTGTTTGATTGGGGTCGTAGGTATTAGTCTCCCGGGGTTATCGGACCCTTCGCGGATCTGGCTGTAGAGCATCTCCAGCCCGTGAGTTTTGTAGGTTGAGATGGTTTCCCACTTTAACCGAGAGGGGCCGAATCCCTGAACGGTAAAGGATCGAGAACTTCGATAGGCTGAGCCGAGAGTCTGTTCTTGTTTGATTGGGGTTCTAGGCACAGGCCTAACGGGATTCTCGGACCTTTGCTGCGTCAGTCGGTTCTTCTCGCCTATGAGTGGGGTGTCATTTTGGGAGCCATTTGGATTGACGGCGGTCCCAGCTGTGTTGTACCTTCTTTTAGTGGGTTAGTGTTGTGAGATTGAGTCGTGGAGGGTTCTCCGACTGAGTGATGGTTTTTGTGTATTCGAGTTTTCGATCTATTTGATTGTGGATTATAGCCTGCTGAGACTGAGATTTTATGCCAGTGGTGTGATACTTGAGTTCGCGGGGTCGCTCCCCGCGAGCAACGCTCCGGATGCGATGATGTTACTGAGCCTGACGAGGCTGCGATGTGGTTACTGAGTTAGTCCTTGAGGGACACCCTACGTAAGACCAAGCCCTGTTTGGGCATGAGTGGCAGTAGATGAGCGCAGGCTTGACTGGTCCAAAGAGGGACAGTCATTGAGATTCGAGTTTTGGGAGCACCTCGTGTGCGAGTAGTGGATGCATATCATGTGTCTTAGTAGAGTTCTCCCTTGAGCATAGTACTTATGACATTTTAGCAGTAGCGAGTGGAGGCATACCATCATCTGTGTTTTTCCCTTTTGAGCATAGTAGATAGAGGCATGATAGCTGTAGTTACTTTTCCAGCTTAGTTTTCATTATCACAGTCTTTTTCTGTTATCTTATGCCTCTAGTAGACTTAGTGGGCAGACCGTGGGTCTTGGAGACGGTACCCACTGAGAACTACTGTAGGATGTAGTTCTCACACCCTTTGTCGGTGATAGGTTGCTGAGGCTTTTCTTTCCGTTCTTGCCCGAGCTGGCGCGACGGACCGAGGACAGGGTGTCACGAGATAGTTCCCTACCAGCACAGTTCTTTTAGAGTGAGGTAGATGTACCATCCCGGACTGTGGGATTAACTGTTTATTGGATTCATAGATGTTGTATAGGTGGATTTCTATTTGTTACATCGTGTTTTTGGGAGATGGACTTTGTATTTATTTTCAGCTTTATAATAGTTTGATTTTATATTACAGCTTTTATTTTTCCGCACTGATATCTGTGTAGCTGTAGTTCTATCTTTTGCAGGTTAGACGCTTCGTCGGTGCGGGGCTTCCCGTGCCGACGACGGATCTGTTGGCGAGCCCGGGTCGCAGTTCGACACTGGGGCGTGACAGATTAGAGTGGTATCAGAGCCTAGGATGTAGGTCATTGTGGACTTAGAAACCCTAGGCTTGTGGTTGGACATTAGGATGACTACGTGAGAGTCGTGACTTGTAGCGAGAGTCCTGATTGAGTATTTACCTCTCCCAAGGGATGGGATGAGTGATTTTACATGTTATTCTCTTAAAGTGGTTATGTTGGCCGCAGACAACATAATGCTTTAGGAAGGGTAACCTGTTTTAGACTTTCGCCTGATCGGGTTGAGTGGTTGTTTTGTCCTGACGTGCAAACATTCCTAAATCTCAAATGGAGCGAGTAAATCATGGGCGAGGGATCCAAAAGCACATCACTCCGCGCTGAAACGTGGGAAAAACCTTAGGGACTCCATCGAAAAGCTAGGGGGAAAAAACAAAATAACCACCAGTGCCACACGCACCAAACCACATCCTGTGCCACCTCAACCAAGGCAAACCGAAACATACCCACACCATTATCCAAGAAGGAAAGAAGCCTTCACAAACTAGGGTCCTCACTCGGTCACTCCCGAATCCTGAATATCCGAGTGGACTGCTCAACCACGGTCTACCATCAAAAGGGACCCTTAGGGACACAACCACAAGCCCTGATTACCTCAACGGTCCACACAGCGCCAGCTGCGGAGTCATCAAACTCAACCCCAGACAGCTCTCCTACTCCAGGTATCTGCCAACACAGTGGCCCTGTCGGGGTAATCCAAAATGCTCAACAATAACCCAACGGTAATTCCACAGTCACTATAGGAGGCATCACTAAAACTCGCGGATCTCTCTCCCAATACTGGAAACACTAGCATTGGGGCTGGTATCAGTCTCATCATCCGATTGCCAAGCTCTCCTGGCACTGCCCAGTCCAAGAAGCTCCTCACCTCGACAATAATTGTCGATCTCGGCCAATCTCGAATGGCATCCATTTTTGGCCGGGTTTCTACAGCCGCCCCCAACGGCTAAAACAATGTGACCCAAGAAGGTATGCTTCTGAAGCTACAACTTGTATCTCAATCACTTGGCATACCGCTTCATCCACACAGGTAGGTAGCACATCTATAAGTGCTCCACGTACTCCAAGTCGCTCTGGGAGTAAATCATAATATCCTTGGGAAACACCGCTCCCAATCCATCCAAGTACAACTGGGATACGCAATTCCTCAAATCATTATAGCGGTAGGGCATTAATCAAACCAATTGGCCTCACTGTGAGCTCATAATGCCCTACCGTGTCCTGAACGCCAACTTGGCAAAATACTCAGCTGAAAGATTCCTATTAGGTACAGGCATCAAAGACGAACAACTGCCGGAGTATGACTCCATCAAAAGGTCCTAGATACCACCCGGACCTGTCTACACTCGAACCATAAAAGGACCCTCACAGTCGTGTATCAACGACGTGGCATCACCACCGTGCATCATCGGCGTGGCACTAGGTCAAACAGACCCCTATCCAACAGATCCTGTCACAGCGCCATCAGCTCTCTCAGCTCTACAAGCGATATCCAATGAGGTGCTGTCGAGGGTGGCACGGTTCCCCGAACCACGTCAAACGCAATCTCTATCTCCCTAACCGGCGGCATCATCAACAGCTCAGGTAAAATCATACCTGGGATCTCGTGGCAACAGAGATATTCTTGAGTCCCGGTGCTGCCGTAAGCACCTCTCAGACTGTCGCTAAAACCTGTGTGCTCTAACAATCTCAATAACCAAACCTCCTCTCGTCTGCCTCGCAGAAAATCGATGTCCTCTCTCTCCTCAGTCAGAACATCCTGTGGCATTGTGCCAATCATTCTCATGCACACGGTCAAAATACCGACTGCCACAATTACCAATAAGTATGCCGGTATAATTCCAAGTCTCCACTGTACTGGACACGATCCACAAGGCTCCCCCACATGCACAACACCAACAGGAACCTGTACATCTGGTGCACGTGGTAACAACTCTACCTCCAATCCAGACAGGAAAGCCAAAAACACTCGACTCAGAATGCTGAAAAGAAATCTTGCCCGCAACAACCTGGTCCACCGCCGTAGCGCCCTCCAACCGGGCGGTACAGACTCGTCCGCTCGATGTAGGTGGTCGTCGCTCAGTCTGTCTCGACGTCAAAGTCCGGTCTGTCGGAAAATATCTAGACTATCCACATAGGGAGCACGGTCTCTGCCTCTGCTCACACTAGCGCGACAAATGCTGTCCTCCGTAGATAACCAATCCATGTTACCGCCGCGCCACTCTGTTGTAGGTGCTGATGCTGCCATCGGGGTCCACCCGATCTCTGGCATCTCAGAAATCCGCTACCCTGGAAAGAGAAATCAGAAATACCTCTGCCGACCGATCTATGCTCCATCACCCGGCACGAAGCTCCAAAATCCAGAACTCGCCTCTGGCGGCAGATCCCTATCCAAAGGAACTGCAACGCCATGCTCCAAACACCACGCCCGCTCCATCAAAGCGTCAATAATCCATAACGGAGGGACCAACTAAACTGAAAGGTATCCTGGCGCAATCCCTTCCCAGTCAAACATATCCTATGCGCCTCGTCCCTCGAAACCTGGAGCGTGCAGCTCAACAACTGTTTAAACTCCCTAGCACAGGGAGGCCCTCGGATAGTCTCTCCATCACCACCCACCCTAATTCTGCCTACAAAGGCTTCAACTCAAACCTATGAATCGGGATGGTTCAAACTGCCGGGACTGGCTCCGTCGATCAATGACGTCCCGAAGCTCAGCTACTATCCACCATCCACCCTGCCTCAGTGCCTCGGCACTACTCGTCGGCACGGAGGGGGCTGCTCTCTCCATCGGTGCCACTGATATAGCTGGGGATGCCACTTCAAAGGAAGAAAGTGCTGGAGGACTCTCAAACGGTACTGCAACTAGCTGTGCTCTCTGCTCCAACAAGCGCATCAACGTTCCATGGTCTCCTCCTGGCATCGGACAGCCTCCGACAACTGTGCCATCTGGAACAATAACTCCTGGGTCTCGCTCTGCTCTGATAGCTCTGCCTCCCGCTGCTCGGGTTACTCATCATATGCGGGATGTGCCCTCTTCACAACACGACGTCTCAGGGGCATCGTAGTCCACTGCACAATAACAAATATCAGGACACAACAACCATACGACCCAATCCAGCGAAAGTCTAAGACATGCCATCCATTCCATAGCATTATGTTGTCTGCAGCCAACATAATCGCTTAGGAGAATAAACATGCCAATCACTCATCCCGTCTCTTGGGAGAGGTATAAAACTCAATCAGGACTCTCGCTAAAAGTCACGACTCTCATGTAGTCATCCTAATGTCCAACCACAAGCCTAAGGTTTCTAAGTCCACCACGACCTACAACCTAGGCTCTGATACCACTCTAATCTGTCACGCCCCGGGGTCGAAACTGCGACCCGGGCTCAGGTGGCACTGCAGGCTATAGTCCAAAATCCACGCTCACGCTCTGAACGGAAGGACTCAGAATCCTCAATCATCTCGCACAACGGTCGGAGTACTCTCGACGACTCAGCTGATCAGCTCTCACGAACACGAGACACTAGCCTCTCCAATAACTCACAGCACAAAATACACTGGCTGGAGATACTCCACAGCCAGGATCGACCCACAACTCAGGGCTAAAAAACCTGGTCGGACAACACTCAACGACCCGGGACCACCGTCAACCCCAACGGTTCCCAACAACACAGGCCGGAAGATACTCGACTGCCCGGGACCACCGTCAACACAACGGCTCCCCCCGACAGAACATCAAACTCACAGAAGACACCAACCAGGGCCCGAAAGTTTCGGGAGACCAACACCTACAACCCTATCAACAAGAATAGGTTCAAGGCTCGGCCCCCGTGGCTTTCGTCCCGACAAAGGAACGACCCCTAGAACCCAGACCACTCGAATCCTTTCGAGTGGGGAGAATTGCAGGAAAAATGTGACATTTGTTATTGAATCCCATTTTCACTCAACCCACGCAGGGCGAGGACTAAAAGTAGTTCCCTTTTTGAAAAACTATCTTTATTTAAAGAGAAACCCATTTTTAATGATTTTAGTTTTTTTTTTAGGAAAAACAGTTAGAAAACAACTATTTTATACCCAAACCCCGAAGGGCTGATGCCTTTGTCCAATTAAACAAGAACAGACTTCAGCGGCCCTTCGATGCTTGGAAGAAAACATCGATAGACTAAAATCATGTGTATGTCAAAAAGGTTCTGGGTTCTAGGTCCAGCTAACACAAGCACACAACTGCCACTAACACAGTGGCGACAGCACAAATAGGGATACAAGACCTCCCGGTACTACCGTTTACCCAAACGGCTCCCGGCACAGATAAGCGACCCACTACAACTACCAGACTCCACTCTGCTCCCAAACACGAATGCAAATGCATCCCACACTAAAAGAAAGTCCCGACCTCTCAGCCCACTACCCGGGCGAGGATAACACTATGTCCAGGAATGAAAGAATAGTGTGGATGTCTAAACATAAATAACCCTAGCCCAAGTGAGGGTTTTCTACTGGTCTGGTTACACATGCAACATATGACGAGGGTGCTAGGTCAAGTTCCAAGATAACCATAATTTAACAGGTGGTAGGAAGCAAAAGGGATCATAAGATCCACAGATAAATACAAGGAATAACAATGCCTACATTCTAGCATGTTACTCAATAAATTCACTATCATGCATGGTTCTACATCAGTAGAATTACTGTACAGTCCATCAAGCTTGGAGACAAGGACACCCACCTGAAACATGTCGATTCGCTGCCCGCTGTAGCTGAAATTTGGCGTGAGTAATCCATATCCTCCTAGGAGACCGATGCCGCGGAAATCATCCAAATCCGCCTCACGGATTGGGCACAATCACTGAAACAATGCACGCGGCGCAATTAAATTCCAGAATTTCAGCAATTGAAACTAAGTTAGAGGCTTTTCCAAAGGGATTTATCCACAGATTACAAAAGAGAATTTGCTCACCTTGAAGTTAAGAAGAAGTCCCAACTTGAATTTCTGAAAAAGACCATGTATCCACAAAGTTATCTGCATTCCAAGGCGCATTGCTCAAATCCAAAATAAAACAGGGACTGCAGTAATCCATATAATAGCACTTGAAAAGATCATTAATTTTACCTAACCAAACGTGCTCCAAATCCTGCAAGATAGGTACCATTGGATTCCTTGTCGAGAGTAGATACAAATTGAGCTAAAGAACTCCAACATTCATGCTCGGATGTAGGAGAAAACCCATAAACACTTTGAACTATCCACCAAGTTCCATCTGTGCACGAATGCAGCAAGGTGTTTCAAAGATTAAACATAAACCCCAACAGAAACTCCGATCTAGGGAAAATGGTACCTACCAATATTGTAGATCTTCGAGTCCTGGAAATTGCCCCGCAAAAATCATCCAAATATTCCACTCCTACAATTCAGAAAAGCCAAAATACTAAAGGCTGCCCAAAAATCCAGACTGAAACAAAGGGTCCCAAAGATGGCCCTAAAACTCTGTAAAAACACGCGATCTGAGGGGAGAGTTGAATACAAAGATTGTAGCCTTACCTCTTGTGAAAACGTAGAACCAAGAATGAGCTTGAAATTCCAAGAAATGGAGCCTGAGGAAATTTCGTACTGAAACGCGACGGGAAGGTCCACCAATCAGCAACAATGGTGGTACTTGCCTCATGGAGAAGATGATGGTGATGAAGCCCCTTTTGTCCATCTCTTGGCTGACGAAGATGAAGGAGGTGATGAAGATGCTCTGCCTGTGAAGTCCTCCAAAGAAAACCAAGCTCAAAGAATGAGGAAGGAGGAAGAAGAAGAAGAAGAAGAAGAGAAGAAAAAGGAGAAATGAATAAAATCCCCTCTCTCTTCCTCTCTCTCTCTCCCTCGGACAGTCAACAGGGGGACCCGGACACGTGGCGGCCATCCGGGCCGCCACGTCGCTCGGTTGGGCCGCCCGGATCAAGCCACGCGGCTTGATCCGGGTGGCCACGGCGCGGCCCAGTGGGCGCGCGCGGCGTGTCCCCACGCGGGGACCGCGCTGCGGCGCCCACGTGCGCGCGGTGGCGGGCCAATTGCGGCCCGCCACGCGTCCCGCTTGCGCGCCCCATGGGCCGGGTCTCCAGCGCCGGCCCAATGGGGTGCCGACACGTGGCACCCCGGTCCACAGCCCGCCATGCACCCGAAAGTACCCCCGAAATTTCCGGTTGCCCGTTTTCACTCGTTCGGACCCTGAAAAATACAACCAAGCAGCCGATTTTCATCGTTTTTCCTCGCTGAATCCAAAAACGAAGTCCATTTTGCAAGAATCTATTTCTAATTTTCGGCAAAACTCCCAAATAAGCAATCTTGATCCATTTCTCGCACTGAGTCCGTTTCTCGGGTCCGATTGCGCGCAACCAACACTATTCACAGAAATAGGCCTCCACAAGTTGTCGATCACACTGCAATGACCACGAAGTTCTGGGTCTTCACAAAAGTACTACAGCTAACAGATATCAGAGCTATAAATGAAAATCTGCTGTATAATTAAAATCAACCACTGTACAACTAGAAATAATACAACAATGTCCATCTCCCAAAAATGATAATGATACAATATCCTCATATACAAAGCTCAAAACTCAACAGGGAGATATCTTCAATAAATACCTCAGTGTACAGGCTCTCAATACATATCATCCTCACTACAACAGTCTCTCAAAAGAGGAAAACAAAATAGCCAATCTACTGCAGGTCTCCTCTGAAGGGGGTACCGCTACTCTCCAACGACGGGTAGGGATCTAGCCCGCTACTCCCTGGCCTCGATCAACAACCGCAGAATCAGCAACACCCGCTAAGACTCTGCAAAACAAAGGAGAGGAAGGAAAAAGGAGGGGGAAATCCCCAAAGGGTGTGAGAACTACACCAAAAAGGGAGTTCTCAGTGGGTACCACCGCCAGACCCGACGGTCTGCCCACTAAGTCCTCAAGAGACATAAAATAACCAAAAAAGTGGGATTGAACAAGAATGCTGATGTCACCTAACAGCTACCAAGCCTCCATCTAAATGCTCAAGAGGGGAGAATCAAAGTATGGTATGCAACCACTAGCACATGAAGTGCACAATCGACCCAATCGAGCTGACTGCCACATCTGGTCCGGTAAAAACTGCGCCCCACCTACGACCACCTCCCGCTGACGGGCAGGAATTACGTAGGGCGTCCAAACGGACTAACTCGCTATCGAGTAGTGGCTCATGCAGGTTATAGTCGGAATCCATGCTCTCTCTCAGAACGGATAGCCTCAAGATGCTCAACCTCTCACACAACGGTCAACAACTCACAATGATCTTGGGACCACCGTCAATCCCCAAACGGTTCCCAACAACACTTGCACTGGTCTAAACACAGCTGCTAGACTTCACTCGGTCACCCTGACACAAGTGCAACAATAAAGTAATGCCTTTAACGACGTCAATCTGGTGCCACCAGCAAAACTGGTACTGCCTACTGTGCTTGACGAATCGGGTATGCTGGCCAAAGCATAACACCAATAAGGGATAGGAGTCTCAAGGACTCAAAGTAAGTAACAGATCGGCCACTCTAACCGTCCGATCGCACACTCCGGAGTGGCACTCGAGGGGAGCGACTCACACGAGTAAAGTATCTCAGTAACCAGTAACAGAAGTATAATCAGCAGGACTGGATCATGACTCTGATCAAAGTGGAAAAGCCCAACCACTAAAGAAGCCTCGGTCCTCAATCAGATGCAAAAATACTCAAATAGTGGGAAACTCTGTCCACTAGAGAAATCAGATACCCAATCTGGTGCATAAATAAATATCCGGTCAACCGCCCAATATCCGCGGTTGCCGCAATACCCTGCCGTCTATAATCGAGTCCTATAACCGACCTCCGGTCAACCGCCCAAAGTCCGCGGTCACCGGAAACCCTGCCAACCGCAATCCAACACAACCCGTCCCTGACACCAACGTCCCGGCTACACTACCCCAGACCCCTGCTCGCACCTGAGCAACACAGACCGCCTGACTAACAAAGAAGGAGAAAAGGATAACATGGTTTCTCCTAAGTCAAGTTCCAAAAGTAGTGCAGTAGTAAAAGATGGCCTAACTACATGTCCATACAAGCATGCTTTTGTCCTCAGAAACGATAAAAGTGGGTGAAACATATATCAGCAAAGCATGCTAAAGTATTCCTACTATGGTATACCAATCTTACCTAAGTAGGCCATTCCTTACTTACCTCTCGCTCACATCGGTTGTACATCAAATATGCCTGCTATCAGTCATAGAGGGGTGGCATCCCCACAAGTGCACTTACATTCACCATAATGTAAAAACCTTATACAGTTACCAAATTAAGCGTACCCAACTGAAGTGCTCAATCCAAGGCAAACCTGGGATCGGTGAAGAGCGTGGCCACTTGCACGCACAATCCGCTGAACCCGTATCCACGGTACATGTCGCGCAAACCTCGGCTCCTAGCAGTGTTCCAAAAACACTCGCGAACCTTTCTAGGCACAACAAAAGGTCCAAAGTTACACTTTTATTCCAAAATATCCAAGTACATACAAATCTGTTGGAATAGTCACAAAGATGCAGATTTTTCACCTACAGAGAGAACTCAAAAAAATCCAACATAAATACTGTCGTGATCCTCGCGTCGAGACCTTCGAAACGGGTACCTGCACGTCCAATTCTGAGCCCCGTAGGCCGAGTTACAAATTCCACAACGCAATGAGCGCGAAACTCCACAACATACACAACTGTATCACATTGCACAGAAGAACAAGAAAAGTATACCTTCGGGCAATTTCCAGAAAAATCCCAGAAAAATACGATGATAATCCTCGCATCGATTAGATGCAAAAAGTGCATAGGAACATCTCAATCCGATGCCCGGTTGCGGAGATATCGCCGAAAAACCACGCCGCTGTCCAAGTCTCCATCACAGAAATAGTGTCACAGTAAGCTTAGAAAAACACCTCAAAAAGCGCGAAATGAGGGGAAGTAGGAAATACCAAGATTGTAGCTCTATCCGTCGCCGATCCAACGGCGCAAGAATCGCCTGAAACGGAGGTCGGGGTAGGCCGGGGGAGTCCTCGCACCGAAACGTGATGAAGGGGAACACAAATGGACGAGCGTCGCGCCGCGCTGGAAAAATGGAAACCTCGAAGTGCGTGCCACAGAAAAATCCGGGAATCCACAGTTGGAAGCAGCACTGTGCGGGGAACAACTTTGTATAAGACGCCAAGGTGAGAAGAGGCTCCAAAATGCAGAAAAGAGGAAGAAGAAGCCGCTCGGATCGCTTAAATAGGCTCCTGAAACAATTCGAGAAATGCCGGTTGAGTCCCCACTTCCGGGCGCCCGAAATGATTCGGGCTGCTACAGTGTTGGGCCCGGCCCAACACTGTTCACGCCCGAATCGCTCAGAGGCTTCCACGTCGCCCATAAAACAGCGGACAGCCGTGCGGGGCCACCCAGCGGACGACACGTGGCCCACTGCGGAGCCGAAACGTGGCGCGCACTCGGTCAAAGAGTCGCCGCCGCGCCCACGTGCGCGCTGCCAGCGCCGCCTGCCATCCCTGCACGCACGCGCCCCGAGGCAGCCGCACCCGCTCCGTGGACCGCGCGCATGTGGACCGGCCAACCAGTGGCC
The DNA here is from genome assembly GCA_029204045.2 of Tillandsia leiboldiana. NCBI lineage: Eukaryota > Viridiplantae > Streptophyta > Magnoliopsida > Poales > Bromeliaceae > Tillandsia > Tillandsia leiboldiana. The sequence goes on from CM055070.1 coordinate 21,852,107, forward strand.
GCCACGTGTCCACCCTCCGGTGTACGCTGGCCCCGTGGACCGCGCACCTGCCCGTGCGCCTGCCCGCGCATTGCCCGCACCCGCGCGCTGCCCGCGCTTGCCCGCCGCCGCGCCTGCGCCTGCCCGAGCCCGCGCCGCCGAGCTCCGCCACTGCCCGCCGTCGGAACAGTGTCAAGGTGCCTCGAAAATCATGCGCGCCATCCGGGCTCCGAAAAATGCAAGTGAATAGTCCATTTTCATCGTTTTCGCGCGCTGAATCCAAATCCGCTGTCCGATTTGCCAATTTCCAACTCTAAAAATTGCCGAAGGCATCCGGAGAGGTGTTCCATGGTCCAAACTTTGCGCTGAGTCCAATTTTAATATCCACTTCGCGCGAAACCACTTCTAAACATCCGACGGGGTCCTACGATCACTCACATGATCTATTTTAAGCCCGAAGTCCATCACTTGTGTCCAAATTGTGCACAAACACCACCGACACACTACGTAGGCCTCCAGAAGCTGCCAATCAACCAGTAATCACATCGTGGGGATCCAGGTCCTCACAGATGTCAAGCGATCAATCAAATAAAACGGTTTCACCAAGGAGAATAACTTCACATTCATTGCCAACGCAGTCCAAAAAGGTTTGGGTGCGCAAAGGTGAAATCTTCTCTTATCTTGTCATTCATACTTCTTTGCATGCTTATGACAATTCGTCTTGGTACCTGGATAGTGGATGTTCCCGTCATATGACCGGTGACAAAAACAGTTTTCAAACTTTAGAGAAAATCTCCGGAGGACTTGTAGTTTTCGGAGACGGTCGTTCTTCTAAAATTGTTGGAAAAGGAACAATTGCTTTTCCAGAAGGCCCGGTTTTGAACAATGTTTTATTTGTTGAAGGGCTTAAGACTAACCTCATTAGTATCAGTCAACTTTGTGACAATGGTTTTTCAGTTAATTTTTTTTCTGCAGAATGTGTTGTAACTAATAAGGACCATGTATTCTCTTTGAAAGGGGTTAGATCTTAAAATAATTGCTATGTCGTTCCAAACAAAATTTCTGAAAAATGTAACCTAGTTTCTTTAGATAATGAAACTCTTTGGCATGAAAGACTAGGTCACATAAATTTTAAAGAACTAGCAAGGATTTCTAATAAAGACGTGGTTAAGGGGGTTCCTAAACTTTCTTTTAAAGAAAACATTGTGTGTGGAGGTTGTCAAAAGGGAAAACAACCAAGGGCTGCACACAAGAACTTGAACCACGTTGGTACCAATCGGCCCTTAGAATTACTGCACATGGACTTAATGGGGCCGACTCGTCAACCATCCTTGGGAGGTAAATGGTATATTTCTCTTTTGGTTGATGATTTCTCTAGATATTCATGGGTAACATTTTTAAAAGAGAAAGCGGATACTTTCGACTCTTTTCATGAGGTTTGTCATCATATTATGATTGAGAGAAATGAAAAGATCGTTCGTGTTCGAAGTGATAGAGGTGGAGAATTCATTAATTCTAAATTCATTGATTTTTGCACTTCCAATGGCATAAAACATGAATTCTCAGCACCCTATACACCTCAGCAGAATGGTGTAGTCGAGCACAAAAACAGGGTTGTTCAAGAGATGGCACGTGTTATGCTTCATAGCCGGAAACTCCCGTTATATTTTTGGGTTGAAGCTGTGAACACCGCCGTCTATGTAATTAATCGAGTGTATTTGCGCCCGGGAACTTTAAATACACCATATGAGCTATGGTTTTGTAGAAAACCGAATATCAAATATTTTCGTATCTTTGGGAGTCGCTGTTATATTTTGCGTGATCGCGAAAATCTTGGTAAATTCGACTCTCGAAGTGACGAAGGGATTTTCATGGGTTATTCTACAAACAGTAGAGCATATCGGGTATTTAACCTGGAATCTAAAACGATGGTAGAATATATTAATGTTAAAGTAGATGAAGCTTTTCATTTTGCATCTGATAAATCTACCCCTGATATGTCTCTAGATGATGATACTCCTGTAAATGCATCTTCTCATAATAATTCTTTCGATAAAGTTGATGCATCTAATGGTTCTTCAAGTTTATCTGATATGCAGGAATCATCATATGTACCTCCGAGTACTCCGTTACCTCAAACGCTACGTATCTCCAAGGATCATCCGAAATCGAACATTATTGGAGACCCACAAGAAAGAGTCAGGACTCGGAGACAGTTAGTTTGTGGAGTCGCATGTTACGTCTCCATGTTAGCACCAAAGAACGTCGATGAAGCTCTTCAGGATGACTACTAGATTGAACCAATGCAGGAAGAGCTCCATCAGTTCGAAAGAAACAAAGTCTGGGAACTAACGAAGCCACCGAAGCAACACAATGTGATTGGTACTAAATGGATTTTCAAGAACAAGAAAAATGAGGATGGTACCATTATCAGGAACAAAGCACGCCTAGTTGCTCAGGTCTATTCACAAATAGAAGGTATAGACTTTGATGAGACGTTCGCCCCGGTTGCTCGACTCGAGTCGATTCGTATTTTGTTCGCAATTGCTTGTCATTTTAGAATCAAACTTTTTCAAATGGACGTTAAGAGCGCGTTTTTAAATGGGTTTTTGAACGAGGAAGTTTATGTGGCTCAACTGAAAGGTTTCATTGACCATAAACTACCTAACCATGTTTTTCGTTTGAAAAAAACTCTTTACGGTCTAAAACAAGCACCGCGAGCGTGGTACGAAAGGTTGACAAAGCACCTTTTGGAGATGGGCTATACTCGAGTGGGAGCAGATCGGACTCTCTTTGTGAAGCATTATCAGGATAACTTCATTGTCGCACAAATCTATGTTGATGACATTGTATTTGGTGCAACAAGAGACAATGCTGCTTCTAAATTCGCTGAAACCATGGAAAGCGAATTTGAGATGTCTATGATGGGGGAACTAACATATTTTCTTGGATTGCAAGTGAAACAAAATGAAGAAGGCATCCATTTGTGCCAATCCAAGTATGCAAGGGAGTTGGTGAAGAAATTCGATTTAGAAAACTCTAAAGATTTTCTGACTCCTATGGGAACTAGCAATAAGGGATTAGGAAGTGAATCTCTTAGTGAAAGTGTAGACGAGAAGCTTTATCGCAGAATGATTGGAAGTCTACTCTACCTCACGGCTAGTCGCCCGGATATATCCTTTGGTGTTGGGATCTGCGCGAGATATCAATCAGCACCAAAGGAGGTTCACCTAAAAGCTGTGAAAAGGATCATCCGGTACGTCAAAGGAACACTGAATTTCGGAATTTGGTATCCTATGGGAACAACTCTTGACATAATAGGATATTCAGATGCCGATTGGGCAGGATCAGTGGATGATCGGAAGAGTACGAGTGGTGCATGTTTTTATCTTGGCCATTGTCTTGTTGCGTTGCATAGTAAAAAGCAAAACTGCATTGCACTCTCGACTGCCGAAGCGGAATATATTTCAGCGGGTAGTTGTTCAACTCAACTCATTTGGATGAAAAGTGTGTTGAGCGACTTCCAAATTTCAGCAACTTCGGTAACTATTATTTGTGACAACACAAGTGCTATAAATATTTCTAAAAATCCTGTGTTGCACTCGAGAACAAAACACATTGAACTTAGATATCATTTTCTAAGAGAGCTAGTTGAATCAAATATTCTTCAAATTTCCTATATTTCAACTTAAGATCAATTAGCCGACTTTTTAACAAAACCTTTGGATCAAAAACGGTTTATTCATTTACGTAAAGCAATTGGAATGCTTTCTTTGAAATAATACTTTTTGAAATCATTGCTTAGGTTTTGTTTTGTGTTTTTGTTCCTTATCTATGTTTGTATATAGAACATTAATTGAGCATATGTAATTGACTTTACTTGCATCCTTTCATATATTTAGAAATTTATTATGCTTTGGATATCATAATAATTCATTTGATGCAATGATCATTTATGTCAATTAAGTCATCTTTAATTGATCAAAGTCAATTTCTCTCTCATACGATCTCTTGGTATAGTTTTTATCATATTTGAAAATTGAGTTAAGTATGAAACTCGAGATCAATCTTTGGTTGAATACCTCATATCTTAGATAATTGATAGCCAATTGAGGGGGAGTTTATTTGTCACGCCCCGGGGGTTTTTAGGTAAGGATAAGCGGAAAAGGCGTACATATTTTTCTTTCTTTATGAATAAGTATCGACCTCCCCCAGTGCGTGTCAGACCCGCCACATATACAAATTCACTCTTCAATCGGACAGAGTCTCCTTTGTATATGCACGGCGTCACGATTACAACAACGACAATAACATCATTCTTTATAAGATCTTTAACCACACAGTCACAGTCAACCAGTACGAGAGTGTAAAAACATTCAATCACATTAAGAAGATTCTACAAGTTGCAAACGGTGTCCACTCGACACCCATTCCTTTAAAACGTCTACATATTCACAGTAAGGCGGCTACATCGTTTTGAAAGGATAAAACCACAGGTTTTATAAGTAGTGCCCACACGACACTTGGTTTTTGAAAGACATTTTCGAAGCCCCTTTTTATATCGTAAAACGGCCGCAAAGATTGAGAACAATAATTTAAAATCTATGGTGATATCATCAACTAACCAACCATCCAGCATGATCCACATCCACACAAATTAAACTAGAGAGAGAGAGAGAGAGAGAAGAAATAACCAAACTAAAAGTTTTAGCATAAGGTCTCATACGGCCGATAGTTAAGTCTGCGTTGCCTCACCACCGTCCCGATGAACATACCTATTTGGACCTGTCACGGAGTGGGTAAAGTCAGTGACAAATAAAGTAGATGTTATAACTTTAATGAACAGTAAATTCGAATGAAATACTCTGCACCGGAACCTTTCGCTATCCTTCGCCCTGAGTTTACTTTATTTAATTTAGTGACACAGTCTCGTCAGGGTAGTCGACGATCTCCCCACGCGACACTTGATGCTTTTACCCCTTCACGAAGCATGAGCGACATGTTTAGCAATCGTGAAGAGGTCCCCACCCTACACACGTGGGGCACACGGGTCATTCAGACCACTCCTCCGGAAAAGTACACCCATGCGGAGGCCAATCCGCCTATGTACGTGCAGCATTCAACACCGGTTTGCCGAAGTCGGCGTAAATTAAATATCGCGACACATGGTCGCCACAAACATCCACAAAAGAACGGTACATGGTAATGCGAAGGGTTAATTCACTGGAAACATCTCATCTACTTTATTAAACAGGTTAGCATGAACATTTAGATGATACACAGCACCTAACGCACTTACAGCACTTGTTGCATAAGAACCCACCTGGTTGAGGGAAGATCGGGGTACTTGGGATCTGTGACACTCTCCTACTGCGCACCTGGACCTAACGAAAACCCCTGAAACAGCAGTTAAAAACACGTACGAATACCGGGAAACGGAACCCAACTAACTCCACGCCGAGAACCCCCAAACCGGCGCCAACAACTACACTCGACGATTCCTCGCGATCGCGCGCATGACGGCCGTCGGACCGCGGGTGCCCCGCGCGGCTCAAGGCCGCGCGTCGTGCGCCTGCGGGTGGTACCAGCGCGGCGTCCGCGCGGCGTCCGCGCGGTGACTGCCCGCGCGGCGCCTGCGGGTGCTGCCCTCGGGCGGCGCCCGCGTGGCACCCGCGCGGTGTCTGCCAGCGCGGCGCCCGCGGGTGCTGCCCTCGGGCGGCGCCCGCGTGGCACCCGCGCGGTGTCTGCCCGCGGGTGCTGCCCTCGGGCGGCGCCCGCGTGGCACCCGCGCGGTGTCTGCCCGCGCGGCGCCCGCGGGTGCTGCCCTCGGGCGGCGCCCGCGTGGCACCCGCGCGGTGTCTGCCCGCGCGGCGCCCGCGAGTGCTGCCCTCGGGCGGCGCCCGCGTGGCACCCGCGCAGTTACTGCCCGCAAGGCGCCCGCGGTCGCGGTTACTGCCCGCAAGGCGCCCGCGGTCGCGGGTGCGGCCTGCAAGGCGCCCGCGGTGCTACCCGCGGCGGCGCCAGCGCGACGTCCGCACGACGCCCGCCTTGCGGTGTCCACCCGCGTGGTGCCCTAGCGGCACCACGCGTCTCCCCAGCCCGCGCGGTGCCCTAGCGGCACCGCGCGTCGTCCGCCTGCCCGCGTCGTGCCCTAAGTTGCATGGCGACGACGGCGGGCCGACGGAGACGATGGAGATGGAGAAGACAACAAAAGTATGAAAAACCCCAAAGATGCTACGAACGTAAAATCACTCACCGGATAATCCGACGGGGGAGTCGCCCGATCGCGTTCTTGCTTCCGGTACGTGGTTCAGGGTGATCGGATCCCGCCGTCTTCTTCCTCTTTGTTTCCTCCGGTTAGGGTTCCGCCTTTTTCTTTTCCTTCCGTTCTCTCGGTTAGGGTTTCATTTTCCTCTTTTACGAAAAGTGGGATTTTTCTCTCTCGCACGTACAATTAAATTCCGTTTTTACTTTCCGTCACCGAATAATTAATTATTTAATTAACTATTCCTACGAGATAAACTCCCACCTTTTAATACCTGTAACCGAATAACTAATTCTCTAACTAACTAATCACATGAGATAAACCCACCTTTTTCTCGGAAAGCGTGCAGGATATTTTGCACGGGTTCCCATGCGCGTTAAGTCACCGCGACACTAAAAACCCTGTTCCAGGAGATTCCTACATCGGATTTCAGATCCGATTGCACCGTCGGTCATCATTTTTTGCGCTCTTTCACAGAAAAATACTCACGCCACACACCGATCGACTTACGAAAATACGATAGTTCCGATCCACTAAAGGAACACTTTATTAGAAGGAGGGTAGCATACTACAAAAAAACCCATGTCATTACATTATTAAAATGTTTATGCTCAAAAGATGTGGAAACAGTTACATCCCAATGAGGAGTGTGAAAACTACCACCACATGGAGGAAAGAGCTACCACCTCGGTCGTCCGAGTACTGTGTGAAACTACCACATGTATACCAAGCATGGTTTTTCGAGTTGATTAGATATAATGCTTTGTGGAATACTTGGCTCTGTCAAATTCCAAGGTTGGTATAAGGTGGGGATTTTATTGAAAGATCCTCAAAGAGCCACTCCTTACAATAAATTGATTAGATATATTATCTAACCTATTGGGGATTTCAAACATCTATCGATCTTGGTACTTCATTTTTTTTACCATATTAATGATTTGATAAACGCATTACTCATAAGATCATGATAGATGTCATTGAACTTGTTCAACTTTAAAGGATTTAATTTTTATAAATTTTCGTTTCATTACTTGAATATTGTTGATAGATTTAGCATAATCTATTTCTCTTGATATGAAACGATGACTTTTGTTTAAAGTTGACATGCAAAAGTGCTTACATACTTTTTCTGGATTTTCTGGATTTTTTCTAAATTTTTTTGAAGAAAAAGTTGGAGCCGATCCGGACTGGAATTCCCGTTCCGGATCCCGAACGCAGGAATTTTCTGCGGGTAGCCGATCCGGACTGGATTCTTGATCTGTTCCGGACCGCGGCTAGGGTTTTATAAGAAACAAAAAGGTTTTGATTTCTTTTTACAACAAACTTTTGTTTCCAAGTCTCCAGAGTTTCTCTCACTAGAAAACAACCGATTTGGAGCCTTTCTTTCTCAAGTTCTTCAAATTCAAGTAAGTTTCTTTGATCAAAATTCGATTTTTCCACTGTTTTTACATTGTTGCTCAAAACGTGAATGAAAATCATGGGTGGAATTCAATTCTAGATGGTTTTTGGTCAAATTTTTTTTGAAATAAGAACGCTGAGTAGATTAGTTTTGTTTATATGCTTGTTATTCTCTTGATTAATGGATTTTTAGGCTTCGATTTTTGAAAATTCGGTTTTAGGGCATATAATGAGAATTTTTGAAAATCATGGGATTGATCTATTTTTAAAATTCTTTTTGCAAAACCAATTTGATTCCTAGTCTCTCTACACGATAATGATTGTTTAGGTACAATTTTTCAAATTTTTGAAAATAAACAATTTTTTCGTGTTCTTGAGTTCTTGCTCGCAGGTTTCTTTAATCACTAACGCACTAGCAGCAAAGATGGCTTTTGCTTGGATCATTGTGCTCACTGTAGCAATGGTAGGAACTCGAGCATCTGTTAAAAAGGAACAAGATGGAACATATCAAGAAGAGACGAAGAATGTTCCTCAAATTGAGTCAGAATCAGAAGACGAAGAAGATTGGGACGTATATTGTAAAGAAGTACAACAGGCTGTTGATGACGAAGATAGGTTTTATTTAAAGAACAAGAAGCTGATGAAATCTTCCTCGACAACCAAGCAATACACTAGGCGAAAGAATGCCAAGGGTAGTGGAATTCAAATTAGTGAACCCCTTGTCAGAGCACACTCTCTGCCTAGAGAATCTCCATGGAATGAAGGTCAAAATGCACCGTCCGCATCCACACAACTTCCTTCGACCTCCAGGAGAGACACCACAGAAGCTAATATATTGTCCTCTATCCAACAAGAACAGCGGAGATTGTCTGTTGAACAAGAAATATTAGCCATTGACATAGAACGCATCAATTCTGGACAACAACAAATAAAAAGAAAATGTTCCAAAATATCAAGAATGCTTAAAGGAATTTTGAACAAATTGGATTGTAGCAGTTCAGACAAGTCTGATCTGGAATGATCATTTGCCTTAATGATCTAATCTTGGGTTTCTTTGTTCTTTCTAATCTTTTTGTTGTTTTGCAGGTTTTAGTCTTAGTTCTTGCACTTTTTGAACATTTAACTCCCTTATTTTTTTTGTAATTTTGGCTAACTTTTAGTGACAAAAAGGGGGAGAGAGATTTGAACTGGTTAAAACAATGGTCTCTGTGAGAACTTAGAACTTTGGAATGAAACCTGGAAGGTAAGTATACAACAACTTTTGGTTTTGTATTGTGAATGATTGCATACCTCGACTAACTATTTGACTAACTATTTGGGCATGTATTATTACTAACAATTTGTTTGATTACTAACAAACTTATGACATTTGGATTTTATTGCTTAGAAGATATGTCTATCTCTGATTGGTATTTTAATACATATCTGATTTTATAAATGTCATGGTGAGTATAAACTCTATCTCTCTGGTTGGTTTTTTTAATGTCAAATTCTTGAGGTAACCAACGATTTCTCTTGTCAAGAATTACTTCTTTTTGTAGAGAGTACAAACGTCTAAGTCTAGAGTTTGTTTTAGGAGTTTATCTCATGTATTTAGTTTATTTGGATCTCAAATGTGAATTTTTGTTGTATGGTGATAGCAACAAAAATATCTTTTTGAATTTTCTTAAGTGGATCTATGTTTTGTCACGAAAACGCCAAAGGGGGAGATTGTTAAGGATTTTATTTTGACGTATTTCGTGAAAGTGTTTAAGTCTTGAAGATTGAAGATGAAGAAGCTTGGATCATATACCTCAATCTCAAGAAAGAAGAATTCAAAAGGATCACGTAAGTTTAACTAAACAATCTTGGTGATCCGAATACTTCTTATAATGTAGAAACACTTGGATGGGTTTTTAATCGCATAAAAATCAAAAACTGGACATGTTATATGTTCAGGATCCGGATCAAAGTACTACAGTCCGGACCCCGAACATAGGTTTGTTCATGCGCAAATCCAGTCCGGAACACATCTTGTTCAGTCCGGACCCCGAACGTGGATTTTGCAGAAACTGCACGAACAGTCCGGACCGTGGGATTTCAGTCCGGACCCCGAACGTGGTCTTTCTGGAAAAACTCTGTTTAATTACGACAGTCCGGATCGCACTAATTCCAGTCCGGACTGTCGACCCAAAAATTTCCAGATAAGGTTAGTTTTTGATTCTTATCCTCTTCCAATGGTTTCTAACCTATAAGTAAACCCTAATTCTATCTTTTAGGGTAATCCACGATAAGTTTTATACTCCAGGAAATGACGGAAAAATATTAACGGAGAAAAACTTATAAATCCACATATAGAGAAGAAAGGAAATAACTAGATTTAATTCTATGTTTCTTCATCTATATTAATTAATTTGATTCTAGGTTTTCTGTGAGGACCCGGAACCCCACGATGAGTTTACTGGTTGATTGGTAGCCTACGGAGACCTACGTGGTGTGTCGGTGGTGTTTGTGCACAATTTGGACACAAGTGATGGACTTCGGGCTTAAAATGGATCACGTGGGTGATCGGTTGACCCCGTTGGATCTTTAGAAGTGGTTTCACCCGAAACGGATATTTAAATTGGGCTCAGCGCGAAGTTTGGATAATAGAACACCTTCCCGGATGCCTTCGGCAAATTTTAGGATTTGAATTTAGAAAATCGGACTTCGGATTTGGATTCAGCGTGCGAAAACGATGAAAATGGGCTATTCATTTGTATTTTTCGGAGCCCGGATGACGCGCACGGTTTTTGAGGCTGTGGGTACTGTTCCGGCGGCCGGGGGCAGCGTCGGCGGCGGCGGGCAACGGCGGAGCGCGGCGACGCGGGCTCGTGCAAGCGGCGGAGCAGGCGCGGGCAGTGCACGGGCGCGGGCAGCTCGCGGGCGCGGGCAGGGCAGCGCGCGGGCGCGGGCGCGGGCAGGCGCGCGGTGCACAGGGCGCGTCATGCCACGTGGCGCTTCTCTGTTGGTTGGGGTGAGGACACGTGGCGGACTAGGAGAGGTTGGTGCCATGGACCTAGTTCACGGAGCAGGCGGGGGGCTGCCTCGGGCAGCGTGCCTGGCAGGGTGGCAGGCGGCTGCGCGGGGAGCACGCGAGCGCACGTGGGCCGCCTCTGAGTGCGGTCCACGTGGCATCACGTGGTTGGCGCGTGCCATACACCCGTAGACGTGGTCCACGCCACGTGGCGCACGACCAGTGGCTGCGCCGGCTGTTTCCTATTTTGTGGGTGACGTGGCGCACCCGGAGCGTTTCGGGCGCACCGCGGGGGAAGCTTTGGGTACACTTTGGGGGGCCCGAAAGTTTCGGGCGCCCGGAAAATGTCCCCCAAAGTGTGATTTTGGCTTGGATTTCAGCCTACAAATAGGTTGTGAGGGCCCTTTTGTGCGGGTTTTGGATTTTTGAGCTCCCTCTTCTGCAAAAGACCTTCTACACTGTATTTTCTACCCTCCCTTAGATCTTGGGCATTTTTGTAGACAACGGCTTCGGCATTATCTGCGACGCGCCGCACAGCGACTCACTTTGGATTTTTGGCTATTACCGTCGCTCTTCAGTCCACGAGGCACACCGGATCACCCCGATGGAATTTTGAGACGATTTTCACGGCAGCGCGTTCATGAAAGGTAAGGCTTCATTTTCCGTGTTGATCACTTCTCCTTGTTCCTGCTGTGAGGTTTTGGACAGTGGAGGCTTGTCGATTTTCTATCTTCGTGCTCAGGCATCGGATGGAGGCGTGTGCCTATAGTCGTTTTGCATCTACACATCGCAAGGAACGTCCTCGTAATTTTTCTGGATTTTACTGAATTTTCCAGAAGGTAAGAAAATTCCATTTTTCTGGACAGAGTTATACAGTTTTTGATATTTGGGAATTTCGAGATAGTCACCTTGTGGAATTTGTAACTTGAGATACAAAACTCGGATTGGGACGTGCAGGTACCCGTTTCGAAGGGCTCGACGCGACGAACGCCGCGGTTATTTTTACGAATTTTTTTGAGTTCATCTCGCAGGTGAGATTTAAGCTTTTTCGGGGTTGTATCCCGCAGTTTTTGCAGTGTAGTGGATTGTCTGCGCCCCGCATTGTATGATTTGTATCTTGGCCTACAGGTGTCGGAACGGGGCGTATAAATACTCGTTTTGGGGATAATCGTCGCGAGGATCGCAATTGTGCATTTTCTGGAATTTTTGGAGCACTGCTTACAGGTGAGAATTGCCTTCTTTGTGCTATTTTGGAAAAACAACAAGTGTATGTTAGGGGGTATTGTGTGTGATGTTGATTGTTGGGGTGATGCTGTTTGGAGCCGAGGCTTGCGCGACATGTACCGAGGGTGCAATTCTGGCAGACTTTGGATTGTGAGCGTATACACACTTCACCGTCTTCGGCTTTGCCTGCGGAAAGCGTTTCAGGTGGGTGCTTTGTTTCCAGAACCGGTGGACGGTTCTCTAATTCTTTATGTTAGGATGCATGCATGTCTAGGGTACATGTTTTGTGATTGAGAGGTAGGTAAGCTTGGTAATAATAATAGTGTGATTAATTGCAAGAATAGTATTTATGATGTATACTGAGGACTTGCATGATCTGGACATCTATGTTGATGATTAGTGTAAGCTTACCTAGGATAATGTTACCCTACGTGATTATGTAACATGCCATGTTAGCACATCGCCTTTTATATGGTTGGTTTATGCGATGGGGCAGGATTATATAGCTATGTGCGGATTTTTACTCTGAGGAGTTATTATGATCGAGGATTATGGACAGGTGTAGGCATGGATGATTTTGGCATGTGGCTTAGTTTCTTATTATCTTCTTGAGAATAAATGCATGCTTGTATGGACATATAATTAGGCCACCTTTTATTGCTACACTACTTATTGGAACCTGACTTTGGAGAAACCATGTTATCCTTTTCTCCTTCTTTGTAAGTCAGGCGGTCTGTGTTGCTCGGGTGCGAGCAGGGGTCTGGGGTAGTGTAGCCGGGACATTGGTGTCAGGGACGGGTTGTGCTAGATTGCGGTTGGCAGGGTTTTGCGGTGACCGCGGACTTTGGGCGGTTGACTGGAGGTCGGCTATAGGACTTGGTTATAGACGGCAGGGTATTGCGGCAACCGCGGATATTGGGCGGTTGACCGGATGTTTACTCTTGCATCAGATTGGGTATCAGTTTTCTCTAGTGGACGGAGATTCCCACTATTTGAGTACTTTTGCATCTGATTGAGGACCGAGGCTTTCTTTAGTGGTTGAGCTTTCCCACTTTGATCAGAGTCATGATCCAGTCCTGCTGATTTATAGTACTATTATACTTATCACTGAGATACTTTACTCGTGTGGGTCGCTCCCCTCGAGTTCCACTCCGGAGTGTGTTACAAACAGGCTTTGAGTCATTAAGACTCATTTTCATCGGTGTTATGCGTCGGCCAGCAAACCCGATACAGGCAAGGCACAGCATGCAGTACCACTTTTACTGGTGGCACCAGATTGGGTTTATTTCAGGGAGTTACTTTATTATTGCACTCGTGTTAGGGGGACCGAGTGGGGTCTAGTAGCTGTGTTTAGACCAGTGCTAGTGTTGTTGGGAACCGTTTGGGGATTAACGGTGGTCCCGAGGTCATTTGAGTTAGTCGACCGTTGTGCGAGAGGTTTGGTGATCTTGAGTCTATCCATTCTCAGAGAGAGAGTGGATTTCGACTGTAGCCTGCATGAGCCACTACTCGATAGCGAGTTAGTCCGTTTGGACGCCCTACGTAATTCCTGCCCGTCAGCGGGAGGTGGTTGTGTTAAGGATTTTAGTTTTGGCGTATTTCGTGAAAGTTTTTAAGTCTTGAAGATTGAAGATAAAGAAACTTGGATCATATACCTCAATCTCAAGAAAGAAGAATTCAATATGATCAGGTAAGTTTAACTAAACATTATTGGTGATCTAAATACTTCTTATAATGTAGAAACACTTTGATTGGTTTTTAATCGCATAAAAATCAAAAACTGGACAAGTTACATGTTCAGGATCCGGAACAGGGAACTACAGTCCGGACCCCGAACGTTGATAGTTCATGCACAAATCCAGTCCGGACCATAGGATTTTGTTTCGGACCCCGAATGTGGATTTTGGTGAAACTGCATGAACAGTCCGGACCATAGGATTTTATTCCGGACCCCGAACGTGGAGTTTACTGAAACTGCATGAACAGTCCGGACCGTGAATTTCGTTCCGGACCCCGAACCTTGATTTTTCAGGAATTCTCTGAAAAACAACGACAGTCCTGAACGAGCCTAATCCGGCCCGGACCGTCGTGCGGGAAAAATTCTATTACAATCAGTTTTTGATTCTTATCCTCTTCCAATGGTTTCTAACCTATAAGTAAACCCTAAATCTATCTTTTAGGGTAATCCACAATAAGTTTTAGACTCCGGGAAATGACGGAAAAATATTAACGGAGAAAAACTTATAGATCCACATATAGATAAGAAAGGAAATAACTATATTTAATTCTATGTTTCTTCATCTATATTAATTAATTTGATTCTAGGTTTTCATACTCAGATTTTGAGTAGAATCAAATTGATGAATACTTAGATGGCATTTCCGATCTATCTTTGATCTAAGTATTCGGCGGATCATCACCACCCAAAAAACAACGATTTTCCCAAATCGGCGCGTGGACTCGCGTGGCCTTGTGGATTCAAGGTGCTACCGCTCTCGTGGATTCGGAGCGAGGTACGTTCGTGGATTTGAGACGTACTACTGGGTGAAGACCGTGGATTCAGTCAGACGTTGTGGACTCGACGTTGGACGCTGTGGATTCAGCGTTGGACGCAAATCGTGGATTCGAGGCGCGTTGCGGAGCGAGCGGAGAAGATCAACTCGGAGCGTATGGAAAAAGGATGAGCCGTCTGTGAGTGCGTTATATCACCTTTGTACGTGTTATAATCTTAGTTGATTTCACCGTGTTATCGGTCCCGTGGTTTTTTACTCCTGGTTTTGGAGTTTTCCACGTAAAAATCTTGCGTGTTATTTTCATTTCCGCATTGGTTTTTATTAGGCAAAGATTTTTGAGTGTTTATCGTTTACACCTATTCACCCCCCCTCTAGGTGTTTTTCCCCTATTTAGATCCTTATTATAGAGGTGACCCAACAATTGGTATCTGAGCGGGAATAGGGTTGTAAACAATGGTTGAAGGTGGAAACATCAACAGACCCCCGTTCTTCGATGGAACAAACTATGCCTACTGGAAAGTACGGATGAAAGCCTTTTTAATTTCCATCGACGAACGGGTGTGGCAATCTATCGAGTTAGGATGGTCAAATCCAACTGAAGTTATTGTTGATGTTCACACCATCAAACCTAGGTCGAAATGGACCAAGGAAGAGATTGACTCATCTTCTTACAATGGCAAAGGAATTAACGCCTAATTTAATGCTTTGTCGCAAACTGAATTCTCTCGCGTCTCGGCATGTGAGACTGTGAAAGAAATCTGGGATGTTCTTCAAGTTACACATGAGGGAACTAACCTTGTGAAGATTCAGAAACTGCAAATGCTTACGAACAAGTTTGACTCTATTTTCATGGCAGAAAATGAATCTTTCACAGATTACTATACGCGATTGCAAGACATCGTGAATACATGTGCTAACTTGGGAGAGAAAATTCCAGAATTTAAAATTGTAAGAAAGATTTTAAGGACTCTTCCCGAAAGATTTCGTTCTAAGGTTACGGCCATTGTAACTATTAAACACCCGGACGAAATCCGTGTAGAAGAATTAGTTGGTTCATTACAAACATATGAAATGACATTTCCTACTAACTATTCTTCTGGAAAAGCATCCTCTTCTAAGTCTTCAGGTTTTGCGTTGAAAACAACAAAAGAAGAAGACGCGGATTCATCCTCCTCAGACGATGACGAGAACCTATCTATGGAGGACTTTGAGAAGCAACTTGCTCTCTTGACAAGAAAATTTCGCCGAAACTTTCGAAGGGGTAATTCAAGTAAAACTTCATCCTTCGTAAAGTCGAAGAAAAGCAAAGGTTTTTCAAGCCACAAGTCAAGAAAGCAAGAGAGTTTTTCAAAGGATAAGAAAAGCTCAGAGGGACAAGTCCAATGCTTCAAGTGCCGAGGGTACGGCCATATCTCAACGGAGTGTCCCAATAAAAATACGTCAAAGAAGAAAGCGATGCAAGCCGTCACTTGGGATGACACCTCAACGTCAAATGAGTCATCTTCCAGTGATGAAGAGAATAACGCAATGGCGTTCCACGCGTCCACAACTTCACCTTTCGTGTGTTTTATGGCAAGTACATCCGGTTCCTTGTCCAACTCCTCCCAAGTTGAAAAGAATGCTACGGACAACGAATCGAGCAACTCCGAAGGTGAAGACTTTTCTTTTGCCTACCATAAACTCTTAAGGGATTCAAAGAAACTGGCAAAGGAAAACAAGGGGTTGAGAGGGAGATTGCAGAATCTCGAAGAAGAAGTAAAAAGGGCAACTTCTTTCTCGACCGGTCTTGAAATGGAAAGGGATAACCTGATAAAAGCAAATGCTTCACTTCAAGAGAAAAATGAGCATTTCGAGAAGGAACATGTAAAAATAGTTGATAAAGCTGGTTACTTTTGAAGCTTTACTCCGAGGCTCGACAAGAAAAAATGGAGATGACGAAGACCATTTTCCAACTTAAAGATGATTTAAAGAGATTTTCTTCTAGAAGGAGCAAGTTGGATAAGATGCTTGGTCTTGGTCAAACGAACCGTTTCGGCCTTGGATACAATCGAACTGAAGTCAATCCTAGTTCGGTTGGGACAGTTTTTGAGCCCCAGTCGGTAACTCCTCCTCCGACGACGGAATTCACTGCAATCAACAACAACAACCTTACCTCACCTACTTCGGGAATGTCAAGTACAAAGGTATGTTTTCGTTGTGGTTATGCAGGGCACATAAGAAGAAATTGCAAGATTGGAGCGAAACGAACAAATCAAGCACCTTTTGCAACTACTACCAATGAGTTCACTCCCCGGAAATCAAAGAAGGATTTTTCAAAAGAAAAGAACATTGGTAGTACATTAAATAGGACTACGACGTCAAGAAAAAGCAATGAATCAATCAAGACGCTTTCACCAAGGAGAATAACTTCACAATCATTGTCGACGCAGTCTAAAAAGGTTTGGGTGCGCAAAGGTGAAATCTTCCCTTGTCTTGTTGTTCATACTTCTTTACACGCTTATGACAACTCGTCTTGGTATCTGGATAGTAGATGTTCCCGTCACATGACCGGCGACAAAAACAGTTTTCAAACTTTAGAGAAAATCTCCGGAGGACATGTTGTTTTCGGAGACGGTCGTTCTTCCAAAATTGTTGGAAAAGGAACAATCGCTATTCCAGAAGGCCCGGTTTTGAACAATGTCGTATTTGTTGAAGGCCTAAAGACTAACCTCATTAGTATAAGTCAACTTTGTGACAATGGTTTCTCAGTTAATTTTTCTTCTGTAGAATGTATTGTAACTGATAAGGACCATGTATTCTTTTTGAAAGGGGTTAGGGCAGAAAATAATCGCTATGTTGTTTCAAACAAAATTTCTGAAAAGTGTAACCTAGTTTCTTTAGATAATGAAACTCTTTGGCATGAAAGACTAGGTCACATAAATTTTAAAGAACTAGCAAGGATTTCAAATAAAGACGTGGTTAAGGGGGTTCCTAAACTTTCTTTTAAAGATAACATTGTGTGTGGAGGTTGTCAAAAGGGAAAACAATCAAGGGTTGCACACAAGAACTTAAACCACGTTGGTACCAATCGGCCCTTACAATTACTACATATGGACTTAATAGGGGCCGACTCGTCAACCATCCTTGGGAGGTAAATGGTATATTTTTCTTTTAGTTGATGATTTCTCTAGATATTCATGGCTAACATTTTTAAAAGAGAGCGGATACTTTGGATTTTTTTCATGAGGTTTGTCATCGTATTATGATTGAAAGAAATGAAAAGATCGTTCGTGTTCGAAGTGATAGAGTTGGAGAATTCATTAATTCTAAATTCATTGATTTTTGCACTTCCAACGGCATAAAACATGAATTCTCAGCACCCTATACACCTCAGCAGAATGGTGTAGTCGAGCGCAAAAACAGGGTTGTTCAAGAGATGGCGCGTGTGATGCTTCATAGCCGGAAACTCCCGTTACATTTTTGGGCTGAAGCTGTGAACACCGCCGTCTATGTAATTAATCGAGTGTATTTGCGCCCAGGAATTTTAAATACACCATATGAGCTGTGGTTCTGTAGAAAACCGAATATCAAATATTTTCGTAGCTTTGGGAGTCGTTATATTTTGCGTGATCGCGAAAATCTTGGTAAATTCGACTCTCGAAGTGACGAAAGAATTTTCATGGGTTATTCTACAAATAGTAGAGCATATCGGGTATTTAACTTGGAATCTAAAATGATGGTAGAATCTATAAATGTTAAAGTAGATGAAGCTTTCCATTTTGCATCTGATAAATCTACCCCTGATATGTCTCTAGATGATGATACTCCTGTAAATGCATCTTCTCATAATAACTCTTTTGATAAAGTTGATGCATCTAATGCTTCTTCTAGTTTATCTGAAATACAGGAATCATTTCATGTACCTCCGAGTACTCCGTTACCTCAAACGCTACGGATCTCCAAGGATCATCCGGAATCGAACATTATTGGAGACCCACAAGAAGGAGTCAGGACTCGGAGACAGTTGGTTTGTGGAGTCGCATGTTATGTCTCCATGGTAGAACCAAAGAACGTCGATGAAGCTCTTCAGGATGACTACTGGATTGAAGCAATGCAGGAAGAGCTCCATCAGTTCGAAAGAAACAAAGTCTGGGAACTAACGAAGCCACCGAAGCAACACAATGTGATTGGTACTAAATGGATTTTCAAGAATAAGAAAAACGAGGATGGTACCATCATCAGGAACAAAGCACGTCTAGTTGCTCAGGGCTATTCACAAATAGAAGGAATAGACTTTGATGAGACGTTCGCCCCAGTAGCTCGACTCGAGTCAATTAGAATTTTGTTCGCAATTGCTTGTCATTTTAAAATCAAACTATTTCAAATGGACGTTAAGAGCGCGTTTTTAAATGGGTTTTTGAACGAGGAAGTTTATGTGGCTCAACCGAAAGGTTTTGTAGACTATAAACAACCTAACCAAGTTTTTCGTTTGAAAAAGGCTCTTTACGGTCTAAAACAAGCACCGCGAGCGTGGTACGAAAGGTTGACAAAGCACCTATTGGAAAAGGGCTATACTCGAGGGGGAGCAGACCGGACTCTCTTTGTGAAGCATTATCAGGATAACTTCATTTTAGCACAAATCTATGTCGATGACATTGTATTTGGTGCAACTAGAGACAATGATGCTTCTAAATTCGCGGAAACCATGGAAAGCGAATTTGAGATGTCTATGATGGGGGAACTGACATACTTTCTTGGATTGAAGTGAAACAAAATGAAGAAAGCATCCATTTGTGCCAATCCAAGTATGCAAGGGAGTTGGTGAAGAAATTCGATTTAGAAAACTCTAAAGACTTTCCGACTCCGATGGGAACTAGCAATAAGGGATTAGGAAGTGAATCTCTTAGTGAAAGTGTAGACAAGAAGCTTTATCGCAGCATGATTGGAAGTCTACTCTACCTCACGGCTAGTCGCCCGGATATATCCTTTAGTGTTGGGATCTGCACGAGATATCAATCAGCACCAAAGGAGGTTCACCTGAAAGCGGTGAAAAGGATCATACGGTACGTCAAAGGAACATTGAACTTCGGAATTTGGTATCCTATGGGAACAACGCTTGATATTATAGGATATTCAGATGCCGATTGGCCAGTATCTGTGGATGATCGGAAAAGTACGAGTGGTGCATGTTTTTATCTTGGCCATTGCCTTGTTGCATGGCATAGTAAAAAGCAAAACTGCATAGCACTCTCGACTGCCGAAGCGGAATATATTTCAGCGGGTAGTTGTTCAACTCAACTCATTTGGATGAAAAGCATGTTGAGCGACTTCCGAATTTCAGCAACTTTGGTAACTATTCTTTGTGACAACACAAGTGCTATAAATATTTCTAAAAATCCTGTGTTGCACTCGAGGACAAAACACATTGAACTTAGATATCATTTTCTAAGAGAGCTAGTTGAATCAAATTTACTTCAAATTTCCTATATTTCAACTGAGGATCAATTTGCTGACATTTTAACAAAACCTTTAGATCAAAAATGGTTTATTCATTTACGTAAAGCAATTGGAATGCTTTCCTTGAAATAACACTTTTTGAAATCATTGCTTAGGTTAGGTTTTGTTTTGTGTTTTTGTTCCTTATCTATGTTTGTACATAGAACATTAATTGAGCATATGTAATTGACTTTACTTACATTTTTCATATATTTTGAAATTTATTATGCTTTGGATATCATAATAATTCATTTGATGCAATGATCATTTATGTCAATTAAGTTATCTTTAATTGATCAAAGTCAATTTCTCTCTCATATGATCTCTTGGTATAGTTTTTATCATATTTGAAAATTGAGTTAAGTATGAAACTCGAGATCAAATTTTGGTTGAATACCTTATATCTTAAATAATTGATAACCAATTGAGGGGGAGTTTGTTAGAATATTTATGCTCATAAGATGTGGAAAGAGTTACATCCCATTGAGGATTGTGAAAACTACCACCACATGGAGGAAAGAGCTACCACCTCGGTCGTCCGAGTACTGTGTGCAGCTACCACATGTATACCAAGCATGGTTTTTCAAGTTGAATAGATAAAATGCTTTTTGGAATACTTGACTCTGTCAAATTCCAAGGTTGGTATAAGGTGGGGATTTTATTGAAATATGCTCAAAGAGCCACTCCTTACAATAAATTGATTAGATACATTATCTAACATATTTGGGATTTCAAACATCTATTGATCTTGGTGCTTCATTTTCTTTGCAAGATTAATGATTTGATAAACGCATTACTCATAAGATCAAGTTAGATGTGATTGAACTTGTTCAACTTTAAAGGTTTTAATTTTTATAAATTTTCATTTCATTTCTTGGATATTATTGATAGATTTTGCATAATCTATTTCTTTTGATGTGAAATGATGATTTTTGTTTAAAGTTGACATGCAAAAGTGCTTACAATCTTTTTCTGGATTTTCTGGAATTTTTCTAAATTTTTCTGAAGAAAAAGTTTGGAGCCGATCCGGACCGGAAAATCCGTTCCGGATCCCGAACGCAGGAAATTCCTGCGGGTAGCCGATCCGGACTGGATTCATGAGGTAGTCCGGACCGCGGCTAGGGTTTTATAAGAAACAAAAGGGATTTGATTTCTTTTTACAACAATCTTTTGTTTCCAAGTCTCCAGAGCTTCTCTTTCTAGAAAATCATCCAATTTGGAGCCTTTCCAACAAGAGTTCTTCGAATCAAAGTGAGTTTTCATGATCAAAACTTCAGTATTTCACAGTTTTTCACTATTTTGCTCAAAACGCGGATGAAATCATGTATCTTTTTCGTTTGAGATTGGTTTTTGATCAAATTTCTTTTGAAATAAGAACTCTGTGTAGATTAGTTTTGTTGATATGCTTGTTATTCTCCTGATTAACGGATTTTTAGGCTTCGATTTCTGAAAATTCTGTTTTAGGGCATATAATAGGAATTTTTGAAAATCATGGGATTGATCTATTTTTAAAATTTCTTTTGCAAAACTAATTTGATTCCTAGTCTCTCTACATGATAATGATTGTTTAGGTACAATTTTTCAAATTTTTGAAAATAAATAATTTTTTCGTGTTCTTGAGTTCTTGCTCACAGGTTGCTCTTGACTAACGCACTAGCAAGGATGGTTTTTGGTTGGATCATTGTACTCATTGTAGCGTTAGTAGGAACTCGAGCATCTGTTAAAAAGGAAAAAGATGGACCAAATCAAGAAGAAACAAAGAATGTTCCTCAAATTGAGCCAGAATCAGAAGATGAAGAGGATTGGGACACATTTTGTAAAGAAGTACAACAGGCTGTTGATGACGAAGATAGGTTCTATTTAAAGAACAAAAAGCTGATGAAGTCTTCTTCAACAACCAAGTAGTACACTAGGCGAAAGAATTCGAGGGGCACTGGAATTCAGATTAATGAACCCCTCGCCAGAGCACGCTCTCTGCCTAGAGAACATCCATGGAATGAAGGTCAATACGCACCGTCAGCGTCCACACAATCTCCTTCGACATCCATGAGAAACATCACAGAGGCTGATATACTATCTATCCAACGAGAACAGAGGAGAATGTCTGCAGAACAAGAAAGAATGTCCACTAACATTCACAAGATGAAAAGAAAATGTTCAAAAATATCAGGAATGCTCAAAGGAATTTTGAACAAATTGAACTAGAGTAGTTCAGACCAGTCTGATCTCGAATGTTCATTTGCTCTGATGATCTAATCTGTGGTTTCTTTGTTATTCTAGCTACTTTTCTCTCTTGCAGTTTTTTAGTCTTAGTTCTTACATTTTCTTTTTGAACTTTAACCTCTCCTTTATTTTGTAATTTTGGCTACTTTAGTGACAAAAAGGGGGAGAGAACAATGAACAATGGTTACAATGGTTTGTAAGAAATGTGAACTTTGAACTGTGAAGGTAAGTATCAAAGCAACTTTTGGTTTTTGTATTGTGATTGCATGCATGCCTCGACTAACTATTTGACTAACTATTTGGGCATGTATTATTACTAACAAGTTGTTTGATTACTAACAAATTTATGACATTTGGATTTTATTGCTTGGAAGATATGTCTATTTCTGATTATGATCTTAATACATATCTGAGTTCATAAATGTCATGGTGAGTATAAACTCTATCTCTGTTTGGTTTTTGAATGTTGAACATTCTTGAGGTATCTAACGATTTTGTTTTTGTCAAGAATTAATTCTTTTGCAGAGAGTACAGATGTCTAAGTCTAGAGTCTGTTTTAGGAGTTTATCTCATGTATTTATTTATTGGTTCTCAAATGTAAATTTTTGTTGTACGGTGATAGCAACAAAAATATCTTTTTGAATTTTCTTAAGTGGATCTCCGTTTTGTCACAAAACCGCCAAAGGGGGAGATTGTTAAGGATTTTAGTTTTGGCGTATTTCGTGAAACTTTTTAAGTCTTGAAGATTGAAGATAAAGAAACTTGGATCATATACCTCAATCTCAAGAAAAAAGAATTCAATATGATCAGGTAAGTTTAACTAAACATTATTGGTGATCTGAATACTTCTTATAATGTAGAAACACTTGGATGGGTTTTTAATCGCATAAAAATAAAAAACTGGACAAATTACATGTTCAGGATCCGGAACAGGGAACTACAGTCCGGACCCCGAACGTTGGTAGTTCATGCACAAATCCAGTCCGGACCATAGGATTTTGTTCCGGACCCCAAATGTGGATTTTGGTGAAACTGCATGAACAGTTCGGACCATAGGATTTTGTACCGGACCCCGAACGTGGAGTTTACTGAAACTGCATGAACAGTCCGGACCGTGAATTTCGTTCCGGACCCCGAACCTTGATTTTTCAGGAATTCTCTGAAAAACAACGACAGTCCTGAACGAGTCTAATCCGGTCGGAACCGTTGTGCGGGAAAAATTCTGTTACAATCAGTTTTTTATTCTTATCCTCTTCCAATGGTTTCTAACCTATAAGTAAACCCTAAATCTATCTTTTATGGTAATCCACAATAAGTTTTAGACTCCGGGAAATGACGAAAAAATATTAACGGAGAAAAACTTATAGATCCATATATAGAGAAGAAAGGAAATAACTAGATTTAATTCTATTTTCTTCATCTATATTAATTAATTTGATTCTAGGTTTTCATACTCAGATTTTGAGTAGAATCAAATTAATGAATACTTAGATGGCATTTCCGATCTATCTTTGATCTAAGTATTCGGCGGATCATCACCACCAACAAAATAACGATTTTCCCCAAAATCGGCGCGTGGATTCGCGTGGCCTTGTGGATTCAAGGTGCTACCGCTCTCGTGTATTCGGAGCGAGGTACGATTCGTGTGATCGAAATGTACTACTTGGTGGAGACTTTTAACTTGCTGAACAACGTGCTCACACATTTGCGGTAGCACGCAACCCGAGGAAAACTTCGGGCCATAAAAGACCTTGCTAACATAGTCATTTTGCATTTTTGTTTCTCCGGATCATCGAAACCTAAATCTAACGCGAGCATCGCGTCCAGTGACCCCAAATTACCCCGGAGCTCACTGTTACAGTTTTTTAAACAGTCCAAAAACAGGACTTTAGCCAAACATTCCTCCTAGAGCTTGATTACATTAGAACTTAACTTCTGTTGATCCAAAACCAAAACTGTTTGAACACTATACTTAAAATACCTCAAAATTCACTGTGCTTGCCCTAGTGCAGCACAGAAGTTGCTGGATCCCAAGATCCAACAACCTTGCTCACTAACATCACGCACCATGCTCCAAAGAATATTCCACACAGATCCTGTTTGATCTGAAGTGAGCATCAAGCTCAGGGAACAATTTGGAGCATCTTTCATTTTAAACTCGAAGCCTAATTCCAAAGTTTTCTTCTCTGTGGCATTTCCACAAACACTTGGGGTGCACAATATCACACAACACACACAAGTCATTCCCAAAGTTCATTCTCTGTAATTACTCAACCAATTTCCACAAAACTTGAAGGGAAATACTCTAATTAGCTTCGTCTACATTTTCTGCAAACCTGGGCCAAGATTGCATGGATAAAATGGCCGGAGTTATTGAAGAAGATGAAGTCCTTTACTTTGAAATTCGTGACCATCCATCCATAGCATCTGGGACCAAACCAAAATCACCAACAGGTGCTAAAACCCTCAGTAAACCTTCCTGTGCCAGTGGCCGGCAGCAGAACACGACGGCGCCGCGGCGGAGCCAAAAGCTCGGTTTGGAACTTTGACCTCTAATGGTGGATTTCACAAGAGACAACATGGAGCCTCCCAACATGGATGGAAAGTCTCTACCCCATCTCAGGAAGCTTCCTGACCGTCTCATCCCGGCCGGAGATGGCCGGAGCGCCGGTGGCCGCATTTGGTTCACTCCTCGGGTCATCCATTGCATCTTGATTTTCAAGATGCATGGAAGCCATGCAAGTACATGGATGCACTCCCCTTGGTCCCAGCAAGTGTTCTGGGTAGGTGGCCGGCGGCGGGGAAGCGCGCCGGCGCCGGAGCACAAGGCTCGGTCGTGGTGCAATTTTCTCGAAAACTAGGGCATAAATCTGCCATTGATCCACTCGATCATACTCCACCAAATTTGGTGGGGTAGATCCTCATCCCCTACAGTCCATGCCTACCAACTTTGGCTCATTTTGGTCCATTGGTTGTGGAGTTATGACGAGGCGGAGCTAATGCTAGGTTTCCGGCGAACTTTTTCTCCCGCCGGCCAACCCACATGCATGGGGGCTCGGGCTTATGCATGGAGTATCCTAATAACTTCACTAACCTACTGCTAGTGGTCTAGGGTGCAAACAACCAGTGGTTTAGTGTCCTTACCTTGGCCGGAGTTGGTGAAGGCAAGGATGAAGCCGGTTACTTCCTCCTTCGCGCAGCCTCAGCAAAACTCCAGAAAAGTCCTCAGGTGCAGGGAAGCTCCATAGGATTTCCAAATCCAAGTTTGATTGAAGTTGGTTCAAGGTTTCTTCCTCCTTTCTCTGTCTCGGGTTATCTTCCCTTGGATGATGTCCTCGGCCAACTCTAATGCACCAGCAATGGTATGGGGAAATCAGAGGAGTTTTGTGATGCCTTAACATCTCTCAGACCCCTCGTGTACTGAGCCAAGGAACCCAAAAGCCACTTCACACTTAATGCATTGATTCCTTTGCAAATAACCCTAAACCTAGTTCACACTCAACCTCAATCTCTGGAATCTTCACAGGAGATGCAAAAATGCACCCAGAACCTTGATACATTAAGCTTGAAGTATTCGGTACATAAAATATATAGGTTCTTTAGAAAAAAATTGGTTTTCGACACTTTTTACGCAATTCTAGAAAATCCGCTTAGCGAATTGCGAAACCGACTTCGCCACGACGTCCGGCTCGTCAAGACCTGTCAAGTAGCGTATTTGTTTGATTAATTTTGCACTCGGATAAAATCTCGGGCCAACTAGTTCTTGTAGGTCGCAATCCGTCGCACGCACTTTGATGCACTTGGATCGCCAAACGCGAAATCCGTCAGTGCCATTGCGCTCAGAACGTCGAAATTAGCTAGGTTCGACTACTCATACCCGTATGTCAGGGTTCCAGACAGTGAATCGGCCAATAGTGGTCGAAAGGGGATTAAAAATACAAGGTTACTATTCACAACTTAAATTGTGGGACCCGTTCTTCTTCGCTGTTTTGCGGAAGATCCGACCGTTAGATCGTCGACAAGTGAATATGAAACTTTCATGTTTTGACGAAACGATCGCAATGGTGCTCTCGGATTTTCGAGATCAGGCCCCGATCAAAAGTCGATATTTCTGGGCTACCATTGATCCACTATGTCCCCAAATTTTGCCAAAATTACTAATTTTATAAATTCCAAAGTAAATTTAAAGTCTTTAATTTTCTAGATTACTACAGATCAACTCGGAGCGTATGGAAAATGGATGAGTCGTCTGTGAGTGCGTTATATCACCTTTGTAGGTGTTATAATCTTAGTTGATTTCACCGTGTTATCGGTCCCGTGGTTTTTTACTCCTGGTTTTGGAGTTTTCCACGTAAAAATCTTGCGTGTTATTTTCATTTCCGCATTGGGTTTTTATTACGCAAAGATTTTTGAGTATTTATTGTTTACACCTTGTGACGCCCCCGGAATTTGGATTAGTCCTCTATATAAATGATATAATAGGACTAAATCTCTAACCCGGCTATAGCATTTTGGATGGTAGCAAGATCCAAGAGGAACATGAGAGTTAAGCGTGCTAGAGCTAGAGTAGTTCTAGGATGGGTGACCCCCTAGGAAGTGGGGCGTCACAATTGGTATCAGAGCCATTCACCAGCCGGAAATGTGAGATGAGTCTCGGCTGAGCCAGGGTTATATAGCGGGTAGAGCGAGGCTCCCCGGCTAATGACCGTTGTGAGTGGAGTGCAGCTCCTCACAAGGTCGGCTAAGGCTAGCGAGACGAGTCTCACATCGCCTGGTGCTTGTGAGTGTGCTTGAGCCTGACGTGGACGTCAGGGCTTAAAGGGGGGAAGAATGTGACACCCCCGGAATTTGGATTAGTCCTCTATATAAATGATATAATAGGACTAAATCTCTAACCCAGCTATAGCATTTTGGATGGTAGCAAGATCCAAGAGGAACATGAGAGTTAAGCGTGCTAGAGCTAGAGTAGTTCTAGGATGGGTGACCCCCTGGGAAGTGGGGCGTCACAGTTAGCAAGATCCAACTGTGTAGATGTTTCTTTGCAGGTTAGTCGCTACGCCTATACGGGGCTTTCCATATGGGCGGCGGATCTGTTGACGAGCCCGGGGCGCAGTATCGACCCCGGGGCGTGACAGATTAGAGTGGTATCAGAGCCATTCACCAGCCGGAAATGTGAGATGAGCCTCGGCTGAGCCAGGGTTATATAGCGGGTAGAGCGAGGCTCCACGGCTAATGACCGTTGTGAGTGGAGTGCACCTCCTCACAAGGTCGGCTAAGGCTAGCGAGACGAGTCTCACATCGCCCTTCTGAGTGTGCTTGAGCCTGACGTGGACGTCAGGGCTTAAAGGGGGGAAGAATGTGACACCCCCGGAATTTGGATTAGTCCTCTATATAAATGATATAATAGGACTAAATCTCTAATCCGGCTATAGCATTTTGGATGGTAGCAAGATCCAAGAGGAACATGAGAGTTAAGCGTGCTAGAGCTAGAGTAGTTCTAGGATGGGTGACCCCCTGGGAAGTGGGGCGTCACACACCTATTCACCCCCCCTCTAGGGGTGTTTTTCCCCTATTTAGATCCTTATTATAGAGGTGACCCAACAGGTTGTAGGTGGGCGCAGGTTTGACTGGACCCGATGTGGCAGTCAGCTCGATTTGGTCGACTGAGCACCACGTGTGCGAGTGTTGCATATCTTTATTAGAGTTTCCCCATTTGAGCATTTAGATAGAGGCATAGTAGCTGTTGAGAGTCTCCAGCTTTCTTATTTCAGTCTTTACTTCTTTGGTTATCTTATGCCTCTAGTGGACTTAGTGGGCAGATCGTCGGGCCTGGTGGCGGTACCCACTGAGGACTCCCTTTTTAGGTGTAGTTCTCACACCCGTTGGAGGTTTTCCCCCTCCCTTTCTTTTCTCTCCTTTGTTTTGCAGAGTCTTAGCGGGTGTTGCTGATTCTGCGGTTGTTGATCGAGGCGAGGGAGTCGCGTGCTAGATCCCTACCCGTCGATGGAGAGTAGCGGTACCACTTTAGAGGAGCGCTTCAGTAGATTAGCTATTCTATTTTCCTCTTTTGAGAGACTGTTGTAGTGAGGATATGATATGTATTGAGAGACTGTACACTGATGTATTTATTGGAGATACCTCCCTGTTGAGCTCTGATTTTGTATATGAGGATTGCGACGCCCCACTTCCCAGGGGGTCACCCATCCTAGAACTACTCTAGCTCTAGCACGCTTAACTCTCATGTTCCTCTTGGATCTTGCTACCATCCAAAATGCTATAGCCGGGTTAGAGATTTAGTCCTATTATATCATTTATATAGAGGACTAATCCAAATTCCGGGGGTGTCACATTCTTCCCCCCTTTAAGCCCTGACGTCCACGTCAGGCTCAAGCACACTCACAAGCACCAGGCGATGTGAGACTCGTCTCGCTAGCCTTAGCCGACCTTGTGAGGAGCTGCACTCCACTCACAACGGTCATTAGCCGGGGAGCCTCGCTCTACCCGCTATATAACCCTGGCTCAGCCGAGACTCGTCTCACATTTCCGGCTGGTGAATGGCTCTGATACCAACTGTGACGCCCCACTTCCCAGGGGGTCACCCATCCTAGAACTACTCTAGCTCTAGCACGCTTAACTCTCATGTTCCTCTTGGATCTTGCTACCATCCAAAATGCTATAGCCGGGTTAGAGATTTAGTCCTATTATATCATTTATATAGAGGACTAATCCAAATTCCGGGGGTGTCACAAGGATATTGTATGATTATTATTTTTGGGAGATGGACATTGTTGTATTATTTCCAGTTGTACAGTGGTTGATTTTAGTTTTACAGCAGATAAACCCACCTGTCAAATCGCAGGCGACTAGACTGAATCAACTGTGCGCTCAGAACCAGATGCAAACCAGACAGACCTGAATCAAACATTTTGATCAGGGATCGATTTTAACTCTAACTTATTTCAAGTCAACTTATCACTTTTTAGCACTGTTTTCGCTCGTTCTTTTTACTGGAAACTCATTTTAACGAGCCGTCACTTCCAGCAGGAGACTTTTAACTTGCTGAACAACGTGCTCACACATTTGCGGCAGCACGCAACCCGAGGAAAACTTCGGGCCATAAAAGACCTTGCTAAGATTGTCATTTTGCATTTTTGTTTCTCCGGATCATCGAAACCTAAATCTAACGCGAGCATCGCGTCCAGTGACCCCAAATTAGCCAGGAACTCACTGTTACAGTTTTTTAAACAGTCCAAAAACAGGACTTTAGCCAAACATTCCTCCTAGAGCTTGATAATATTAGAACTTAACTTCTGTTGATCCAGAACCAAAACTGTTTGAACACTATACTTAAAATACCTCAAAATTCACTGTGCTTGCCCTAGTGCAGCACAGAAGTTGCTGGATCCCAAGATCCAACAACCTTGCTCACTAACATCAAGCACCATGCTCCAAACAATATTCCACACAGATCCTGTTTGATCTGAAGTGAGCATCAAGCTCAGGGAACAATTTGGAGCATCTTTCATTTTAAACTCGAAGCCTAATTCCAAAGTTTTCTTCTCTGTGGCATTTCCACAAACACTTGGTGTCACGCCCCGGGTGTAAACAAGAACCCGGGCCCGTCTACAGATCCGCCGTCCACACGGTATTTCCCGCGTACACGAAGCGCCAAACCTGCTCAGATATAAGAGATAACAATAAAAGAGCAATAAAAATAGAGCTGAACTAAAATCTTATACATCTCAGACTGAAGCTGGAAATAAAATACAATACATCTGTATAAATGATACATCAGTCTCTCCCAGCTCACCAAATAAATACAACCTGCTGGCAAAAGCCAGACCCAAATGTAAAAGTACAACCGTCTGAGGAATCCTGGGTACACCAACAGTCCAGCTAACTCGCTCATCCTGCCTCGAGATCTATCTACTCAGCCGTCCTCTCACCTCGACCCGCCGCTGAAAGCCAAGCAGCACCCGCAGAAGACACTGCAAAACAAGGGAGAAGAAAAAGAGAAAAGAAGAATGGGGGTGAGAACTACTAGTAAACCAGTAGCCTCCCCTAGTGGATAAAACCTCAAACTCTGACACACCCACTAGGTCTACCAGATGCAAAAAGGAAAGAAGAGTGGTAAGAAATGAAACCGCTGAAAAAGGGAAAATCTACCACTACTATGCCTCTAAAATACAGTCCTAGACTGGAATAACCGTATGCAACAATAACCAACCGTCCCAGATGAACCCAATCTGTACCGCCCTCATCATCGGGCAAGAAAGCCGCGCCGATGTGATAGCAAAGTTCCTGCTGCCGCCCTCATCATCGGGCAAATAAGCCGCGCCGATGTGATAGCAAAACTGTCCATAACTGTCTGGCCCCGGCCTCCGGAGGGGAACTCGAGGGGAGCGACCCACACGAGGAAAGCATCACCGGGCAATAACCGCGCCGGTGTGATAAGTAACAAAAGCAGGACTGGATCACAACTATAAAGCCCCAGTGGAACACAACCCTCCACTAAAAGAAAACTCATCCCCAATCTGATGCATAAGTGATCATCTGGTCAATCGCCCAAAATCCTCGATCGCCGTAGTACCTCACAATCCACAACCAAGTCTCACCACCGACCTCCGGTCAACCGCCCAATATCCGCGGTCGCCGGAATAACCCACAATCACAATCATGTCCCACATCCGACATCCGGTCAACCGCCTACTATCCGCGGTTGCCGCAAAACCCTCTAGTCCATAATCATGTCCTATCACCGATGTCCTATAACCGACATCCGGTCAACCGCCCAATATCCGCGGTCACCGCCAAAACCCATAATCCACAATCCAGGCCCCGGCTACACTATCCCAAACCCCTGCTCAAACCCGAGCAACATGAACCACCTGACTAACGAAAAGGAGAAAGAAGCAAACAAGATTTCTCCTAAGTCAAGTTCCAACATGAAAGTGTAGCGATAAAAGATGGCCTATCTAGATGTCCATACAAGCATGCAAGTGTTCTCAAGGAAATAAAGGAAAAGGTGTCCAATAGTGGTTCCACATGTGTAACAATTAATAGCTCCGCATAGATATAACCATCATGCTAAAACATTATCCAACCACCCATGTCTATAATCCATGTTCCATAATAAAGCATCACTATCCACCTATGCATGTCATAAAATCCTCAAATAGCACCAACCACTAACAGGATAATCATATAGTCCAAAATAAATATTCCAATCCACATGCAAGGTTAAACGCTAACATTCCATCCATACCAACATGTATAAGTCCCAACCACTATCAGGTATCCACAATAGTAATTTCCATATGATAGGCTCACAATTTTATATTACTTTAAGCATGCATGTCCAAATAAAGGGATCACTCTAATATTCCTAGAGAGCATGTCAAAATAGAGGTAAACAACAACCACCCACCTGGACACGCGCAATCCTCAGCTGTAAAACCTCCTCGCTGTCCAATATCCCCTTTTCACGCCAATTGCTCAAACAGGTAAACCGCCGCGATCGCTGTTCACAATTACCCCAAAACATACGCACAAATAAGCACACAAGTATCCGCAAACATGCTGTCCAGAATTCAGTCCCAAAGATGCCCTGTTTTTACCTGTGAGAAGTGCCCAGAAAATTCCAAGAAAAATACTCTCACGATCCTCACGACAAACCCGTCGAAACGAGTACCTGCACGCTCAAATCCGAGTTTCCTACACTGAGAAACAAATCCGACAAGGGAACCACCCCGAAATAAACTACTCTCAAAAACTGTAGCACTAATTCTTGTAAACAGAGATTTCTCACCTTCGAAAAATATTCAGAAAATTCCAATAAAATTTGGACATATTCCTCGTGATGTGTAGATGCAAAACGCCTTTTGAATCACCCCAATCCGATGCCTGTGCGCGAAGATATGGCCGAAATACCACAGTGCTGTCCAAAACTCCGCCCAAGAAAAAGGGTCAAATGGAAGCTCAGGGAACTCCAAGATAAACTCGAAATGAGGAGGAGCTCAAAACACGAAGATCAAAGCCCTACCTGTCGTGAGTCCAACGGCGCAAGAATCGCCTCAATCGGAGGTCGGAGTAAGCCGGGGGAGTCCTCGCACCAAAATGGGACGAAGAAGATCACAAACGAACGAGCGTCGTGCCGCGCCGTAAAAATGCAAATATCGGGATGCGTGCCGCCGAAAAATCCTGGAATCCGCAGATGGATCCGACTCGGGGAGATGAAGAAATCTCGTGAAGGTGGCACTATGAAAGGAGGAACAGGGAAAGAGTTCAAGGCTGCTGTACTCGGCCTTTATATAGGCTAGGAAAAACAAATGGAAAAATGACCAATAGGTCCCCATTTCCGGGCGCTCCGGATTTTCGGGCGGCTACAGTGTTGGGCCCGGCCCAACACTGTGCGCGCCCGAAAGCCCCTCGGGCCTCCACGTCGCCCCTGCAACAGCGGACAGCCGAACCCCCGCTCACGCCCCGCCGCGTGGCCCACGCGGAAGGTCGACACGTGGCGGCCCACGCGCGGGAACCGCGCGTCAACGCGCCCACGTGCGCCTGCGCCCGCCGCCTGCGCCCCCTGCCAGGCGCGAATCCCGAGGCACCCCGGTGCACCTCCGTGGACCCAGCCTTCATGAGCCCGCCAACAACAATCAGATACATGTCTCGCTGGTCCATGCACCGTGCCCGCCTACTCCGTGGTCCAAGTCCACTGCACCGACCAATCTCAACATGCCACGTGTCCTAACCCTGGTGCACGACGGCCCGTGGACTGCGCGCCTGCCCGCGCGCCCGCGCGCCTGCCCGCGCGCTGCCCGCGCCCGCGTGCTGCCCGCGGCCGCTCCGCCGCCTGCCCGAGCCCGTCCGCCGTGCTCCGCCGCTGCCCCCCGCCGCTCCGCCGTGCCGGAATTACTGTTCCGGCGTGAACAGTAACCGGTGCTCAAAAATAACAAGTGGGTAGTCCATTTTGATCGTTTTCATGCGCTGAATCCGAATTTGATGTCCATTTTGCCAAATTCCAACCCCAAAATTTGCCGAAGGCATCCGGAAAGGTGTTCCTTGGTCCAAACATCGCGCCGAGTCCATTTTTAATATCCGCTTCGCGCGAAACCACTTCTAAAGATCTGACGGAGTCCACTGATCACCCACGTGATCCATTTAAGCCCGAAGTCCGCCACTTGTGTCCAATTGGTGCACAAACACCTCCAACGCACCTCGTAGGCCTCCAGAAGCCACCCAACGCACTGCAACAGCTCTGCGGAGATCCAGGTCATCATATCCTCCCGCACTAAAAGAAAGTTTCGTCCTCGAAACTAAAATCAATCCTCAACCCGGAACCTCAACCAAATAGAGGGGGTAAATATCCAATCATCCACCACTCGAGCTCCCAAGGCTGTCTAATACCTCCTCCAGAGACGCGATACAACCCTCGGGTCTCTAACCAGAACAAAGTAGAGGCGGGCATTCCTGAAAACCGCACCACCTCATCCAAGTACAGCTAGGCTAACCGCTCGAGCTACCAAGTAGCCTGCATCGGTACAGGCATCCGCTCCTCCCAGGGCCACGATAATCCAACCACAAGTCCATGGACACAAAAGCTTGATCCCAATACCTCTGTACTCCCAAGGTATCCAATATAAGTCCCCCCAACTGATCACGTAGACTCTGATCTCTAATCTTTAAACCGTCGGGGTGTAGAAGCAATTCCCCAACTCTCCGGCATCAACACACAGCCATATGCAGTCGAGAAAAACCAGATTACAAATCCACCTTCAGGAAGAACCGGGACCCTTACAGCTGGTAAATCAAATCCTCCATGCTCGACAAGGGTGCTACCTCCAGATGGTCACTTCATCAAATTCCCGGGGATCCACACAAAGCCGAAGTGAACCAACCATCCACAACTCGAATAGCACCGCCCCCCCCCCCCAAAGGCTACACACTTGGTCTGACAGACTTTCCAAAACATCGAATCCTGGAGTTGTGTCCTCGACTCCCAAACTAGTGACATGCAAGACCACTTCGATAGGAGAACAGCTGGGAACTCGCAACCAAAGGGGGTATCCCCGAGTCCCAGCGCCGCCGTAGGTCCCTCAACCATACCAGCCAAAAGTCTACTCATCCACTGCGAAACACCCGCCTCGCTCCCGAAGTCAAAACTATAGAGGCGAAGATAACCCTCAAACAACCCAAGTGCACCAACACCTCCGGGCCTGGCTACCCAAGAAAACTGTCCTTGCGGCATAATCAACCACCGCGAAAGAAAACTGAACCCGCCAGCCCAACAAGTACCACCACACCGACCCCTGTAACATATGTGCTCCGACAGTCTCAGAAATCCACTATCCTGGAAAAAGAAATCGGGAATGCGTCCACCGACTGATCTGTCCTCCATCACCCGGCGCCAAGCGCCTCAATCAGAACTCGCCTCAGGCGGTAGATCCCAACCCAAAGGAACTACAATACCACGCTCCACACCCGGCGCCTACTCCAATGAGGCGTCCCTAATCCGTACTGGAGGGACCCAATGAGTTAAAAGGTATCTTGGCGCAATCCACTCTCAAACACTCATATCCTATGCGCCCCGTCCCTCTACACATGGAGCGTGCAGTTCAGCAACTGTGTTAACTCTTGACATAAAAGGCCTCCAAGTACTCTCTCTATCCCCCCACCGAACAAGACCCTGCCTCCAAGGGCTCCATACTCACTCCCACAATTCGGGGTGACTCATCCGCCAAAACTGGCTCACTTGATCAAAGCAATCCCACAGCTTACCCGCTGTCAACTGTCCACTCTACCTCGGTGCCCCAACACTAAACGTCGGCACGGAGGGGGCTACTCGCTACTCCGACAACTGTGCCACTGCGCTACTCCGACAACTGTGTCACTGTGCTGCTCCGACAACTGTGTCACTGCGCTGCTCCGACAACTGTGTCACTCGTCCGACAACTGTGCCACTGCGCTGATCCGACAACTCTGTCACTGCTCCGCTGATCTGCCTCCAACACACCTACCCTTCGGGTCCGGAGCTCTCAGACTCCAATCTGGGTATCCGGCCCGAAACAACCAGCTCAGACCCAACTGCCGCACCAAGGTGCACCCGGGTCAGGGCCCAACGTCGGGGAGACACCGCTCACCACGACAAAACCGCAAATCAGCACACCCCAAACACTCGACCCAATCTAGCGAAAGTGAAAGACATCCCTCTATTTTTGTAACTTTATGTTGTCTACAGCCAACATAAATGTCCCACAAAAATAGGATATGTCGATCCCTCTTCACTCACAGGAAGAGTCAAAAAATAATAAATCACCGACTTTCGCAAAATGTCGCGTCTCTCACGCACTAACATCCTAGGGTCCGCCGAAAAGCCTAGGGTTTCCTAAGTCCCAAATGACCTATCCCTAAGCTCTGATACCAACTAATCTGTCACGCCCCGGGTGTAAACCAGAACCCGGGCCCGTCTACAGATCCGCCGTGCACACGGTATTTCCCGCGTACACGAAGCGCCAAACCTGCTCAGATATAAGAGATAACAATAAAAGAGCAATAAAAATTGAGCTGAACTAAAATCTAATACATCTCAGACTGAAGCTGGAAATAAAATACAATACATCTGTATAAATGATACATCAGTCTCTCCCAGCTCACCAAATAAATACAACCTGCTGGCAAAAGCCAGACCTAAATGTAAAAGTACAACCGTCTGAGGAATCCTGGGTACACCAACAGTCCAGCTAACTCGCTAATCCTGCCTCGAGATCTATCTACTCAGCCGTCCTCTCACCTCGACCCGCCGCTGAATGCCCAGCAGCACCCGCAGAAGACACTGCAAAACAAGGGAGAAGAAAAAGAGAAAAGAAGAATGGGGGTGAGAACTACTAGTAAACCAGTAGCCTCCCCTAGTGGGTAAAACCTCAAACTCTGACACACCCACTAGGTCTACCAGAGGCAAAAAGGAAAGAAGAGTGGTAAGAAATGAAACCGCTGAAAAAGGGAAAATCTACCACTACTATGCCTCTAAAATACAGTCCTAGACTGGAATAACCGTATGCAACAATAACCAACCGTCCCAGATGAACCCAATCTGTGTTGGGTTGTATGAAATATAGATCTAAATAGGGGAAAAAACACCTAGAGGGGGGTGAATAGGTGTAAACAATAAACACTCAAAAAATCATTGCGCAATAAAAACCCAATGCGGAAATATAAATGGACACGCAAGATTTTTACGTGGAAAACTCAAAACCGGAGTAAAAAACCACGGGACCGATAACACGGTGAAATCCACTAGAATTAAACACGTACAAGATGATATACCGTACTCACAGACGACTCAACCTTTTCCATATGCTCCTAGTTGATCTTCTCCGCTCGTTCCGCAACGCGTCTCGAATCCACGATCTGCGTCCAACGCCGAATCCACGGCGTCCAACGTCGAGTCCACGACGTCTGACCGAATCTACGGTCTTCACCCAGTAGTACGCTTCGAATCCACGAACGTACCTCGCTCCGAATCCACGAGAGCGATTGAACCTTGAATCCACAAGGACACGTGAATCCACGCGTCGATTTTGGGGTAAATCGTTGTTTTTTGGGTGGTGATGATCCGCCGAATACTTAGATCAAAAATAGATAGGAAATACCATCTAAGTATTCATTAGTTTGATTCAACTCAAGATGTGAGTATGAAAACCTAGAATCAAACTAATCAATATAGATGAAGAAACATAGAGTAATATCTAATGATTTCCTTTCTTCTCTATATGTGGATCTAGGGCCGTATAAGATGATATTTGATTATGACGGCTCTATTTGGATTAACTGGATTCACTAGAAAAAGAATCATAGGGTCTATTTATAGGTTAGAAACCCTAGGAAGGAGATAAGAATCAAAAACCTACCATTTCTGGAAATTTTACGGACGGCGATCCGGATCGGATTAGCTGTGATCCGGATCGTCGTAACGAGTCAGACAATTCCAGAAAAATGAAGGTTCGGGATCCGGATCGAAGTGCTTGATCCGGATCGTTCATACAGTTCACCAAACATCAACGTTCGGGATCCGGATTGCGAAGCCTGATCCGGATCGTTCAAGGAAAATGGTAAACTCAATGTTCGGGATCCGGATCAAGGGAAGCTACGATCCGGATTGAACTGGTGTATGAACGAACCACCTTCGGGATCCGGATTGAACAATCTGATCCGATCCTGAACATGTCCTATGTCCAGTTTTTGATTTTTATGCAATGAAAAATTCTTCCAAGTGTTTCTACACTACAAGAAGTATTCGGATCACCAAAAATATTTAGTTAAACATACCTGATCCTTTTGAATTCTTCTTTCTTGAGATTGAGTTAAATGATCCAACCTTCTTCACCTTCAATCTTCAAGACTTGAACCTTTCACGAAATTACGCCAACTCAAATTCTGTAACAATCTCCCCCTTTGGCGGTTTCGTGACAAAACACATATCCACTAAAGAAAATTCAAAAAGATATTTTTGTTGCTATCACCATACAACAAAAATTTACAATGGAGATCCAAAAATTTAAAAACATGAGATAAACTCCTAAAACAGACTCTAGACTTAGACATCTGTACTCTCTGCACAAAGAAATCATTCTTGACAAAAAGAATCGTTAGATACCTCAAGAATTGAAACATACAAAACCAAGTACAGAGATAGAGTTTATCTGATCATCATGACATTTGAGAATTCAGATATGTAAGAGAATCATAGTCAAAAACCAACATATCTTCTATGCAATAAAAAACCAAATGTCACAAAGTGTTAGTCCAACATCAACTTGTTAGTCATATTACATGCCCAAATAGTTAGTCGAATAGTTAGTGACATGCAACAAATCACAAGATAAAACCAAAGTTGAAGTTGAAGTGATACTTACCTTGATGTTCACTTACCTTGATGTTCACACATTCACACAGTTTTCACATCATCATTGTTCAAGTTCTCTCTAAACTCTCTCCCCCTTTTTGTCACAAACTAAGCCAAAATTACAAAAACTTAAGGAGAGTTAAGAAGTTTAAAATCAAGAAAATCCTGAGAACTAAAACTAAGAGTAAGTCCTAAAAACTGAAAAACCTGCAATAAAAGGATTAAAATAAGCAACGAGAGGTCAGTCTGAATCGGAACTAGTGGGATTGGTACAATCCAACTTCTTCAAAATTGCTTGAAGCATTTTTGACAATGTGGAGTACTTTCTTTTCATCTTATGTTGCTCGGAGATAATCTGTTGGAGATTTGCAGACACACTGTCTTGTTCAGCAGACAATCTCTGCTGTTCTTGTCGAATTGAAGACCAAACATTCGGTTTTGCCGTGTGTCTCCAGGACGTTGAAGGATGTAGTATAGATCCAGACGGTGCATCTTGTCCTTCAGTCCATGGAGATTCTTGAGGAAAAGAGCGAGCTCTGGCGAGGGGTTTATCAATCTGAATTCCAGTTCCCCTCGAATTCTTTCGTCTAGTGTACTGCTTGGTTGTTGAGGAAGATTTCATCAGCTTCTTGTTCTTCAAATACAACCTATCTTCTTTGTCAACAGCTTGTTGTGCTTGTTTACAAATCTCTTCCCAGTCTTCTTCATCAGATTCTGAATCATTTTGACAAACCTTCCTTGTCTCTCCCTGATCTGAATCATCTTGTTCTCTTTTTATAGAAGACCCACTCGGTCCTACCATTGCTATCAAAAGGAAGATTATCCAGGCGAACGCCATTGGTGCAAGTGCTTAAAGGATTTAAAGTCCTGTGAAGACCAACTCAAGAACACATGAAAAAAGTGTTAGTTTTCAAAAGTTTGAAAAATTATACCCAAACAATCATAATCATGTAGAGAGACTAAAAATCAAATGAGTTTTGCAAAAGGAATTTTAAAAATAGATCAATTGCATGATTTTGGAAAATTCCCATTATATGCCCTTAAACCGAATTCTTTGAAATCAAAGACCAAAAATCCGTTTATCAGGAGAATACCTAGCATATAATCAAAACTAATCTACCCAGAGTTCTTATTTTAAAAGAGATTTGATCAAAAACCATCCACAAACGAAATCGATACAAGAAATTTATCACGTTTTGAGGAGGAATAACAAAAACGGTGAAAAACCGAGATTTGATCAATAAAACTTACTTGGAGTTGAAGAACTTGAGTTTGAAAGCTTCCAAGAAAATCTAGAGAGAGAAGCTCTGGAAACTTTGGAACAAAAGATTGGAGTAAAAGAAATCAAAACCCTTTTGTTCTTTATAAAACCCTAGCCGCGATCCGGATCAGTTCATGATTGCGATCCGGATCGGCTACCCGCAGTGAAAAATTGCGTTCGGGATCCGGATCGGCAGGTCCAATCCGGATCGTCTGCCCGCAGAAGAATATCTGCGTTCGGGATCCGGATCGGCAGGTCCAATCTGGATCGGCTCCAACTTTTTCTTTAGAAAATGTCAGAGAAATTCAAGAAAAACCAGAAAAAGATTGTAAGCACTTTTGTGTATCAACTTTAAACAAAAATCATCGTTTCATACAACAAGAAATAGATTATACCAAATCTATCAATAACATCCAACAAATGAAACGAAAATTTATAAAAATTAAATCCCTTAAAGTTGAACAACTTCAATTACATCTAACTTGATCTTATGAGTAATGCCTTTATCAAATCATCAATTCGGTAAAGAAAATGAAATACAAAAATCAAGCTAACCTCAGAAAATGAAATCTAAAATCCTCAATATCAAAATGCGGCTAAGCTATATATATATATCACTATCTGTATACTCATCGATCCAGCACTACTCTGTCTAGCCATACTAGGCTACTAAGCACCAACTCGGCCACTATGCCGCTGTATATAGGGTCAAGCTAACCCGGCCACCTTGGCCACTCTATTTTTCTTTATTC
Organism: Tillandsia leiboldiana; assembly: GCA_029204045.2. Lineage (NCBI taxonomy): Eukaryota > Viridiplantae > Streptophyta > Magnoliopsida > Poales > Bromeliaceae > Tillandsia > Tillandsia leiboldiana. The sequence goes on from CM055070.1 coordinate 21,892,093, forward strand.
TTTAAATTCTGGTGCTTTAGTTCAAGTTAACCCTCAGAAATTCTTATCCAACGGGCCCCAGCCCGGTAGTCCTGCTACCATAAGATAAGATTTCTAAGGTTGCCGATAACACCCGCAAGTGCTACCCCGCCCAACGGGGAACTTGTCCTACGGGTCACTGCCCGGGAGAGGGACACTGCCCATGGCTCCTACAAGGCTACTTTTTACCCCCGAAGGTACGCTCGTTTTATCTTTATATTTTCTTTCTTTTCTTTTCTTTTTCTTTCTCTTTTTGCTTTAGTTCTTAGCCTCTTTGCCCTTGAACACTTGCTTTCCTTTCTTATTCGAGCTTATAGCTCCCTTTTTGCCACTGGCAAATCTCTTTCTCTTTCCCTTGAGCATTTAGCTCCTTGCTTTCACTTTAAGCCTTTCGAAAGTACCTCATCCGACGGGTCACTGCCCAGGGAGTCCTGCTCCACATGACGAGTCTCAAATTCGAAGGCGTCTGTTACATTCTCTTTCTGTTCCCTTTTATCTTAAGCAATTTGCTTGTCTTGGTTATTAAGCCTCTTTTAGCTTACTTTTAAACTTTGCCTTTTGCATTAATTACCTCTTATCCTAGGTCTCGCCATAAGGATAACCAGAGGGTCTCTTGGACTCTTATCATTCCCTTTCATTTATTTAACTCAGATTGAAGTTAAAGTGGCTGTCCATTTGCCCAGGCACCCTATGACCCACTCTAGGGTTGTATTATTTAGCTTTTTGACTTTGTGATTACACAAACTTTTCCTTAGAGTTTGACTCTAAGTTGATCACTTTGCTATCAGTTTAATTCATTAAACTTTGTGGCCACATACTCTTTTCTTTGCCGAACCTGGAGTTACATTATCTCTATTTACCTGTTGCACCTTGCATTTAGAGTTAACTTAACTCTAATCCATTTTCTGTGAGTATAAACTCTACTAGTTCATCTTAGGTTCTCTTACCTAAGTTTCATATCACGTTTAACCTAGAGTTCCTTGACTCTATGTTGACTAGTCTATTCTCAACTCACAAACTTACCTTAGGTTTCCTTTACCTAAGTCTTATATCATGCTCATCCTAGAGTCCTTGACTCTATGTTGATCACTCTATCCAAAGTCCTTAGGTTATCTCCTAAGATAATGCCACTCATTCAATCCTAGGATAAACTTCTAAGTTTGATCCACTCATTAACCCTGAGTCTAAGTTTTCTCCTAGTCTTACTACCAACATGTCCTTTTCCTTATGCTTTCACATGATTACTAGGGCTATACCCTAACATGATGACAATCATGAAATAATAAATCAATTCTTACGCATGCGATTATTTCCATCTCAATCATGAATAATATTCATCGTCTATGTAGATAAATCAAAATTTCATTTCCCTCTATATTCATTTAAACATGTAAATACATCATCTATTTTCCTTTTTCCATCATTCATAATCACAATTAAAATTATACTACACTAGCATGCTTACTATAATGCTTCAAAATCAAAAGCAGAGGAAAAAGTGGAGAGGTCACCCATTTTCGGTAGAATCCCCTACCTCGATGTGCTTTCTTGGTTCCTGAAGGAGACAATTTTAGCTCCTATTGCCTCTGAGGTTTCCCTACATGGTAAGGAAAGAAAAATCATGAAACATTTGCTTTCCATGACTCACTAATTCCAATGAATTGGTAAACTAAACCCCTTTGACCATTAAAAGGGAAAAATCTCTATTTGATCACTTTTCCCACAAAAAGGCCAATTTTTAATCGGTTCATAAAAATGAGAGGAGAATAGTCATCCCATGGCATGTTGCCAAAAAGAAACTTGCTCAACTTGATCCGGGGTCGAAATGCTCTCAAAAATTTGAGAAAAGCTCAATTTGAGCAATTTCTCCCAATTCACCGATTTTGCACATTGGCAAAATCAAGAATTCGCATTGAAAAATTGGAGAGAACTTAATCTGAGCAATTTCCCCAATTTACCGATTTCGCATATTGGCAAAATCAAGAATTCGCATTGAGAAATTGGAGAGAACTCAATTTGAGCAATTTCCCCCAATTTACCGATTTCGCATTTTGGCAAAATCAAGAAATTGCATTCAAAAATTAGAGAGAAACTCAATTTGAGCAATTCCCTCAAATTTCCGATTTCGCACATTAGCAAAATCCATAATTCGCATTCAAAAAATTGGAGAGAAACTCAATTTGAGCGTTTCCCCCAATTTACCGATTTCGATCATTGAAAGAATCGAAAATTTTTCATCATTTCATTCTTCTTCAAAAAATTGAGAGAAACTCACATTGAGCAATATCCCATCAATTGTTGATTTTGTTCATTGAAGAAAAGAGAAGAAGAAAATTAAATTCCTCTTTTCTTCTTTTTTCTTTTCTTTCTCCTTTCTTCTCTTTTCTTCTTTTCCCTTTTTTTTTTTGTTGCTCTACTGCCCAAGAAGGCTGCTGCTGCTGCTGCTATCCATTGCTGCAGCTGCTGCTGCCACAGCATATCAATATAGTAGCAGCAGCAACAGCAACATACATGCTGCCATCCCTGCAGCTGCATGGTACAGCTGCTGGCAGCTGCTGCTGCCTTGTGCAGCAGCAGCTGGCCCAGCAGCAACTGCTGCCTTGTGCAGCAGCAGCTGGCCCAGCAGCAACTGCAGCTGCTGCTGCTTGTAGCAGCAGCAGCAGCTGCTGCTTGTAGCAGCAGCAGCAGCTGCAGCTGATGCTGCTGCTGCTTGCTCGCGCAGCAGCAGCAGCAGCTGTGCTCACCTTCCCCTCTTTTTTTTTTTTTTTTTTTCTTTCTTTTTCCTGCGCAAGTAGAGGAAAAATCTAGGGAGTGAGGGAAGTACCTTTTGGCAAGAAAATAGAGAGGGAAGAAGAGAGTTAGACTTCTTCTTTCCTTCTTCTTCTTCTTCTTCTTCTTCTTCTCTTTCTCTTCTTCTTCTTCTTCTTCTTCTTCTTTCGTTTCCTGCTCCAGCAGAAGAGAGAGAGAGAGAGAGAGAGTGTGTGTGTAACTAAGAGGGAGAGAGAGAGAGAACATTTAATTCTCTGCAGGGGTGGTTGGGGGGAGAGGTGATTTTACCAAAATGCCCCAACTTACAAAAGAAAATCCCAAAACTGCCCTCAATCCTGCAGTTTTGCACCTGCAGAGAACAATTTCGGATACCCCTCTTTCTCCGCGTTTTGCCGTGAGCTGGGAGATCGAAAATAAAATTTTTCTTCTCCCATTTACTCTACAACTTTTTCTTAAAGTTCCCACGATTTTGTTTAAATTCTTGGGCTACTCTAAGCCCTCGAAAGGGAGCCCCGAAAAAGCTTCGTGATCAACTGCACTGTCAAAAACTGCAGTTTCAGAATTCACGAAGCATTTTTCTTCGCTTCGTTCTCCAATTTTTCCTTAATCGCTCACCTAGGTTTTTCACCCCTTTTAATCAGAAAACTTTTGTGAGACACCCCACGATTTCTTTAAAATCTTTGGGCTACTCTAAGTCTTCGAAAGAGAGCCCCGAAAAAGCTTCGCGATCAACTGCACTGTCAAAAACTGCAGTTTCAGAATTCACGAAGAATTTTTCTTCGCTTCGTTCTCCAATTTTTCCTTAATCGCTCATGTAGGTTTTTCACCCCTTTTAATCAGAAAACTTTTGTGAGACACCCCACGATTTCTTTTAAATTTTTGGGCTACTCTAAGTCTTCGAAAGAGAGCCCCGAAAAAGCTTCGTGATCACTAATTTCAGAAATTCCAGAATTTGCCAAGTCCTCGGGGTTCAAGTCACTTTTCGACCCGATGCCCTTCGCGTCAGCCCGAAACGGACCGAACTCGACTGCAATCATATTTAAAACATGTTACAAGTCTTCTCGCTGAATTTCGCCATTTTGCGAATTCGGCGAACGTGGGCTTAATTTTTACAAACTTGAAGCTCCGATTTCCAACTACAACTCACTTTTCGACTCAACGGCTTTTTCGTCGATTCGAAATGCTTCCAACCCACTTGTAATTACATTTGAAATGTGTTACAAGCATTTTTGCTGAGTTTCGCCACTTTCCAGAAATCGGCGAACTTAAGCTTTAGAATTTGAAACTTCAAATTCTCAACTTACAACTCACTTTTCGACTCAACGGCCTCTGCGTTGATTCGAAATGCTTACAACTCACTTGTAATTACATTTGAAATATGTTACAAGTATTTTTGCTGAGTTTAGCCATTTCTGGGTCACCAAAAGCCTCGCTGTATCAAAAATCGCTGGCGGACCCCGTTCTCGCAATCCGGGTGTCCGATCAACGCGAAATTTTTACTGTGGCCTTAAAACAATACTACGGAGCTCCCAGAATTTTCTCAGAATTTTCTGACTCTGTGAATTTTCTGCTCAAAATCTGGGCCCCCTTTTTCAATTAAAATTCTAAATCCCTCATTTTTAATCCTATTTCGGCCCAATTCGCTTCCACATCATCCACACTTCTCTAACTTTCATAAAAATAGTATTTCATACCATTTTTATTTAGATTTATTATATGTGCCGAAAATCCGGTACATTACATGCTTCGAGCATGCGTTTTGGACTTGGGCGAAGGGTGGGCACGGTGTTTGCCCCTAGTGGAATTTGCCTACAATAACAGTTACCAGGCCAGCATTCAGATGGCACCATACGAGGCCCTGTACGGGCGCCGCTGTCGGTCTCAAATATGCTGGGACGACTTGGGTGAGCGTAAGTTTCTGGGCCCAGATTTGGTGGAGGAGACCGAAGCAAAGGTGCGATTGATTAGACAAAGGCTACTGACCGCCCAGAGCAGACAGAAAAGCTACACGGACAACAGGCGCCGAGACTTAGAGTTCATGGTGGGCGAGCATGCGTTACTCCGAGTTTCGCCCTCCAAGGGGAACCGACGCTTCCGCATAAAGGGAAAGTTAAGCCCGAGGTACGTAGGACCGTTCGAGATCCTAGAACGCGTAGGACCGGTGGCGTACCGATTAGCCCTGCCGCCGAACCTTGAACGAGTCCATAACGTGTTCCATGTCTCAAAGCTCCGGAAGTACCTAGCTGATCCCTCTCATGCCTTGGATGCCTCCACCATCGAGTTACGAGAGGATTTAAGCGTCGAGGAGACGCCGGTGCGGATTTTGGCGAGAGAGGACAAGAAGTTGCGCAAACGAACAATCCCCTATGTAAAGGTCCAGTGGAGCAACCATGAAGAGCGCGAGGCGACTTGGGAACTGGAATCGAAGATGAGAGAATGTTTTCCCGAATTGATTAGTGGGGTTTGTACTTAAGTTTCGGGACGAAACTTTTTATAAAGTGTGAGTGGTGTAGTGATCCGGCCCTTAGGGGTATTTTTGACTCACATCTAAACCTTTTAAGCCCTTAAGAGGAATAAAATTATTTAATTGTTAAAAGTTGGCCAGGGTGAGGTGCTGGTATTTTTCTGCGATAGAGCGCGGAAAATGACGGCCAACGGTGCGATCGGATCTGAAATCCGATGTCAGGATCTCCCGGAACGGAATTATTAGTGATACGGTGATTAGTCATGCATCGGAATCCGTGCGAAATATCTTGCACCCTTTGGAGATAAGGTGGGTTATCTCGTAGAGGATAATTAATTAATTAATTAATTATCCGATGACAGAAAATAGAATTTCCTTACGTACGAATTAAAGAGGAAATTAATTAAAGATAGAATACGAGCTATATAAGGGATCCCGATTATCGGAAAGAAAAGAAAAGAAAAATAAAACCCTAACCGGTGAGGAGAGAAAGAAAGAGAAAAAAAAAGAAAACGACGGAACCCTAGCCGGAAGAAAGGGAAAGGAGAAAGAGAAGGAGCCCGATCTTCCCGGACATCTAACCGAAGGCAAGAACGCGACCGGACAACCTTCCCATCGATCTTCGGTTAGTAAAATAATTGTTATAAATTATTTGGGATTTTTCCGTCGTCCTTTTTGTTTGAGTTCTTGGGTTTCTCCGTCGTATCCGTCACCGTCGCCGTCGCCGTCATCGTCGTCATGCTAGGGCACGGAATGGACGGCGGAGGCGCGCGGTGCCGCTAGGGCATCGCGCGGAGGAGAGTCGCGGACGGCCGATCGCCGCCGCAAGCGGCGATGGGACCGCGCAGGCGCCGCGCGGGCTCCGCGCGGGTCGTACCCGCGCGGGCGCCACGCGACTGGCACCCGCACGGGCGCCGCGCGGGTGGCACCCGCGCGGACCCGCAACCGCGCGGGCAACGCGCGGGCGGCACCCGCGCGGACCCGCAACCGCGCCGGCACCCGCGCGGACCCGCAACCGCGCGAGCACCGCACGGACGCCGCGCGGCTGCCGCGCGGGCGGCACCCGCGCGGACCCGCAACCGCTCGGGCACCGCGCGGGAGGCACCCACGCGGACCCGCAACCGCGCGGGGCACCCACGCGGGCGCCGCGCGGGCAACCCCGCGCGCGGGCGCCGTGCGGGGCCGCACCCGCGCGGGCGTCGCGCGGCCGCCGCACGGGCAGCACCCGCGCGAGGCGCCGCCCGGGGAGACACGCCGCGCGGTTCCGAACCGCGCTAGGCTCCGACGGACGGCGACGGCGGCGCGGGACTCCGGTTCTCGTCAACCCGGACGGTGTTGGACTTTTCCGTCGAAAAGAGTATAGTTATCCTTGCGGACTTTCTTTAGGTCCAGGTGCGCAGCAGGGGTGCGCGAAGGATTCAGGTATTCCGATTTCTCTTCAACTAGGTGGGTACGGTTGATGTAAGTGCAACAAGTGCAGTAAGTGCATCTATCATCATTTAAAATGCTCTTAATTTATCTAACAAAGTAGATGGACAGTTTAACCTTTCACATAATTGTATTTTATCTAACAATTGAAGCGGCTGCGGTCGCGGTGCTCACTACACGCCGATCTCGGCAAATCCGTTTCGGATGCTGCACGTACACAGGCGGATTGGCCTCCGCATGGGTGTACTTTTCCGGAGAAGTGGTCTTTTTTACCCGTGTACCTCACAAAGGGGTGGGAGCCGTGAGGACCTCTTCGCGCCTGCTGCAAATAGCACACCAGCACCGTGAAGAGCTTAAAAGCATCAAAAAGGTGTTTGCGCACGAGGGGAGACTTTAGTCTCTCCGACAGGTACTCTGGGGTTGGTGCCCAACTTAATTGATAAATCTGGGGTTGGTGCCCAGCTTAATTATGTACAGGGTTTTAGCGAAAGGTTCCGGTGTAATCGGTTTGCTCCTTATTCTCTTTTGATACTTAGACATCTACTTTGTTTGTCACTGACTTTACCCACTCCGTGACAGGTGATACTAGGTGCGTTAGCCGGGATGGCGGTGAGACTGCGTCGCGAGGACCGTAGTCAGAACTCTTGGATATATCTCATTTTCCTTTATGCTTTTATTAGTTAATTTGCTTGTGTTTTATATTAGTTGTGGACATGTATTAGTTAGCGCTGTGGATGAGATGTACTTTTACGTTTAGATACTCTTGGTGATGTATGTCTACTGTATGGTTGATGAATTATGGATGATGTTGTAAATGAGACGCCGTGCATATACAAAGGAGACTCTGTCCGCGGACAGAGAGAATTTGTGTATGTGGCGATCTGGCACGCACCGGGGATGAGGTTTAAGTTACCTTGTTAAGAAAAAAAAATAATACACGCAATTTTCCGCTTTGATAGACTCAAAAACCCCCGGGGGCGTGACAGATTCCTTTGCAAATAACCCTAAACCTAGTTCACACTCAACCTCAATCTCTGGAATCTTCACAGGAGATGCAAAAATGCACCCAAAACCTTGATACATTAAGCTTGAAGTATTCGGTACATAAAATATATAGGTTCTTTAGAAAATAATTGATTTTCGACACTTTTTACGCAATTCGAGAAAATTCGCTCAACGAATTGCGAAATCGACTTCGCCACGACGTCCGGCTCGTCGAGACCTGTCAAGTAGCGTATTTGTTTGATTAATTTTGCGCTCGGATAAAATCTCGGGCCAACTAGTTCTTGTAGGTCGCAATCCGTCGCACGCACTTCGATGCACTTGGATCACCAAACGCGAAATCCGTCAGTGCCATTGCGCTCAGAACGTCGAAATTAGCTAGGTTCGACTACTCATACCCCTATGTCAGGGTTTTAGACAGTGAATCGGCCAATAGTAGTCGAAAGGGGATTAAAAATACAAGGTTACTATTCACAACTTAAATTGGGGGACCCGTTCATCTTCGCTGTTTTGCGGAAGATCCGACCGTCAGATCGTCGACAAGTGAATATGAAACTTTCATGTTTTGACGAAACGATCGCAATGGTGCTCTCGGATTTTCGAGATCAGGCCCCGATCAAAAGTCGATATTTCTGGGCTACCATTGATCCACTATGTCCCCAAATTTTGCCAAAATTACTAATTTTATAAATTCCAAAGTAAATTTAAAGTCTTTAATTTTCTAGATTACTACAGATCAACTCGGAGCGTATGGAAAATGGATGAGTCATCTGTGAGTGCGTTATATCACCTTTGTACGTGTTATAATCTTAGTTGATTTCACCGTGTTATCGGTCCCGTGGTTTTTTACTCCTGGTTTTGGAGTTTTCCACGTAAAAATCTTGCGTGTTATTTTCATTTCCGCATTGGGTTTTTATTACGCAAAGATTTTTGAGTGTTTATTGTTTACACCTATTCACCCCTCTAGGTGTTTTTCCCCTATTTAGATCCTTATTATAGAGGTGACCCAACAGGTTGTAGGTGGGCGCAGGTTTGACTGGACCCGATGTGGCAGTCAGCTCGATTGGGTCGACTGAGCACCTCGTGTGCGAGTGTTGCATATCTTTATCAGAGTTTCCCCATTTGAGCATTTAGATAGAGGCATAGTAGCTGTTGAGAGTCTCCAGCTTTCTTATTTCAGTCTTTACTGCTTTGGTTATCTTATGCCTCTAGTGGACTTAGTGGGCAGATCGTCGGGCCTGGTTGCGGTACCCACTGAGGACTCCCTTTTTAGGTGTAGTTCTCACACCCGTTGGGGGTTTTCCCCCTCCCTTTCTTTTCTCTCCTTTGTTTTGCAGAGTCTTAGCGGGTGTTGCTGATTCTGCGGTTGTTGATCGAGGCGAGGGAGTCGCGTGCTAGATCCCTACCCGTCGTTGCAGAGTAGCGGTACCGCTTTAGAGGAGCGCTTCAGTAGATTAGCTATTCTATTTTCCTCTTTTGAGAGACTGTTGTAGTGAGGATATGATATGTATTGAGAGACTGTACACTGATGTATTTATTGGAGATACCTCCCTGTTGAGCTCTGATTTTGTATATGAGGATATTTTATGATTATTATTTTTGGGAGATGGACATTGTTGTATTATTTCCAGTTGTACAGTGGTTGATTTTAGTTTTACAACAGATTTTCATTTATAGCTCTGATATCTGTTAGCTGTAGTACTTTTCTTGCAGGTAGGACGCTTCGCCTATGCGGGGTTTGGCATAGGTGACAGATCTGTTGGCGAGCCCGGGTCGCAGTTTCGACCACGGGGCGTGACATTTTCATACTCAGATTTTGAGTAGAATCAAATTAATGAATACTTAGATGGCATTTTCGATCTATCTTTGATCTAAGTATTCGGCGGATCATCACCACCAACAAAATAACGATTTTCCCCAAAATCGGCGCGTGGATTCGCGTGGCCTTGTGGATTCAAGGTGTTACCGCTCTCATGTATTCGGAGCGAGGTACGATTCGTGTGATCGAAATGTACTACTTGGTGGAGACCATGGATTCGGTCAGACGTCATGGATTCGACGTTGGACGCCATGGATTCGGCGTTGGACGCAAATCGTGGATTCGAGGCGCGTTGCGGAGCGAGCGGAGAAGATCTACTTGGAGCGTATGGAAAAAGGTTGAGTCGTGTTTGAGTACGTTGTAGAGTACCGGGACTTTGTAGAGTGTGCCGACCTCGTAAGATGGCGTGGTGCGGAGAAATCGCCTCGGACGTGTTCCATATTTGTTTGCAGATGATTTCGGGTTGATTTGTATCGACGCGGAAGCCCCAGCTTGAAACGGAGTTTTTCCGGGCTTTGTACGCCGTTAGAGGACTGGCTTGTTAGAGCCGCGACTCCACTGTGGTTTGCAAAAATTTTGGGAAAGGTTTGGAACAGGTGTATTTTCTGTTTACAGATGAGTTCAGGAGGTTTCGGACTGGTGCGGAGACTCCGAAGGCGAAAAGTGAGTTGGAGTCAGCAGTTATGGGAGCCGGTTTTTGGATTGAGCACATCGACTCTACGGTTGAGCTTTTTGAGTGGGGAAAACTTTGGGCATGTGTATTTTCATATTACAGCGGAGTTCGGGAAGTTCCGGACTGATGCGGAGGCCCCGAAGGCAAAAAGTGAGTTGGAGTTGGCTTATTTTGGATTATTTAATTTAATTAATTAATTAAATTAGTGTTGCCTGTGATGGAATTAGTGTAAAGAAAGAAAAAGGGATTTGAAAGAGAGTGTGTTGGGTTGTGGTGTATGGATGGATTTTAGTGTTGGTGTTGGGAGAGTGTTGGAGGAGTATGAGCTCTTTACACCATGCACCATGCACCATGCACACACTAATTAATTAAATGCCATGTCATCATCTTCTCTAATGCATAACAGAGTATTTTTGTTGAAACAGAGGAATGGGTTAATGAAAAAGAAGAAGAAGAAGAAGAAGAGTTAGAGGAAAGTAAAATTGGGTTTTGATCGTCTTGACGGCGCGAATCTAACGCTAGTAGCCGCGTGGAGCCGAGTGGAGCGCACGCGCGTCGAGCCTCATGGAGGCACTTTGGTAACACACCAGATAGCACACCACAGTCGGGAACCCTCCACGACTGGATCAGGGAATGCCAAACCCTCTCATAGCTATGTCGGAGAACCCTCAACGACCCAATCTGATAATGCACATCCCATGGCTAAGTCGGGAAACCTCCATGACTCAATCTGCCAGAGCCCAATCTCTCGAAATCAAGTCGGAGAATCATCTCCACTACTAAATCAGAAAATATACCCATGATCTAGAATAATCCCACCAGGGATCTCTACTCACCTGACACTAGAAGCTCGTCACACAGAGCTCTAAAAATCCACTCGCCCCCCCCCCCCCCCCCCCCCCCCCCCCCGGCACGAGGATACACGCATCCTGAACCTACTCAATCACTCTTCGTTGGGTTTTCTGTCACTCTTGCAGCTGTAATCACATGGCCTAACCACCAAATCTTCCGAAGTCCAAATGCAAACTCTCACAACCTGGCGACAACTTTTTCTCATAGAAGTTGCAGCACTGTCCTCAAGTGCTCCTCATGCTCTAAGTCACCTCGAAAACCAATCCAAATATAATCGAATCTACCGGCCCTGTATAAATCAAACTCAACAACTGGTACGACCAAACGGTGTAGAGCTCAACTCACGCCGGCACAACAACCCGGTCCAAGTACCGCCGGAACACACAAGTCCTCAAATCCAAAAGGCCGCAGGGCCTTAGTAAACCCACTTGACCGCGCTATAAGCTCATAAAGTCCTTATCGGGTTCAGAACACTGTCTGGCACACAGATCTATAGCTAAATATGTATCAGAGCTGAAATAGAACTAAAACCAATATCACAAGCTATAGAATCAATGACTGAACATCTGATATAAATAAATAAATAATCCTCAGTACAATCTCTCACAACCAAATAAAAACAAAACCTCACCAAACTCTCAGACTGTCTAGTACAAAAGTGGAAACATAAAATACAGGGTACGTCTACCACTGACTCACAATGCTGGTAAGGAACTAATCGACCACATCCTCACCTCGATCAGCTGTCTCTGCGCGAACCAAGCCGGAATCAGCTACCTCAGGAACCTGTCATCGCAGCGTTTGGGTTGGGTCTAGACCTATGTTAGTGACAGGGGACAGAAGCCCTTGGACTATGCAAGGCCAGTGTAGCTTGGAAGAAATAAAGCTGAGGAGGATGCCAGTTTTGATGTAGATGTTGCCAGCGATAGAGAGAGCATGGAGTTATCCTGTAGTGTGTTATCTGGTGTTAGGTATCCGATCTGTTTGATCGAGGATCATAGCCTGCATGTGCCATTTATGAGACAGTTGAGACTGACTAGATACTAGAGCTCTGAGGGGTCGCTCCCCTCGAGGACGATAGATCTGACTTGCAGGGTAGACGCTTCGTCTGTGCGGCAGTTTCCGTACAGATGCGGGTCTGTTGGCGAGCCCGGGTCGCAGTTTCGACCCCGGGGCGTGACATACGTTATATCACCTTTGTACGTGTTATAATTCTAGTGGATTTCACCGTGTGATCGGTCCCGTGGTTTTTTACTCCTGTGATGGAGTTTTCCACGTAAAATCTCTGCGTGTCATTTTATTTTTCCGCATTGTGTTTTATTACGCAAAGACTTTTGAGTGTTTATCGTTTACACCTATTCACCCCTCTCTAGGTGTTTTTTCCGCTATTTAGATCCATATTAGACATAACCCGACATACCTCACCTACTTCGGGTTTGACAAGTTCAAAGGTATGTTTTCGTTGTGGTTTTGCAGGGCACATACGAAGAAATTGCAAGATTGGAGCGAAAAGATCACATCAAGCACCTCTTGCAACAACTACCAAAAAGGTGATTCCCCGAAAATCAAAGGAGAACCTTTCAAAGGAAAAGAGCCTTGGTAGTTTATCTAACAAGACGACGTCATCAAAGAAAAGCAATCAATCAAACAAGACGCTTTCACCAAGGAAAATAACTTCACAATCATTGCCAACGCACTCCAAAACTCAAAAGGTTTGGGTACACAAAGGTGAATTCTTTCCTTGTACTTGACTTTTCTGCGATTGAATGTCCTGTAACGTATGTAGACCATGTATTCTTTTTGAAAGGGGTTAGATCTGAAAATAATTGCTATATCGTTCCAAACAAAATTTCTAAAAAGTGTAATCTAGTTTCTTAAGATAATGAAACTCTTTGGCATGAAAGACTAGGTCACATAAATTTTAAGGAACTAGCAAGGTTTTATAATAAAGACGTGGTTAAGGGGGTTCCTAAACTTTCTTTTAAAGAAAACATTGTGTGTGGAGGTTGTCAAAAGGGAAAACAATCAAGGGCTGCACACAAGAACTTGAACCACGTGGGTACCAATCGGCCCTTACAATTACTGCATATGGACTTAATAGGGGCCGACTCGTCAACCATCCTTGGGAGGTAAATGGTATATTTTTCTTTTGGTTGATGATTTCTCTAGATATTCATGGGTAACATTTTTAAAAGAGAAAGCGGATACTTTCGACTCTTTTCATGAGGTTTGTCATCGTATTATGATTGAAAGAAATGAAAAGATCGTTCGTGTTCGAAGTGATAGAGGTGGAGAATTCATCAATTCTAAATTCATTGATTTTTGCACTTCCAACGGCATAAAACATGAATTCTCTGCACCCTATACACCTCAGCATAATGGTGTAGTCGAGCGCAAAAACAGGGTTGTACAAGAGATGGCGCGTGTTATGCTTCACAACCGGAAACTCCCGTTACATTTTTCGGCTGAAGCAGTTAACACCGCGGTCTACATTATTAATCGAGTGTATTTGCGCCCGGGAACTTTAAATACACCATATGAGCTATGATTTTGTAAAAAACCGAATATCAAATATTTTTGAATCTTTGGGAGTCGCTGTTACATTTTACGTGATCGCAAAAATCTTGGTAAATTCGACTCTCGAAGTGACGAAGGGATTTTCATGGGTTATTCTACAAACAGTAGAGCATATCGGGTATTTAACTTGGAATCTTGGAATCTAAAACGATGGTAGAATCTATTAATGTTAAAGTAGATGAAGCCTTTCACTTTGCATCTGATAAATCTACCCCGGATATGTCTCTAGATGATGATATTCCTACAAATGCATCTTCTCATAATAATTTTTTCGATAAAGTTGATGCATCTAATGGTTCTTCTAGTTTATCTGATATGCAGGAATCATCACATGTACCTCCGAGTGTTAAGGAATTTGTTTTGGCGTATTTCGTAAAAGTTTTAAGTCTTGAAGATTGAAGATGAAGAAGTTTGGATCATATACCTCAATCTCAAGAAAGAAGAATTCAAAAGGATCAGGTACGTTTAACTAATTATTTTTGATGATCCGAATACTTCGTATAGTGTAGAAACACTTGGATGAATTTTTAATTGCATAAAAATCAAAAACTGGACATGGGACAAGTTCAGGATCCGGATCAGGCACGGCAGTCCGGATCCCGAACGGTGTTTGTTCATACGCAAATCCAGTCCGGATCCAAGCCATTTCTGATCCGGACCCCGAACATGGGTTTTGCTGAAATGTATGAACAGTCCGGATCCAAGCCATTTCTAATCCGGACCCCGAACATGGGTTTTGCTGAGATGTATGAACAGTCCGGTTCAGGCATTTCAGTCCGGACCCCGAACGTCTGTTTTTCTGGAAATAGTCTGTCTCGTTACGACAGTCCGGACCGCCATAATTCCAGTCCGGACCGTCGTCTTGTAAAATTCCAGAAAAGGTTAGTTTTTGATTCTTATCCTCTTCCAACGGTTTCTAACCTATAAATAAACCCTATGATTCATTTTCTAGGGAAGCCGAATAAATCAAAGCACGGCCATAAAAAGAAAAATCCACCTATAGAGAAGAAAGGAAATCAATGGATTTAATCCTATGTTTCTTCATCTATATTGATTGATTTGATTCTAGGTTTTCATACTCAGATTTTGAGTAGAATCAAATTAATGAATACTTAGATGGTATTTCCGATCTATTTCTAATCTAAGTATTCGGCGGATCATCACCACCCAAAAACAACGATTTTCTCAAAATCGGCGCGTGGACTCGCGTGGCCTTGTGGATTTAAGCTGCTACCGCTCTCGTGGATTCGGAGCGAGGTACGTTCGTGGATTCGAGACGTGCTACTGGGTGAAGACCGTGGATTCGGTCGGACGTCGTGGATTCGGCGTTGGACGCAGATCGTGGATTCGAGAAGCGTTGCAGAGCGAGCGGAGAAGATCAACTCGGAGCGTATGGAAAAAGGTTGAGTCGTCTGTGAGTGCGTTATATCACCTTTGTACGTGTTATAATCTTAGTTGATTTCACCGTGTTATCGGTCTCGTGGTTTTTTACTCCTGGTTTTGGAGTTTTCCATGTAAAAATCTGGCGTGCTAGTTTTCATTTCCGCATTGGGTTTTATTGCGCAAAGATTTTTGAGTGTTTATTGTTTACACCTATTCACCCCCCTCTAGGTGTTTTTTCCCCTATTTAGATCATTATTTACATAACCCGACAAGTGGTATCAGAGCGGGAATAGGGTTGTAAACAATGGCTGAAGGTAGAAACATCAACAGACCTCCGTTTTTCGATGGAACAAATTATGCCTACTGGAAAGTACTGATGAAAGCATTTCTTATTTCCATCGACGAACGGGTGTGGCAATCTATCGAGTTAGGATGGTCAAATCCAACTGAAGTTATTGTTGATGTTCACACCATCAAACCTAGGTCGAAATGGACCAAGGAAGAGATAGACTTATCTTCTTACAATGGCAAAGGAATCAATGCTTTATTTAATGCCTTGTCTCAAACTGAATTCTCTCGCGTCTCAGCATGTGAGACTGCGAAAGAAATCTGGGATGTTCTTCAAGTTACACATGAGGGAACTAACCTTGTGAAGATTCAAAAGCTGCAAATGCTTACGAGCAGATTTGACTCTATTTTTCATGGCAGAAAATGAATCATTCACACACTACTATACACGATTGCAAGACATCGTAAACACATGTGCTAACTTGGGAGAGAAGATTCCAGAATTTACAATTGTAAGAAAGATCTTAAGAACTCTTCCTGAAAGATTTCGTTCCAAGGTTACGGCCATTGAAACTATTAAACACCCGGACGAAATCCGTGTAGAAGAATTAGTTGGTTCATTACAAACATATGAAATGACATTTCCTACTAACTATTCTTCTAGAAAAGCATCTACTTCTAAGTCTTCAGGTTTTGCATTGAAAACTACAAAAGAAGAAGACGCGGATTCATCCTCCTCAGGCGATGACGAGAACCTATCTATGGAGGACTTTGAGAAGCAGCTTGCTCTCTTGACAAGAAATTTTCGCCGAAACTTTCGAAGGGGTAATTCAAGTAAAACTTCATCCTCCGGAAAGTGGAAGAAAGGCAAAGGTTTTTCAAGCCAAAAGTCAAGAAAGCAAGAAAGTTTTTCAAAGGATAAGAAAAGCTTAGAAGGACAAGTCCAATGCTTCAAGTGCCGAGGATACGGCCATATCTCAACGGAGTGTCCAAATAAGAATTCGTCCAAGAAGAAGGCGATGCAAGCCGTCACTTGGGATGACACCTCAATGACAAATGAGTCATCTTCAAGTGATGAAGAGAACAACACAACGGCATTCCACGCGTCCACATCTTCACCCTTCATATGCTTAATGGCAAGTACATCCGATTCATTGTCCAACTTCTCCCAGGTTGAAAAAACTGCAACGGACGACGAATCGAGTAACTCTAAAGGTGAAGATTTTGCTCTAGCCTACCACAGACTTTTGAGGGATTCAAAGAAACTGGCTAAGCAAAACAAGGGGTTGAGAGGGAGATTGCAGGATCTCGAAGAAGAAGTAAAAAGGGTAACTTCTCTCTCGACCGGTCTTGAAGTGGAAAGGGATAACCTGATAAAAGCAAATGCTTCACTTCAAGAGAAAAATGAGCATTTCGAGAAGATACATGTAACGATGATTGACAAAGCTGGTTACTTCTTGAAGCTCTACACCGAGTCCCGACAAGAAAAAATGGAGATGACAATTACCATTTTCCAACTCAAGGATGATTTAAAGAGATTCTCTTATGGAAGAAGCACGTTGGATAAATTACTTGGTCTTGGTCAAACAAACCGATTCGGCCTCGGATACACTCAAACTGGAGACATTCCTAGTTCGAGTGGAACAGTTTTTGTGCCCCCGTCGGTAACTCCTCCTCCTCCGACAGAATTCTCAGCATACAACGACAACAACCCTACCTCACCCTCTTCGGGATCGTCAAGAACAAAGGTATGTTTTCGTTGTGGTTATACAGGGCACATAAGAAGAAATTGCAAGAATGGAGCGCTAAGATCAAATCAAGCACATCTTGCAACTACTACCAATGAGTTCATTTCCCGCAAATCAAAGAAGGATCTTTCAAAAGGAAAGAACATTGGTAGTACATCAAACAAGACGACGACGTCAAGGAAAAGATGGATCAATCAAGACGCTTTCACCAAAGGTATCAACTTCACAATCATTTCCGACGTACTCCAAAACTCAAAAGGTTTGGGTACGCAAAGGTGAAATGTTCCCTTGTCTTGTTGTTCATACTTCTTTACACGCTTATGATAATTTGTCTTGGTATTTGGATAGTGGTTGTTCTCGTCACATGACCGGTGACAAAAACAATTTTCAAACTTTAGAGAAAATCTCCGGAGGACATGTTGTTTTCGGAGACGGTCGTTCTTCCAAAATTGTTGGAAAGGGAACAATCGCTATTCCTGAAGGCCCGGTTTTGAGCAATGTTTTATTTGTTGAAGGCCTAAAGACTAACCTCATTAGTATAAGTCAACTTTGTGACAATGGGTTCTCAGTTAATTTTTCTTCTGTAGAATGTGTTGTAACTGATAAGGACCAGGTATTCTTTTTAAAAGGGGTTAGATCGGAAAATAATTGCTATGTTGTTTCAAACAAAGTTTCTGAAAAATGTAACCTAGTTTCTTTGGATAATGAAACTGTTTGGCATGAAAGACTAGGTCACATGAATTTTAAAGAACTAGCAAGGATTTCAAATAAGGACGTGGTTAAGGGGGTTCCTAAACTTTTATTTAAAGAAAACATTGTGTGTGGTGGTTGTCAAAAGGGAAAACAATCAAGAGTTGCACACAAGAACTTGAACCACGTCGGCCCTTGGAATTACTGCACATGGATTTAATGGGGCCGATTCGTCAACCATCTTTGGGAGGTAAATGGTATATTTTTCTTTTGGTTGATGATTTCTCTAGGTATTCATGGGTAACTTTTTTAAAAGAGAAAGCGGATACTTTCGACTCTTTCCATGAGGTTTGTCATCGTATGATGAATGAAAGAAATGAAAAGATCGTTCGTGTTCGAAGTGATAGAGGTGGAGAATTCATTAATTCTAAATTCATTGATTTTTGCACTTCCAATGGGACAAAACATGAATTCTCAGCACCCTATACACCTCAGCAGAATCGTGTTGTTGAGCGCAAAAACAGGGTTGTTCAAGAGATGGCGCGTGTGATGCTTCATAGCCGGAATTTACCGTTATATTTTTGGGCTGAAGCTGTGAACAAAGCTGTTTATGTAATTAATCGAGTGTATTTGCGCCCTGGAACTTTAAATACACCATATGAGCTGTGGTTTAGTAGAAAATCGAATATCAAATATTTTTGTATCTTTGGGAGTCGATGTTTTATTCTGCGTGATCGCGAAAACCTTGGTAAGTTCGACTCTCGAAGCGACGAAGGGATTTTCATGGGTTATTCTACTAACAGTAGAGCATATCGGGTATTTAACTTGGAATCTAAAACGATGATAGAATCTATAAATGTTAAAGTAGATGAAGCTTTCCACTTTGCATCTGATAAATCTACCCTTGATATGTCTCTAGATGATGATACTCCTGTAAATGCATCTTCTCGTAATAACTCTTTCAATAAAGTTGATGCATCTAATGGCTTTCAAGTGTATCTAATGTGCAGGAATTATCACATGTACCTCCGACTACTCCGTTACCGCAAACGTTACGTATCTCCAAGGATCATCCGGAATCTAACATTATTGGAGACCCACAAGAAGGAGTTAGAACTCGGAGACAGTTGGTTTGTGGAGTCGCATGCTACGTCTCCATGATTGAACCAAAGAACATCGATGAAGCTCTTCAGGATGACTACTGGATTGAAGCTATGCAGGAAGAGCTCCATCAGTTCGAACGAAACAAAGTCTGGGAATTAACAAAGCCTCCGAAGCAACACAACATGATTGGTACTAAATGGATTTTCAAGAATAAGAAGAACGAGGATGGTACCATCATCAGGAATAAAGCACGCTTAGTTGCTCAAGGATACTCTCAAATAGAAGGTATAGACTTTGATGAAACGTTCGCCCCGGTAGCTAGACTCGAGTCAATTCGTATTTTATTCGCTATTGCTTGTCATTTTAAAATCAAACTCTTTCAAATGGACGTCAAGAGCGCATTTTTAAATGGGTTTTTAAATGAGGAAGTTTATGTGGCTCAACCGAAAGGTTTTGTAGACTGTAAACAACCTAACCATATTTTTCGTTTGAAAAAGGCTCTTTACGGTCTAAAACAAGCACCGCAAGCTTGGTACGAAAGGTTGACAAAGCACCTATTAGAAAAGGGCTATACTCGAGGGGGAGCTGACCGGACTCTCTTTGTGAAGCATTATCAGAATAATTTCATTGTGGCACAAATCTATGTCGATGACATTGTATTTGGGGCAACTAGAGACAATGATGCTTCTAAATTCGCTGAAACTATGGAAAGCGAATTTGAGATGTCGATGATGGGCGAACTGACATACTTTCTTGGATTGCAAGTGAAACAAAATGATGATGGCATCCATTTGTGTTAATCCAAGTATGCAAGGGAGTTGGTGAAGAAATTCGATTTAGAAAACTCTAAAGATTTTCCGACTCCAATGGGAACTAGCAATAAGGGATTAGGAAGTGAATCTCTTAGTAAGAGTGTAGACGAGAAGCTTTATCGCAGCATGATAGGAAGTCTACTCTATCTTACAGCTAGTCGCCCGGATATATCCTTTAGTGTTGGGATTTGCGCGAGATATCAATCAGCACCAAAGGAGGTTCACCTGAAAGCGGTGAAAAGGATCATCCGGTACATCAAAGGAACTTTGAATTTCGGAATTTGGTATCCTATGGGAACAACACTTGACATTATAGGATATTCAGATGCCGATTGGGCAGGATCTGTGGATGATCGGAAGAGCACGAGTGGTGCATGTTTTTATCTTGGCCATTGCCTTGTTGCATGGCATAGTAAAAAGCAAAACTGCATTGCACTCTCGACTGCCGAAGCGGAATATATTTCAGCAGGTAGTTGTTCAACCCAACTCATTTGGATGAAGTGTGTTGAGCGACTTCCGAATTTCAGCATCTTCGGTAACGATTCTTTGTGACAACACAAGTGCTATAAACATTTCAAAAAACCCTGTGTTGCACTCGAGAACAAAACACATTGAACTTAGATATCATTTTCTAAGAGAGCTAGTTGAATCAAATATTCTTCAAATCTCCTACATTTCAACTGAGGATCAATTAGCTGACATCTTAACAAAACCCTTGGATCTAAAACGTTTTATTCATTTGCGTAAGGTGTTACGGAATTTGAGTTGGCGTAGTTTCGTGAAAGTTTCAAGTCCTGAAGATTGAAGGTGAAGAAAGTTGGATCATTTAACTCAATCTCAAGAAAGAAGAATTCAGAAGGATCAGGTATGTTTAACTAAAGAATTTGTGTGATCCGAATACTTCTTGTAGTGTAGAAACACTTGGAAGAATCTTTCATTGCATAAAAATCAAAAACTGGACTTGGGACATGTTCAGGATCCGGATCAGGTTGTTCGATCCGGATCTCGAAGGTGGTTCGTTCATACATCGTCGCAATCCGGATCGTAGTCTCTTGATCCGGATCCCGAACGTTGAGTTTACCATCTACCTTGAACGATCCGGATCTTGCTTCGCAATCCGGATCCCGAACGTTGATGTTTGGTAAACTGTATGAACGATCCGGATCGTAGTCACATGATCCGGATCCCGAACCTTCGTTTTTCTGGAATTGGCTGTTTCGTTGTGACGATCCGGATCCTAGTTATCACGATCCGGATCGCCGTCCGTAAAATTCCAGAAATGGTTGGTTTTTGATTCTTATCTCCTTCCTAGGGTTTCTAACCTATAAATACACCCTATGACTCTTTTTCTAGGGTGAATCCACATAGCCGTCATTTTCTTGTATCATCTTATACGGCTATAGATCCACATATAGAGAAGAAAGGAAATCATTAGAGAATACTCTATGTTTCTTCATCTATATTGATTAGTTTGATTCTAGGTTTTCATACTCACATCTTGAGTTGAATCAAACTAATGAATACTTAGATGGTATTTCCGATCTATCTTTGATCTAAGTATTCGGCGGATCATCACCACCCAAAAAACAACGATTTACCCCAAAAATCGGCGCGTGGATTCGCGTGTCCTTGTGGATTCAAGGTTCAATCGCTCTCGTGGATTCGGAGCGAGGCACGTTCGTGGATTCGAACGGTGCTATTGGGTGAAGACCGTGGATTCGGTCGGACGTCGTGGATTCGACGTTGGACGCCGTGGATTCGGCGTTGGGCGCAGATCGTGGATTCGAGAAGCGTCTGGAGCGAGCGGAGAAGATCCTCTAGGAGCGTATGGAAAAGGTTGAGTCGTAAGTGTGTACGGTAAATCACCTTGTACGTGTTTTAATTCTAGTGGATTTCTGCCGTGTTATCGGTCCCGTGGTTTTTTACTCCGGTGATGGAGTTTTCCACGTAAAAATCTTGCGTGTTATTTTATTTTCCGCATTGGGTTTTATCGCAACGATTTTTGGAGTGTTTATACGTTTACACCTATTCACCCCCCTCTAGGTGTTTCTTCCCCTATTTAGATCCGTATTATATACGACCCAACAAGTGGTATCAGAGAGGGAATAGGGTTGTGAACAATGGTTGAAGGTGGAAACATCAATCGACCCCCTTTCTTTGATGGAACAAATTATGCGTACTGGAAAGTACGGATGAAAGCCTTTTTATCTTCCATCGACGAAAGGGTGTGGCATTCAATTGAATCAGGATGGACTAATCCAACTGAACTTATCTCTGATGTTCACACCTTAAAAACCTAGGTCGAAATGGACCAAGGAAGAGTTTGAGTTATCTTCTTACAATGGCAAGGGGATTAATGCTATTTTTAATGCCTTATCTCAAACTGAATTCTCTCGCGTCTCGGCATGTGAGACTGCGAAAGAAATCTGGGATGTTCTCCAGGTTACACATGAGGGAACTAACCTCGTGAAGATTCAGAAACTGCAAATGCTTACGAGCAAGTTTGACTCCATCTTGATGGCAGAAAATGAATCTTTCACGGACTACTATACACGATTGCAAGACATCGTAAACTCATGTGCTAATCTGGGAGAGAAGATTCCAGAATTTAAGATTGTAAGAAAAATCTTAAGAACTCTTCCTGAACGATTTCGCCCAAAGGTTACTGCCATTGAAACTATTAAACACCCGGACGAAATACGTGTAGAAGAATTAGTTGGTTCATTACAAACTTATGAAATGACTTTTAATACTAACAATTCTTCTGGAAAAGCATCTACTTCTAAGTCTTCAGGTTATGCGTTGAAAACAACTAAGGAAGAAGACGCGGATACATCCTCCTCGGACGATGACGAGAACCTTTCTATGGAGGAATTTGAGAAGCAGCTCGCTCTCTTGACAAGGAAGTTTCGCCGCAACTTCCGAAGGGGTAATTCAAGCAAATCTCCATCCTTCGGAAAGTGGAACAAAGGCAAGGGTACTTCAAGTCACAAGTCAAGAAAGCAGGAGAACTTCTCAAAGGATAAGAAAAGTTCAGAAGGACAACTGCAATGCTTCAAATGTCGAGGCTACGGCCACATTGCAACGGAGTGTCCTAACAAGTATCCGGCAAAGAAGAAGGCGATGCAAGTCGTCACTTGGGATGACAACTCAACGTCAAATGAGTCGTCTTCAAGTGATGAAGAAAAGAGCTCCACCGCATTCCACGCGTCCGTATCTTCACCCTTCATGTGCTTTATGGCAAATACATCTGAGTCGTTGTCCAACTCCACTGTTGAAAAGAACGCAACGGACAACGAATCGGATGATTCGGAAGGTGAAGATTTTGCTCTAGCCTACCACAGACTTTTGAGGGACTCAAAGAAAGTGGCTAAGCAAAACAAGAGTTTGAGAGGGAGATTGCATGATCTCGAAGAAGAAGCAAAAAGAGCGACTTCTCTCTCAAACGCTCTTGAAGTGGAAAGGGAAAACCTGATAAAAGAAAATGCTTCCCTTCAAGAGTCCAATGAGCAACTTGAAAAGGAACATACAAATCTGGTGGATAACGCGAATCACTTTTCAAAGCTCTACAACGAGGCTCGACAGGATAACCTGGAAATGACAAAGACCATTTTCCAACTCAAGAATGACTTACAGCGATTCTCTTCAGGAAGGAGTAAGTTGGATAGACTTCTTGGTCTTGGTCAATCAAATAGGTTCGGCCTCGGATACACTCAAACTGGAAACAGTCCAAGTTTGAGTGGGACAGTTTTTGTGCCTCAGTCGGTATCTCCTCCTCCGACACCGGAATTCAAGACAAACAACGACAACAAACCTACTTCATCCTCTTTGGGATCGTCAAGATATAAGGTATGTTTTCGTTGTGGTGTTTCAGGGCACATAAGAAGATATTGCAAGACGGGAGTCGAACGCTCATCTCAAGCACCTCTTGCATCAACTACCAAAAAGGCTCCTTTCCGAAAATCAAAGCAAAACTTTTCAAATGAAAAGAGACTTGGTAGTTCACCGCACAAGACGACTTCATCAAGGAGCAACTATCGTTTTAACAAGACGCTTTCACCTAGGCACAAAACTTCACGACCATTACAGACGCATTCCAAAAAGGTTTGGGTGCGCAAAGGTGAAATTTTCCCTTGTCTTGTTTCCAATATTTCCTTGCATGCATATGATAGCTCGTCTTGGTATCTGGATAGCGGGTGTTCCCGTCACATGACCGGTGACAAAAATAGTTTTCAAAATCTTGAGAAAATCTCCGGAGGACACGTTGTTTTCGGAGACGGTCGATCTTCCAAAATTGTTGGAAAAGGGACGGTAGCTATTCCAGATGGCCCGATTTTGAAAAACGTCTTATTTGTTGATGGCCTTAAGACTAACCTCATAAGCATAAGTCAACTTTGCGACAATGGTTTTTTCAGTTAACTTTTCATCGGTTGAATGCGTTGTAACTGATAAGGACCATGTCTTCTTTCTAAAAGGGGTTAGATCTGAAAACAATTGTTATGTTGTTCCTAATAAATTTTCTGAAAATTGTAACTTAGCCGCTTTGAATAATGAAACTCTTTGGCATGAAAGGCTAGGTCACTTAAATTTTAAGGAACTTACTAGAATTTCAAACAAGGACGTGGTCAAGGGGATTCCAAAGCTTTTATTTAAACAAAATGTTGTGTGTGGTGGTTGCCAAAAGGGTAAACAGTCTAGGACTGCACACAAAAACTTGAACCACGTTGGTACAAAACGGCCCTTGGAACTTTTGCACATGGACTTAATGGGGCCGACCCGTCAACCATCCTTGGGAGGTAAATGGTACATCTTTTTAT
The DNA here is from genome assembly GCA_029204045.2 of Tillandsia leiboldiana. Taxonomy (NCBI): domain Eukaryota; kingdom Viridiplantae; phylum Streptophyta; class Magnoliopsida; order Poales; family Bromeliaceae; genus Tillandsia; species Tillandsia leiboldiana. Next base: position 21,916,537 of record CM055070.1, read on the forward strand.
TGGTTGATGATTTCTCTCGGTTTTCATGGGTAGCATTTTTGAGAGAGAAAGTTGATACGTTTGACTCTTTTCATGAGATTTGCCATCGTATTATGATTGAAAAGAATGAAAAGATCATTCGTGTTAGAAGTGATAGGGGTGGAGAATTCATAAATTCAAAATTCATTGACTTTTGTACTTCAAATGGCATTAAACATGAATTCTCGGCACCCTATACACCTCAGCAGAATGGTGTTGTTGAGCGCAAAAACAGGGTTGTTCAAGAGATGGCGCGTGTGATGCTTCATAGCCGGAAATTACCGCTACATTTTTGGGCTGAAGCTGTGAACACCGCTGTCTATGTCATTAACAGAGTGTATTTGCGCCCAGGAACCTTGAATACACCATATGAGCTGTGGTTTAGTAGAAAACCGGATATCAAGTACTTTCGTATCTTTGGGAGTCGATGTTACATCTTACGTGACCGTGAAAATCTTGGAAAGTTCGACTCTCGAAGTGATGAAGGGATCTTTTTGGGTTATTCTACGAATAGCAGAGCATATCGAGTATTTAACATTGAATCTAAGACGATTGTAGAATCTATAAATGTTAAAGTAGATGAAGCTTCTCATTTTGAATCTGAAAAATCTACCCTCGATATCTCTCTAGATGATGATTCTCCTGCTAGTGCATCTTCTCATAATAATACTTCCAATATTAATGATGCATCTAATGGTTCTTCTAGTTTATCTGATGTGCAGGAATCATCTCGTGTACCTCCGAGTACTCCGTTTCAACAAACGCTACGAATCTCCAAGGATCATCCGGAATCGAACATCATTGGAGATCCACAAGAAGGAGTTAGAACTCGAAGGCAGTTGGTTTGCGGATTTGCTTGCTACGTATCTTTAATCGAACCAAAGACAATAGATGAAGCTCTTCAGGATGACTACTGGATTAAAGCAATGCAGGAAGAGCTCCATCAATTTGAGCGAAACAAAGTCTGGGAATTAACGAAGCCTCCAAAGCAACATAATGTGATAGGTACCAAATGGATCTTCAAGAACAAGAAAGATGAAGATGGTACTATCATCAGGAACAAGGCACGACTAGTTGCTCAAGGCTACTCTCAAGTAGAAGGTATAGACTTTGACGAAACTTTCGCCCCTGTAGCTAGACTCGAGTCCATTCGTATATTGTTTGCTATTGCTTGTCATTTTAAAATCAAATTATTTCAAATGGACGTCAAGAGCGCATTTCTAAATGGGTTTTTAAATGAGGAAGTTTATGTAGCTCAACCGAAAGGTTTTGTAGATCATAAACAACCTAACCATGTTTTTCGTTTGAAAAAGGCTCTTTACGGTCTGAAACAAGCACCGCGAGCATGGTACGAAAGGTTAACAAAGCACCTTTTGGAGAAGGGCTATACTCGAGGGGGAGCTGACAGGACTCTCTTTGTGAAGCATTATCAAAATAATTTCATTGTAGCACAAATCTATGTCGATGACATTGTATTTGGTGCAACAAAAGATAATGATGCTTCTAAATTCGCGGAGACCATGGAAAGCGAATTTGAGATGTCCATGATGGGCGAATTGTCTTATTTTCTTGGATTGCAAATTAAACAAAATGATGAAGGTATTCACTTGAGTCAATCCAAGTATGCACTGGAGTTGGTCAAAAAGTTTGATCTAGAAAATTGTAAAGATTTTCCAACTCCAATGGGAACTAGCCACAAGGGACTTGGAAGTGAATCACATAGTGAGAATGTAGACGAGAAACTGTATAGAAGTATGATTGGAAGTCTACTGTACCTCACGGCTAGTCGCCCGGATATATCCTTTAGTGTTGGGATTTGCGCGAGATATCAATCAGCACCAAAGGAGGTTCACCTGAAAGCGGTGAAACGGATCATCCGGTACATCAAAGGATCAATTAATTTCGGAATTTGGTATCCTATGGGAACAAGTCTGGACATTGTTGGATACTCAGATGCCGATTGGGCAGGATCAGTGGATGATCGGAAAAGCACGAGTGGTGCATGCTTCTATCTTGGCCATTGCCTTGTTGCATGGCACAGTAAAAAGCAGAATTGCATAGCACTCTCGACTGCCGAAGCGGAATACATTTCAGCTGGAAGTTGCTCAACTCAACTCATTTGGATGAAAAGCGTATTGAGTGACTTCCGCATTTCAGCATCTTCGGTAACAATTCTTTGTGACAACACAAGTGCAATTAACATTTCTAAAAACCCTGTGTTGCACTCTAGAACAAAACATATTGAACTTAGATATCATTTTCTTAGAGAGCTAGTTGAATCAAATACTCTTCAACTTTCATATGTTTCAACTGAAGATCAATTAGCTGACTTTTTAACAAAACCTTTGGATCAAAAACGTTTTATTCATTTACGAAAAGCAATTGGGATGCTTTCCTTGAAATAATCTTCTTTTTGAAATCTTTGCTTAGGATAGGTTTTGTATTTGTTTTTGTTTTGTTCTTTATCTATGTTTGTACATAGGACATTAATTGAGCATAGATCATAATTGACTTTAATTGCATCTTTTCGCACATTTAGAAATTTATTATGCTTTTGCCATCATAATATTTCACTGTTGCAATGATCGTTTATGTTAATTAAATCATCTTCTAAAGTGATCAAAGTCAATTTCTCTCTCAATGATCTCTTGGTATAGTCATTATCTTATTTGACTCTTTAGTCGAGTATGAAATCGAGATCAATTTTTGGTTGAATACTTTATATCTTAAATAATTGATAGCCAATTGAGGGGGAGTCAAAGATAATGTAATATGCTCAAAAGATGTGGAAAGAGTTACATCCCAATGAGGAGTGTGAAAACTACCACCACATGGAGGAAAGAGCTACCACCTCGGTCGTCCGAGTATTGTGTGCAGCTACCACATGTATACCAAGCATGGTTGTTCAAATTTTTGATTAAGTAAAATGCATATTGAAATACTTGACTCTGTCAAATTTCAAGGTTGGTATAAGGTGGGATTTTAAAGAAAGATGCTCAAAGAGCCACTCTCTTCAACAGATTGTCTAGAAATATTATCTACCATATTTGGGATTTCAAACATCTATTGATCTTTGTATTTCATTTTCTTTACCGAATTGATGATTTGATAAAGGCATTACTCATAAGATCAAGTTAGATGTGATTGAAGGTGTTCAACTTTAAGGGATTTAATTTTTGTAAATTTTCGTTTCATTTTTGGATATTATTGATAGATTTGGCATAATCTAATTCTTGTTGTATGAAACGATGATTTTTGTTTAAAGTTGATACACATTTGTGCTTACAATCTTTTTCTGGATTTTCCTGAATTTCTCTGAAATTTTCTAAAGAAAAAGTTGGGGCTGATCCGGATCGGGCTAGATGATCCGGATCCCGAACGCAGGTTTTCTCCTGCGGGCTGACGATCCGGATTGGACCTGCCGATCCGGATCCCGAACGCAGTTTTCTCACTGCGGGTAGCCAATCCGGATCGCAGTTATGAACTGATCCGGATCGCGGCTAGGTTTTTATAAAGAACAAAAGGGTTTTGATTTCTTTTACTCCAATCTTTTGTTCAAAAGTTTCCAGAGCGCTTCTCTCTAGATTTCATCCTCCTTGGAAGCTTTCAAACTCAAAGTTCTTCAATTCCAAGTAAGTTTTATTGATCAAAATCTCAGTTTTTCACCGTTTTTCTCTTTTCCTCCTCAAACGCACGAATTTCTTGGATCAACTTTGTTTGTGGATGGTTTTTGATCAAATTTCTTTTGAAATAAGAACTCTGGGTAGATTAGTTTTGATTATATGCTAGGTTTTCTCCTGATTAACGGATTTTTAGGCTTCGATTTCTAAAAATTCGGTTTTAGGGCATATATTAAGGATTTTCGAAATTCATGCAATTGATCTATCTTTAAAAGTCCTTTTGCAAAACTAACTTGATTCTTAGTCTCTCTACATGATTATGATTGTTTGGGTACAATTTTTCCAATTTTTGAAAAACTAAGAATTTTTGTGTTCTTGAGTTGGTTTTTCACAGGACTTCAATCTTCTTAAGGCATTTGGATCAATGGAATTCTCATGGATCATTCTTTTGTTGGTCACAATAGTGCACACTCGGGCCACAAACAAATTAAAGAGAGCTAAGAAAACACAACAAAAAGGTGAATTTGTCGAGGTCAGTGATACAGAGGTGGATTGTCACGAGATAGATTGGACTGCATTGACAGATGATGATGAATCATTGCCTGAACAAAAGGCGTCCGATGCTTCGAAAGGAAAAGCACCCATGGACAAAGGAAAAGCGCCTATGACTAAACCAACCATCTCTGTGAAAAGGAAACGAGTAACTAGACGTTTTGGACTACGACGAGACGCTGATTTTAACACACCGATAGTTCCTGACTCCCCGCCTCGCGTGGAAGGAGTGTTCGTCAGCATGGATCGCGTTCGAGCGTTTGAACGTCGTGAATGCATCGGTGAACGTCATGTCAACATTGAAGCTCTCCGAAATCACTCACCTGAGTTTGGAACCTTGATTGAGCAAGCTAATCTCATCCAAGTCTGCCGATTCCCCGAACTACTTGGGTATTGTTTGTATCGTGTAAGGACCTTTTACACGAATGCAACGCATCTTCAAGAAGGAGAACATGGATCAATGCATTTCTATACAATTATCCAAGGGATGAAACTTAAAATCACTCCGCAGCTAATTGGCGAAGTTCTTGGAATGGAATCTAACACATCGGGGGTCAACTTTTTGAAAGGAAAAAGTTTGACGAATGCCTTGTGGCGAACAGTGATAGATAAAATTTGTTTGGAAGGAACGAATTCAGCTAATGGTAAAAGTGTAAAATCCAAACATCTTCGACTGGAGTACCGATTTCTAAATTTCATCACGTGTTACAACATTCTACCTAACATGCAGACTAAGGTCGTGAGATGGGAAAGACTGCTGTTCCTATATCTCTTAGGTCATCCCTCTGAGGCTGTAGGATTGAACATGAATATCCCCTACATAATTTGGAATAGAATGTCAAGATATATTGTGCATCCTCATCCTTCTGAGCGACTTCCGTTTCCGTTAATCATCATGAGGATCTTACAAAAGTTTGACATTGATATAAGCTCGACATCTTATCAACACTGTTGGGGGATGATAGATGAGTCAACGATTGTGAAGTCACTTCATAAATTACCACATGTTACTCCGACACATTTCACTGGAAAGAAACCTTGTGTCGGCACCTCGGCCTCACCGTCTCATCAAGCATCAGAACAAAGGCGAATGTCTGAAGAACTCGAGATCATAACGGCATCCCAAATTACATTGACCAAGAAAGTAAATTCAATGAGGAAATTGATCAAGAACATGTTCACTAAGATGGGATATAGTGCGTCTGAGGACTCAGACTCGGATGACTAATTTGTGCTTTAACAATTTTTGTGCAGATTTGTGCAGGATTTTATCTTTTTAGACTTTAGTTCAGTTTTTAGGACTTACTTTTAGTTCTAGTTCTTATTTTTCGGAACAATTTTTGAAATCTTTAACTCTCCTTAAATTTTTGTGTTTTTGGCTAATTTTGTGACAAAAAGGGGGAGAGAGTTTATAGAGAACTTGAACAATGATTGATTGAACATGATGATGTGTTGGAACATCAAAGGTAAGTTGAAACACAAAGGTAAGTAGAACTTCAACTTTTGGTTTTTCCATTTGTATGAATGCATGCCTCGACTAACTTTTTGCTAACTATTTGGGCATGTAATATAACTAACAAGTTGATGTTCACTAACAAGTTTGTGACACTTGGTTTTTGACTGCTTAGAAGATATGTTGGTTCTTAACTCTGATCAATTACATATCTATATATATATAAGTCTGTCACAAACATGTTCATGACATTTGATTTTTACGTGCAAAGAAGATATGTTGGTGTTTATTTAACTATGATCAGTTTACATATCTGAATATAAATGTCATGGTAAGTATAAATGAGTTTAAACTTCATCTCTGTTTGTGGTTTTTGAATAGTACAAAATTCTTGAGGTATCTAACGATTTCTTTTGTCAAGAATGATTTCTTTTTGCAGAGAGTACAGATGTCTAAGTCTAGAGTCTGTTTTAGGAGTTTAACTCATGTATTGTATTTTGGATCTCCATTGTAAATTTTTGTTGTATGGTGATAGCAACAAAAATATCTTTTTGAATTTTCTTTAGTGGATCTATGTTTTGTCACGAAACCGCCAAAGGGGGAGATTGTTACGGAATTTGAGTTGGCGTAGTTTCGTGAAAGTTTCAAGTCCTGAAGATTGAAGGTGAAGAAAGTTGGATCATTTAACTCAATCTCAAGAAAGAAGAATTCAGAAGGATCAGGTATGTTTAACTAAAGAATTTGTGTGATCCGAATACTTCTTGTAGTGTAGAAACACTTGGAAGAATCTTTCATTGCATAAAAATCAAAAACTGGACTTGGGACATGTTCAGGATCCGGATCAGGTTGTTCGATCCGGATCCCGAAGGTGGTTCGTTCATACATCGTCGCAATCCGGATCGTAGTCTCTTGATCCGGATCCCGAACGTTGAGTTTACCATCTACCTTGAACGATCCGGATCTTGCTTCGCAATCCGGATCCCGAACGTTGATGTTTGGTAAACTGTATGAACGATCCGGATCGTAGTCACATGATCCGGATCCCGAACCTTCGTTTTTCTGGAATTGGCTGTTTCGTTGTGACGATCCGGATCCTAGTTATCACGATCTGGATCGCCGTCCGTAAAATTCCAGAAATGGTTGGTTTTTGATTCTTATCTCCTTCCTAGGGTTTCTAACCTATAAATACACCCTATGACTCTTTTTCTAGGGTGAATCCACATAGCCGTCATTTTCTTGTATCATCTTATACGGCTATAGATCCACATATAGAGAAGAAAGGAAATCATTAGAGAATACTCTATGTTTCTTCATCTATATTGATTAGTTTGATTCTAGGTTTTCATACTCACATCTTGAGTTGAATCAAACTAATGAATACTTAGATGGTATTTCCGATCTATCTTTGATCTAAGTATTCGGCGGATCATCACCACCCAAAAAACAACGATTTACCCCAAAAATCGGCGCGTGGATTCGCGTGTCCTTGTGGATTCAAGGTTCAATCGCTCTCGTGGATTCGGAGCGAGGCACGTTCGTGGATTCGAACGGTGCTATTGGGTGAAGACCGTGGATTCGGTCGGACGTCGTGGATTCGACGTTGGACGCCGTGGATTCGGCGTTGGGCGCAGATCGTGGATTCGAGAAGCGTCTGGAGCGAGCGGAGAAGATCCTCTAGGAGCGTATGGAAAAGGTTGATCGTAAGTGTGTACGGTAATCACCTTGTACGTGTTTTAATTCTAGTGGATTTCTGCCGTGTTATCGGTCCCGTGGTTTTTTACTCCGTGATGGAGTTTTCCACGTAAAAATCTTGCGTGTTATTTTATTTTCCGCATTGGGTTTTATCGCAACGATTTTTGGAGTGTTTATACGTTTACACCTATTCACCCCCCTCTAGGTGTTTCTTCCCCTATTTAGATCCGTATTATATACGACCCAACATAAGGCAATTGGAATGCTTTCCTTGAAATAATTCCTTTTGAAATCATTGCTTAGGTTAGGTTTTGTTTTTGTGTTTTGTTCATTATCTATGCTTGGACATAGAACATTAATTGAGCATGTGTGTTATTGACTTTAATAGCATCTTTCGTTTATTTAGAAATTTATTATGCTTTGGATATCATAATAATTCATTTGATGCAATGATCATTTATGTCAATTAAATCATCTTTGTTTTGATCAAAGTCAATTTCTCTCTCAATTATCTCTTGGTATAGTTTTTATCTTATTTGACTATTTAGTCGAGTATGAAATCGAGATCAATTCTTGATTGAATACTTTATATTTTAAATAATTGATAGTCATTGAGGGGGAGTTAATGAAAAGTGTTATGCTCAAAAGATGTGGAAAGAGTTACATCCCAATGAGGAATGTGAAAACTACCACCACATGGAGGAAAGAGCTACCACCTCGGTCGTCCGAGTACTGTGTGCAGCTACCACATGTATACCAAGCATGGTTGTTCGAGTTGATTAAATAAAATGCTTTTT
>CM055070.1:21924768-21945262 GCA_029204045.2 Tillandsia leiboldiana
CGATCCGGATTGGACCTGCCGATCCGGATCCCGAACGCAGTTTTCTCACTGCGGGTAGCCAATCCGGATCGCAGTTATGAACTGATCCGGATCGCGGCTAGGTTTTTATAAAGAACAAAAGGGTTTTGATTTCTTTTACTCCAATCTTTTGTTCAAAAGTTTCCAGAGCGCTTCTCTCTAGATTTCATCCTCCTTGGAAGCTTTCAAACTCAAAGTTCTTCAATTCCAAGTAAGTTTTATTGATCAAAATCTCAGTTTTTCACCGTTTTTCTCTTTTCCCTCCTCAAACGCACGAATTTTCTTGGATCAACTTTGTTTGTGGATGGTTTTTGATCAAATTTCTTTTGAAATAAGAACTCTGGGTAGATTAGTTTTGATTATATGCTAGGTTTTCTCCTGATTAACGGATTTTTAGGCTTCGATTTCTAAAAATTCGGTTTTAGGGCATATATTAAGGATTTTCGAAATTCATGCAATTGATCTATCTTTAAAAGTCCTTTTGCAAAACTAACTTGATTCTTAGTCTCTCTACATGATTATGATTGTTTGGGTACAATTTTTCCAATTTTTGAAAAACTAAGAATTTTTGTGTTCTTGAGTTGGTTTTTCACAGGACTTCAATCTTCTTAAGGCATTTGGATCAATGGAATTCTCATGGATCATTCTTTTGTTGGTCACAATAGTGCACACTCGGGCCACAAACAAATTAAAGAGAGCTAAGAAAACACAACAAAAAGGTGAATTTGTCGAGGTCAGTGATACAGAGGTGGATTGTCACGAGATAGATTGGACCTGCATTGACAGATGATGATGAATCATTGCCTGAACAAAAGGCGTCCGATGCTTCGAAAGGAAAAGCACCCATGGACAAAGGAAAAGCGCCTATGACTAAACCAACCATCTCTGTGAAAAGGAAACGAGTAACTAGACGTTTTGGACCTACGACGAGACGCTGATTTTAACACACCGATAGTTCCTGACTCCCCGCCTCGCGTGGAAGGAGTGTTCGTCAGCATGGATCGCGTTCGAGCGTTTGAACGTCGTGAATGCATCGGTGAACGTCATGTCAACATTGAAGCTCTCCGAAATCACTCACCTGAGTTTGGAACCTTGATTGAGCAAGCTAATCTCATCCAAGTCTGCCGATTCCCCGAACTACTTGGGTATTGTTTGTATCGTGTAAGGACCTTTTACACGAATGCAACGCATCTTCAAGAAGGAGAACATGGATCAATGCATTTCTATACAATTATCCAAGGGATGAAACTTAAAATCACTCCGCAGCTAATTGGCGAAGTTCTTGGAATGGAATCTAACACATCGGGGGTCAACTTTTTGAAAGGAAAAAGTTTGACGAATGCCTTGTGGCGAACAGTGATAGATAAAATTTGTTTGGAAGGAACGAATTCAGCTAATGGTAAAAGTGTAAAATCCAAACATCTTCGACTGGAGTACCGATTTCTAAATTTCATCACGTGTTACAACATTCTACCTAACATGCAGACTAAGGTCGTGAGATGGGAAAGACTGCTGTTCCTATATCTCTTAGGTCATCCCTCTGAGGCTGTAGGATTGAACATGAATATCCCCTACATAATTTGGAATAGAATGTCAAGATATATTGTGCATCCTCATCCTTCTGAGCGACTTCCGTTTCCGTTAATCATCATGAGGATCTTACAAAAGTTTGACATTGATATAAGCTCGACATCTTATCAACACTGTTGGGGGATGATAGATGAGTCAACGATTGTGAAGTCACTTCATAAATTACCACATGTTACTCCGACACATTTCACTGGAAAGAAACCTTGTGTCGGCACCTCGGCCTCACCGTCTCATCAAGCATCAGAACAAAGGCGAATGTCTGAAGAACTCGAGATCATAACGGCATCCCAAATTACATTGACCAAGAAAGTAAATTCAATGAGGAAATTGATCAAGAACATGTTCACTAAGATGGGATATAGTGCGTCTGAGGACTCAGACTCGGATGACTAATTTGTGCTTTAACAATTTTTGTGCAGATTTGTGCAGGATTTTATCTTTTTAGACTTTAGTTCAGTTTTTAGGACTTACTTTTAGTTCTAGTTCTTATTTTTCGGAACAATTTTTGAAATCTTTAACTCTCCTTAAATTTTTGTGTTTTTGGCTAATTTTGTGACAAAAAGGGGGAGAGAGTTTATAGAGAACTTGAACAATGATTGATTGAACATGATGATGTGTTGGAACATCAAAGGTAAGTTGAAACACAAAGGTAAGTAGAACTTCAACTTTTGGTTTTTCCATTTGTATGAATGCATGCCTCGACTAACTTTTTGCTAACTATTTGGGCATGTAATATAACTAACAAGTTGATGTTCACTAACAAGTTTGTGACACTTGGTTTTTGACTGCTTAGAAGATATGTTGGTTCTTAACTCTGATCAATTACATATCTATATATATATAAGTCTGTCACAAACATGTTCATGACATTTGATTTTTACGTGCAAAGAAGATATGTTGGTGTTTATTTAACTATGATCAGTTTACATATCTGAATATAAATGTCATGGTAAGTATAAATGAGTTTAAACTTCATCTCTGTTTGTGGTTTTTGAATAGTACAAAATTCTTGAGGTATCTAACGATTTCTTTTGTCAAGAATGATTTCTTTTTGCAGAGAGTACAGATGTCTAAGTCTAGAGTCTGTTTTAGGAGTTTAACTCATGTATTGTATTTTGGATCTCCATTGTAAATTTTTGTTGTATGGTGATAGCAACAAAAATATCTTTTTGAATTTTCTTTAGTGGATCTATGTTTTGTCACGAAACCGCCAAAGGGGGAGATTGTTACGGAATTTGAGTTGGCGTAGTTTCGTGAAAGTTTCAAGTCCTGAAGATTGAAGGTGAAGAAAGTTGGATCATTTAACTCAATCTCAAGAAAGAAGAATTCAGAAGGATCAGGTATGTTTAACTAAAGAATTTGTGTGATCCGAATACTTCTTGTAGTGTAGAAACACTTGGAAGAATCTTTCATTGCATAAAAATCAAAAACTGGACTTGGGACATGTTCAGGATCCGGATCAGGTTGTTCGATCCGGATCCCGAAGGTGGTTCGTTCATACATCGTCGCAATCCGGATCGTAGTCTCTTGATCCGGATCCCGAACGTTGAGTTTACCATCTACCTTGAACGATCCGGATCTTGCTTCGCAATCCGGATCCCGAACGTTGATGTTTGGTAAACTGTATGAACGATCCGGATCGTAGTCACATGATCCGGATCCCGAACCTTCGTTTTTCTGGAATTGGCTGTTTCGTTGTGACGATCCGGATCCTAGTTATCACGATCTGGATCGCCGTCCGTAAAATTCCAGAAATGGTTGGTTTTTGATTCTTATCTCCTTCCTAGGGTTTCTAACCTATAAATACACCCTATGACTCTTTTTCTAGGGTGAATCCACATAGCCGTCATTTTCTTGTATCATCTTATACGGCTATAGATCCACATATAGAGAAGAAAGGAAATCATTAGAGAATACTCTATGTTTCTTCATCTATATTGATTAGTTTGATTCTAGGTTTTCATACTCACATCTTGAGTTGAATCAAACTAATGAATACTTAGATGGTATTTCCGATCTATCTTTGATCTAAGTATTCGGCGGATCATCACCACCCAAAAAACAACGATTTACCCCAAAAATCGGCGCGTGGATTCGCGTGTCCTTGTGGATTCAAGGTTCAATCGCTCTCGTGGATTCGGAGCGAGGCACGTTCGTGGATTCGAACGGTGCTATTGGGTGAAGACCGTGGATTCGGTCGGACGTCGTGGATTCGACGTTGGACGCCGTGGATTCGGCGTTGGGCGCAGATCGTGGATTCGAGAAGCGTCTGGAGCGAGCGGAGAAGATCCTCTAGGAGCGTATGGAAAAGGTTGAGTCGTAAGTGTGTACGGTAAATCACCTTGTACGTGTTTTAATTCTAGTGGATTTCTGCCGTGTTATCGGTCCCGTGGTTTTTTACTCCGGTGATGGAGTTTTCCACGTAAAAATCTTGCGTGTTATTTTATTTTCCGCATTGGGTTTTATCGCAACGATTTTTGGAGTGTTTATACGTTTACACCTATTCACCCCCCTCTAGGTGTTTCTTCCCCTATTTAGATCCGTATTATATACGACCCAACATAAGGCAATTGGAATGCTTTCCTTGAAATAATTCCTTTTGAAATCATTGCTTAGGTTAGGTTTTGTTTTTGTGTTTTTGTTCATTATCTATGCTTGGACATAGAACATTAATTGAGCATGTGTGTTATTGACTTTAATAGCATCTTTTCGTTTATTTAGAAATTTATTATGCTTTGGATATCATAATAATTCATTTGATGCAATGATCATTTATGTCAATTAAATCATCTTTGTTTTGATCAAAGTCAATTTCTCTCTCAATTATCTCTTGGTATAGTTTTTATCTTATTTGACTATTTAGTCGAGTATGAAATCGAGATCAATTCTTGATTGAATACTTTATATTTTAAATAATTGATAGTCATTTGAGGGGGAGTTAATGAAAAGTGTTATGCTCAAAAGATGTGGAAAGAGTTACATCCCAATGAGGAATGTGAAAACTACCACCACATGGAGGAAAGAGCTACCACCTCGGTCGTCCGAGTACTGTGTGCAGCTACCACATGTATACCAAGCATGGTTGTTCGAGTTGATTAAATAAAATGCTTTTTGGAATACTTGACTCTGTCAAATTCCAAGGTTGGTATAAGGTGGGGATTTTATTGAAAGATGCTCAAAGAGCCACTCCTTACAATAATTTGACTAGATATATTATCTAACTTATCTGGGATTTCAAACATCTATTGATCTTGGTATTTCATTTTCTTTACCAAATTGATGATTTGATAAAGGCATTACTCATAAGATCATGTTAGATGTGATTGAAGTTGTTCAACTTTAAGGGATTTAATTTTTATAAATGTTCGTTTCGTTCGTTGGATATTATTGATAGATTTTGCATAATCTATTTCTTTTAATATGAAACGATGTTTTTTATTTAAAGTTGACATGCATAAGTGCTTACAATCTTTTTTTGGATTTTCTAGAATTTTTCGGAATTTTTCTGAAGAAAAAGTTTGGAGCCGATCCGGACTGGACAAACCGATCCGAATCCCGAACGCAGGTATTTCCTGCGGGTAGCCGATCCGGACTGGATTCACGATCCGATCCGGACCGCGGCTAGGGTTTTATATAGAACAAAAGGGTTTTGATTTCTTTTTACTTCAATCTTTTGTTCCTAAGTCTCCAGAGCTTCTCTCTCTAGAATTCATCCATTTTGGAGGCTTCCAAAGTCAAGTTCTTCGATTCTAAGTAAGTTTTCTTGATCAAAATCTCGGTTTTTCACAGTTTTTCATGTTTTTCCTCAAAACGTGATGAAAATTTTGTATCTTTTTCATTTTGGATTGGTTTTTGATCAAATATCTTTTGAAATAAGAACTCTGGGTAGACTAGTTTTGATTATATGCTAGGTATTCTCCTGATTAACGGATTTTTAGGCTTCGATTTCTAAAATTTCGGTTTTAGGGCATATAATAGGAATTTTTGAAAATCATGGGTTTGATCTATTCTTAAAATTCTTTTTGGAAAACTAATTTGATTCTTAGTCTCTCTACATGATAATGACTGTTTAGGAACAATTTTGGAAATTTTTGAAAATAAACAATTTTTCGTATTCTTGAGTTGTTGCTCGCAGGTTCTTGAGTTTGAATAGCGATAATGGTGTACTCACTGATAATAGTTTTGTTGGTTGCTATGGTCCATGCAAAACCAACTGACAAACCTAAGAGAACCAGGAAAAGCAAGAAAACGAGAGATGATTCCGAGACAGAATCGGAAACTGAATCTATAGATTGGGATGAGCTTCAGGTTGAAGCAACTGCTCCCACTGCCTCGAGAGGGAAAGCCCCTGCAGAAACGTCAAAGGCAAAGGCTCCGCCTACCGCCGCTGAAAAAGGGAAAGCCCCCATGGAAACAAGCCCGATAAAGCCAAAGAGGAAGAGTGTTGCAAGAAAGAGAGGGAGTGCTCGAGGAATATCCATTGAGGAGCCACTTGCTAGCCAGCCTCCTCCACAAGATTTTATCAGCTCTGCAAGGATCAAGGATTTTGAAAATCGAGAATGCATTGGCGAAAGACATGTCAATGTCAAAGCACTGAAGGAACGATTTGCACTCTTTGGGACTCTGTATGACCAGGCAGGTCTTGGCCCCATTTGCAATTTCCCTGAGTCCACTGGGTATTGTCTTCATTCGGTAAGAATGTTTTATCAAAATGCTTCAAGTCTAATTGATCAGGAGGACGGACATCGAGAATTTCTAAGAAAGGTTAGAAATATTAAGATTAAAGTCACACCTCAATTGATTGGAGAGGTGTTAGGGATGAAAGCCAGAGTTGATGGACCTAATTATCTGAAAAGTCAAATCTTCTCCACCAACTCCTGGAGAGTGGTCGTTGATGGAATTTGTCTTCCAGATACTCTGTCAACAGGAAATTCCGTTTTCTCAAAAGAACTTCGACCAGAATATCGCTACGTGAACTTTATTGTTTGCTATAACATTCTTCCAAACATGCAAACAAAGGTTCTTCGATGGGATAGGATGTTATTTCTTTATCTTCTTGGAAACCCCGCAGTAGCTTTGGGATCAAATTTAAACATTCCTTATCTCATCTGGTCAAGAATGGCACGCTATGTGGAACATGCTCACCCTACAGAGAGACTCCCCTATCCTATGATCATTATGCGCATCTTTCGAAAATTTAAGGTCGACACTAGTGCGAGCTCCTACATGCACAGTCTAGGTACAATCAATGAAACGACTATTGTGAAGTCTCTCTCCACTAAACAAGATGAGCCTCCATCACCTCCTCGCCGATAGAAAGCACAACCACAAGCAACAGCTTCACAACCACAAGCAACAACTTCACAACCACCTTCAACAGCTTCCCCTTCAGAGGATGAAGCTTCCGTTACATCTATTTATAGGGAACAATAACGACTCTCTTCTGAGCAAGAACGCATGTCCAATGAGTTCATTGAAATGAAGGAAGAAATAAAAGAGGTTAAAAAGACGCAGTCGTCCATGAATAAGCGATTAAAGAAAATTTTTCAAAAACTCGGATGCATCAGTCTGGACGATTCTGAGTAATCGTTTTTCTTCTAATCTCTTCTCATGTAGGTTTTAGATTTAGTTTTCACATTTTTTGAACTCTTAACTCTCCAATTTTTGTAATTTTGGCTTATTTTGTGACAAAAAGGGGGAGAGAGAGATGAACAATGGTTTGTGAGAAGAACGTTAAACTTTGAACAACTTTGAACCTTGAAAGGTAAGTATCACAACTTTTGGTTTTATATTGTGATTGCATGCATGTCTCGACTAACTATTCGACTAACTATTTGGGCATGTAATATTACTAACAAGTTGTTTGATTACTAACAAAGTTATGACATTTGAAATTTTATTGCCTAGAAGATATGTCGATGTTTGATTGTTATCTTATTACATATCTGAATTCGTGAATGTAATGGTGTGTATAAACTCTATCTCTGTTAGGTTTTGAATGCTAAATATTCTTGAGGTATCTAACGATCTTTTGTTTGTCAAGAATGATTTCTTTTTGCAGAGAGTACAGCTGTCTAAGTCTAAAGTCTGTTTTAGGAGTTTATCTCATGTGTTTATTTATTGGTTCTCCAATGTAAATTTTTGTTGTATGGTGATATCAACAAAAATATCTTTTTGAATTTTCTTGAGTGGATTTTTGTTTTGTCACGAAACCGCCAAAGGGGGAGATTGTTAAGAAATTTGTTTTGGCGTATTTCGTAAAAGTTTTAAGTCTTGAAGATTGAAGATGAAGAAGTTTGGATCACATACCTCAATCTCAAGAAAGAAGAATTCAAAAGGATCAGGTACGTTTAACTAATTATTTTTGATGATCCGAATACTTCGTATAGTGTAGAAACACTTGGATGAATTTTTAATTGCATAAAAATCAAAAACTGGATATGGGACAAGTTCAGGATCCGGATCAGGCACGGCAGTCCGGATCCCGAACGGTGTTTGTTCATACGCAAATCCAGTCCGAATCCAAGCCATTTCTGATCCGGACCCCGAACATAGGTTTTGCTGAAATGTATGAACAGTCCGGATCCAAGCCATTTCTGATCCGGACCCCGAACATGGGTTTTGCTGAGATGTATGAACAGTTCGGATCAGGCATTTCAGTCCGGACCCCGAACGTCTATTTTTTTGGAAATAGTCTGTCTCGTTACGACAGTCCGGACCGCCATAATTCCAGTCCGGACCGTCGTCCTATAAAATTCCAGAAAAGGTTAGTTTTTGATTCTTATCCTCTTCCAACGGTTTCTAACCTATAAATAAACCCTATGATTCATTTTCTAGGGAAGCCGAATAAATCAAAGCACGACCATAAAAAGAAAAATCCACCTATAGAGAAGAAAGGAAATCAATGGATTTAATCCTATGTTTCTTCATCTATATTGATTGATTTGATTCTAGGTTTTCATACTCAGATTTTGAGTAGAATCAAATTAATGAATACTTAGATGGTATTTCCGATCTATTTCTAATCTAAGTATTCGGCGGATCATCACCACCCAAAAACAACGATTTTCCTAAAATCGGCGCGTGGACTCGCGTGGCTTTGTGGATTCAAGGTGCTACCGCTCTCGTGGATTCGGAGCGAGGTACGTTCGTGGATTCGAGACGTGCTACTGGGTGAAGACCGTGGATTCGGTCGGACGTCGTGGATTCGGCGTTGGACACAGATCGTGGATTCGAGAAGCGTTGCGGAGCGAGCGGAGAAGATCAACTCGGAGCGTATGGAAAAAGGTTGAGTCGTCTGTGAGTGCGTTATATCACCTTTGTAGGTGTTATAATCTTAGTTGATTTCACCGTGTTATCGGTCCCGTGGTTTTTTACTCCTGGTTTTGGAGTTTTCCACGTAAAAATCTTGCGTGTTAGTTTCCATTTCCGCATTGGGTTTTATTGCGCAAAGATTTTTGAGTGTTTATTGTTTACACCTATTCACCCCCCTGTAGGTATTTTTTCCCCTATTTAGATCATTATTTACATAACCCGACACCGAGTACTCCGTTACCTCAAACGCTACGTATCTCCAAGGATCATCCGGAATCGAACATTATTGGAGACCCACAAGAAGGAGTCAGGACTCGGAGACAATTGGTTTGTGGAGTCGCATGTTACGTCTCCATGGTAGAACCAAAGAACGTCGATGAAGCTCTTCAGGATGATTACTGGATTGAAGCAATGCAAGAAGAGCTCCATCAGTTCGAAAGAAACAAAGTCAGGGAACTAACGAAGCCACTGAAGCAGCACAATGTAATTGGTACTAAATGAATTTTCAAGAACAAGAAAAAAGAGGATGGTACCATTATTAGGAACAAAGCACGCCTAGTTGCTCAGGGCTACTCACAAATTGAAGGAATAGACTTTGATGAGACGTTCGCCCCGGTTGCTCGACTCGAGTCGATTCGTATTTTGTTCGCAATTGCTTGTCATTTTAAAATCAAACTCTTTCAAATGGACGTTAAGAGCGCGTTTTTAAATGGGTTTTTGAACGAGGAAGTTTATGTGGCTCAACCGAAAGGTTTTGTAGACCATAAGCAACCTAACCATGTTTTTCGTTTGAAAAATGCTCTTTACGGTCTAAAACAAGCACCGCGAGCGTGGTACGAAAGGTTGACAAAGCACCTTTTGGAGAAGGGCTATACTCGAGGGGGAGCAGATCGGACTCTCTTTGTGAAGCATTATCAGGATAACTTCATTGTGGCACAAATCTATGTCGATGACATTGTATTTGGTGCAACAAGAGACAATGATACTTCAAAGTTCGCGGAAACCATGGAAAGCGAATTTGACATGTCTATGATGGGTGAACTAACATATTTTCTTGGATTGCAAGTGAAACAAAATGAGAAGGCATCCATTTGTGCCAATCCAAGTATGCAAGGGAGTTGGTGAAGAAATTCGATTTAGAAAACTCTAAAGACTTTCCGACTCCAATGGGAACTAGCAATAAGGGATTAGGAAGTGAATCTCTTAGTGAAAGTGTAGACGAAAAGCTTTATCGCAGCATGATAGGAAGTCTACTCTATCTCACGGCTAGTCGCCCGGATATATCCTTTAGTGTTGAGATTTGCGCGAGATATCAATCAGCACCAAAGGAGGTTCACCTGATAGCGGTGAAAAGGATCATCCGGTACGTCAAAGGAACACTGAATTTCGGAATTTGGTATCCTATGGGAACAACTCTTGACATAATAGGATACTCAGATGCCAATTGGGCAGGATCTGTGGATGATCGAAAAAGTACGAGTGGTGCATGTTTTTATCTTGGCCATTGTCTTGTTGGATGGCATAGTAAAAAGCAAAACTGCATTGCACTCTCGACTGCCGAAGCGGAATATATTTCAGCGGGTAGTTGTTCAACTCAACTCATTTGGATGAAAAGCGTGTTGAGCGACTTTCGAATTTCAGCAACTTCGGTAACTATTCTTTGTGACAACACAAGTGCTATAAATATTTCTAAAAATCCTGTGTTGCACTCGAGAACAAAACACATTGAACTTAGATATCATTTTCTAAGAGAGCTAGTTGAATCAAATATTCTTCAAATTTCCTATATTTCAACTGAAGATCAATTAGCTAACATTTTAACAAAACCTTTAGATCAAAAATGGTTTATTCATTTGCGTAAAGCAATTGGAATGCTTTCTTTGAAGTAACACTTTTTGAAATCATTGCTTAGGTTAGGTTTTGTTTTGTGTTTGTGTTCTTTATCTATGATTGTACATAGAACATTAATTGAGCATTAGTATAATTGACTTTACTTGCATCCTTTCATATTTTTGAGAAATTTATTATGGTTTGGATATTATGAAAATTCATTTGATGCAATGATCATTTATGTCAATTAAGTCATCTTTAATTGATCAAAGTCAATTTCTCTCTCATGTGATCTCTTGGTATAGTTTTTATCATATTTGAAAATTGAGTTAAGTATGAAACTCGAGATCAATTCTTGGTTGAATACCTCATATCTTAAATAATTGATAGCCAATTGAGGGGGAGTTTATCAAATTATTTATGCTCAAAAGATGTGGAAAGAGTTACATCCCAATGAGGAGTGTGAAAACTACCACCACATAGAGGAAAGAGCTACCACCTCGGTCGTCCGAGTACTGTGTGCAGCTACCACATGTATACCAAGCATGATTTTTCGAGTTGATTAGATAAAATGCTTTTTGGAATACTTGACTCTGTCAAATTCCAAGGTTGGTATAAGGTGGGGATTTTATTGAAAGATGCTCAAAGAGCCACTACTTACAATAAATTGTCTATATATATTATATAACTTATTTGGGATTTCAAACATCTATCGATCTTGTTGTTTCATTTTCTTTACCATATTAATGATTTGATAAACGCATTACTCATAAGATCGTGATAGATGTCATTGAACTTGTTCAACTTTAAAGGATTTAATTTTTATAAATTTTCGTTTCATTACTTGGATATTATTGATAGATTTAGCATAATCTATTTCTCTTGATATGACACGATAACTTTTGTTTAAAGTTGACATGCAAAAGTGCTTACATACTTTTTCTGGATTTTCTGGAATTTTTCTAAATTTTTCTGAAGAAAAAGTTGCAGCCGATCCGGACTGGAATTCCTGTTCCGGATCCCAAACGCATAATTCTCTGCGGGTAGCCGATGCGGACTGGATTCTTGATCCGTTCCATACCGCGGCTAGGGTTTTATAAGAAACGAAAGGGTTTTAATTTCTTTTTACAACAAACTTTTATTTCCAAGTCTCCAGAGTTTCTCTCACTAGAAAACAACCAATTTGGAGCCTTTCTAACTCAAGATCTTCAGATTCAAGTAAGTTTCTTTGATCAAAATTCAATTTTTCCACAGTTTTACATTATTGTTCAAAACGTGAGTGAAAATCATGGGTGGAATTCGATTCTAGATGGTTTTTGGTCAAATTTCTTTTGAAATAAGAACTCTGAGTAGATTAGTTTTGTTTATATGCTTGGTTTTCTTTTGATTAACGGATTTTTAGGCTTCGATTTCTGAAAATTCGGTTTTAGAGCATATAATGAGAATTTTTGAAAATCATGGGATTGATCTATTTTTAAAATTCTTTTTGCAAAACTAATTTGATTCCTAGTCTCTCTACACGATAATGATTATTTGGGTACAATTTTTCAAATTTTTGAAAATAAACAATTTTCTCGTGTTCTTGAGTTCTTGCTCGCAGGTTTTTCAACTTCTTAAGCACGAGCAACAATGGTGTTTACATCGATCATTGTTCTTCTGGTTGCTATGGTGCATACAAGAGCAGCGAACAAGTCCAAGAGGGCTAAGAGAACAAAGGACAGTTCAGATTCAGGATCCGAGACGGATTCTATTGATTGGGATGAGCTTTTGGTAGAAGGCACTGCACCTGCTGCCTCAAAGGGGAAAGCCCCTGCCACAACCTCGAAGGCGCAGACTCCGCCTACCGCTGCTGAAAAGGGGAAAGCCCCAATGGAATCAAGTCCAGCTAAGACAAAGAGAAAGAGCGTTGCCCGAAAAAGAGGGAGTGCTCGGGGTATATCTATTGAAGAGCCACTCGCAAGCAAGCCTCCTCCATAAGACTTTATAAGCTCTGAGAGGATTAAGGATTTTGAGAAGAGAGAATGCATTGGTGAGCGACATGTGAATGTTAAAGCTCTAAAGGAGCTCTCTGCATTATTCGGGACTCTTTTTGATCAAATGGGACTTGCACCCATTTGCAATTTCCTGGACAATCTTGGATATTGTCTTCACCTAGTCAGGATGTTTTATCAGAATTCATCAAAGTTGGTTGATCTTGAGGACGGACCACGAGAATTTCTAACAACAGTTAGAAATGTTAAGATTAAGATTACGCCTCAATTAATTGGAGAGGTGTTAGGAATGAAGGCCCGGGTTGGCGGAGCTCATTACCTAAAGGGTCATGTTTTTAGCAATACAACCTGGAGAGTGGTTGTAAATGGGATTTGTCTTCCTGATACTCAGTCGACGGGGAACTCAATTTTTTCAAAAGAACTTCGACCGGAGTATCGCTACCTGAACTTCATTGTTTGCTACAACATACTACCTAACATGCAAACAAAAGTTCTTAGATGGGATAGAATGTTTTTTCTTTATCTTCTTGGCAACCCGGCAGCAGCCATGGGAGCTAACTTCAACATTCCCTATCTCATCTGGTGGAGGATGGCGCGGTATGTGGAACATGCCCATCCTACAGAGCGACTTCCCTTCCCAATAATCATTATGCTAATTTTGAAGAAATTTAAAGTCGATATTTCATCGTCGGCATACATGCATATCTTGGGAACCATCAACGATACAACTATTGTGAAGTCCCTCTCACAAAGACAGGATGAGCCTCCAACACCTCCTCGCGGACAGAGACCCTCAACATGAACAGCAGCAACAAAAACAGCAGCGACAGCTTTAGCACCATCTGCACCAGCTTCGACTTCAGGGGATGATGCCTCTGTTACATCTATTTACCGGGAGCAACAACGACTTTCTTCAGAACAAGAGCGAATATCTAACGAATTCGTTACGATGAAGGAAGACATAGGAGTTTTAAAGAAGGAGCAGCTGTCTATGAACAAGATACTTAAAAAGATATTTCAAAAACTTGGCTGCAGCAGTTCTGAAGACTCAGAATGATCCTTCTTTTGGTGTTCCAACATTTTTTTTTGTGTTTCTTTTGTAGGTTTTAATCTTAGTTCTTACATTTTCTTTTTGAACTTTTAATTCCCTTTTATTTTTGTAATTTTGGCTTTGTTTAGTGACAAAAAGGGGGAGAGAGATTTGAACTGATTTGAACTGGTTAAACAATGGTTTCTCTGTGAGAACTTTGAACTTTGAAACGATTAAAACTTGGAGGTAAGTATACAACAACTTTGATTTTGTATTGTGAATAATTGCATGTCTCGACTAACTATTTGACTAACTATTTGGGCATGTAATATTACTAACAAGTTGTTGTTTTCAAACAAACTTATGACATTTGGATTTTAATGCTTAGAAGATATGTCTATCTCTGATTGGTATCTTAATACATATCTGATTTTGTAAATGTCATGCTGAGTATAAACTTCATCTCTCTGTTTGGTTTTTGAATGTTAAATTCTTGAGGTATCTAACGATTTCTTTTGTCAAGAATTACTTCTTTTTGCAGAGAGTACAAACGTCTAAGTCTAGAGTTTGTTTTAAGAGTTTATCTCATGTATTCTTTTTGGATCTCAAATGTAAATTTTTGTTGTATGGTGATAGCAAGAAAAATATATATATATTTTTTTTGAATTTTCTTAAGTGGAATTTTGTTTTGTCACGAAACCGCCAAAGGGGGAGATTGTTAAGGATTTTGTTTTGGCGTATTTCGTGAAAGTGTTTAAGTCTTGAAGATTGAAGATGAAGATGTTTGGATCATATACCTCAATCTCAAGAAAGAAGAATTCAAAAGGATCAGGTACGTTTAACTAAATAAGTTTGGTGATCCGAATACTTCTTATAGTGTAGAAACACTTGGATGGATTTCTAATCGCATAAAAATCAAAAACTGAACATGTTATATGTTCAGGATCCGGATCAGGGTACTACAGTCCGGACCCCGAACATAGGTTAGTTCATGCGCAAATCTAGTCCGGAACACACCTGGTTCAGTCCGGACCCCGAACGTGGAGTTTACAGAAATTGCATGAACAGTCCGGACCGTGGTAACTTCAGTCCGGACCCCGAACGTGGTTTTCTGGAAAAGTTCTGTCTATTGACGACAGTCCGGATCGCACTTATTCCAGTCCAGAATGTCGACCCGAAAACTTCCAGATAAGGTCGGTTTTTGATTCTTATCCTCTTCCGATGGTTTCTAACCTATAAATAGACCCTACGATTCATCTTTTAGGGTAATCCAAAATACGGTCGAAAAAGAGAAAAATCCACCTATATAGAAGAAAGGAAATAACTAGATTTAATTCTATGTTTCTTCATCTATATTAATTTGATTCTAGGTTTTCAAACTCAGATTTTGAGTATAATCAAATTAATGAATACTTAGATGGTATTTCCGATCTATCTTTGATCTAAGTATTCGGCGGATCATCACCACCAACAAAACAACGATTTTCCCCAAAATCGGCGCGTGGATTCGCGTGGCCTTGTGGATTCAAGGTGCTACCGCTCTCGTGGATTCGGAGCGAGGTACGTTCGTGTGATCGAGACGTACTACTTGGTGAAGACCGTGGATTCGGTCAGACGTCGTGGATTCGACGTTGGACGCCGTGGATTCGGCGTTGGACGCAAATCGTGGATTCGAGGCGCGTTGCGGAGCAAGCGGAGAAGATCAACTCGGAGCGTATGGAAAAAGGTTGAGTCGTGTGTGAGTACGTTATATCACCTTTGTACGTGTTTAATCTTAGTTGATTTCACCGTGTTATCGGTGTGGTGACCCAGACCTTTGCTGGGCTTCTTCAGTGTGACCAGCAGCTTCTGGAAGCCTACGTGGCTTGCCGGCGGTGTTCGCGCGCCTATTTGGACACAAGAGATGGACCCTGTGAGCTTTGGTTGGCTGTATTGGCCTTCGGCTGCTTTTGCCGAATTTTAGGAAAGGATTTTGGCCAAACAGAGGGTGGATTTGGGTTCAGTGCGGAAAAACGCTTGGAAATGGCTTTTTGTTTGCTTAATTCTGAGTCCGGATGCCCAAAAGCGGGCTCCCGGAAGTTTTGGCAGTTTTTGGGGTTTGCGGGAGCCTCCGGCAAATTATAGGTTTGGAATTTGGCAAAATGGACACCGTTTTTGGAATCAGCGCGCGAAAACGGTCAAGATGGGCTATTTGCTTGATGTTTTTGGGTTGGCGGTTACTGTTCATGCCGGAACAGTACTTCCGGCGATCACCGGCGGCGGCTGGCGGCGGCGGGCAGCGGCGGAAGGCGGCGGAAGGCGCTCGGGCAGGCGGCGCGCGGCCGCGGGCAGGCGCACAGGGGCGCGGGCAGGCGCGCGGTCCACCGCGGAGGTCGTGCACCGGGGGCAGGCCACGTGGCGCTCTCCGGTTGGCCGGTTCAGCAGGCGCGGTCCACTGAATTTTGGTCCGGGTGCACGGTAGACCGGGTGGACACGTGGCGAGAGGTGATTGGTTCGGTGTTGTGCTCCCGGTCCACACAACCTGTGGAGTCGTTGGCCGGGGCAGGTGCCGTACGCCCGGGGCAGGTGGCCGTACGGCCCGGGTCAGCCGCGACGTGCGCGATCCACGGCGCGACGTGCGCGGTGCACGGGTTGCCGGGCCACGTGTCGCGTCGCCATTCGCGGGCGCAGGTGCACCGGGTGCAGTGGGGCCCGGGGGAGTAGTGGACTGGGCTGTGTGGTGGACCGGGCCGCACTGTGCGCGCCCGAAAGTTGTGGGCCGGGCCGCACTGTGCGCGCCCAAAAAGTTTCGGGCGCCCGGAAAATCGGACAAAATGGGAATTTTCCCAATTGTTTTCTTCAGCCTATAAATAGGCAGCCCGAGCCCTCTTTTCTGCCCTTTTTCTCTCAGCCCTTTCAAGATCTCCCCGAGCTCCCTTCTTGGAAGTTTTTCACCTCTAAGTGCTTGATCTTCCTGCCAAGTTCTAGGATTTTTGAAGGCACGAATCCCGAGGTTCCCCATTTTACGGTGCGGCGCGACGTTGCTTTCTAGTGTTCTTCTTCGGCGCAGCAGCAGTGTTTTAGCTCCCCTGGGCTACTCCGATATCCTTTTTCTGTGATTTTTGCGCCGACAGACTCCTAAGAGGTAGGACTTCATCTTTTGTTTTGATCGCGCTATCCCGTTTCGAGTTTTTGGCACGGATCCCGAGGCAACACTGTGACCCATTTTCTGTTTGGCTTTGTGGGACTGCATCGAGGTGTTTTGGCCATATCTTTGCGCACGAGCGTCAGCTGGAAACGAGCTTATACAACTTTTTCATCTTCAGATCGCAAGGAACGCGCTCGTATTTTTCTTGGTTTTTTCTGAGATTTCATCAGAGGTGAAAATTACTGTTTTCTCAGTGAACAGTGTACAGTTTTAACACAGATTTTTGTATGAGTGTACCCCCTTGCCGAATTTTTATCTTGACTTACCGAACTCCGATTTGGGCGTGCAAGGTACCGTTGCGAAGCTATCGACGCGAGGATCGCTGTGGTATTTTTCTTGGAATTTTCTGGGCAATTTCTGCAGGTGATAATTTAACAGTTTCGGGACTGTTGTTGTATGGGATTATAAGAGTTATATTTGGGAGCCTTAGTGTAATTAGTGAGCTTTGTATTGTGCCAGGAGAGTTACGGGTGTGCTGAACTTATTGGAGCAAGGGATTAGAGTTATCTGGTGTTTTCAGCTGTTGGGCTTTGGACAGTCAGCTTTTCAGGTGGGTGCCTTATTCCCGGAACCGGTGGACGGTTCTCTATATTGTTATATGTTAGCATTGCATGCAGGTGTACGGTACAATAACTGAAATTGGTCGGTAAGTTTAACAGTGAGGATTCTATGGAAATTGCAAGTGAATTTCTCATAGTATGACAATGGTATAATCAAATATTCATGTTGGTGATTAGTGGAAGCCCACCTAAGGCAAGGTTACCATATCAGGATTAATTATCATGCCATATTAGCACATAACCTTTTATGAGGCTGGTTTATGCATTGGGATAGGATTATGTAGTTATGTGCAGGTCCTACTCCAAGGAGTGATTATGGATCGAAAATCATGGACAGGTATGGTCATTGCTAATTCTGGCATGAGGTTTATTTTCTTTATCCTTCTTAAGGACAAATGCATGCTTGTATGGACATATGTGTATGAACATATAGTTAGGCCATCTTTTACTGCTGCACTACATATTGGAATTTGACTTAGGAGAAACCATGATTGCTTTCTTTCTCCTTTTTATTTAGACTTTTGAGTCATGTTGCTCGGGTTCGAGCAGAGGTTTGGAATAGTGTAGCTGGGACCTTAGGGTCAGAGACAGGGTGTGCTTGATGTTGGATTGTGGGTTATTGCGGCAACCGCGGACAGTAGGCGGTTGACCGGATCTTGATTTATTTACCCAACTGTGGATTGTTGGTTATTGCGGCAACCGCGGACAGTAGGCGGTTGACCGGATCTTGATTAATTTACCCAATTGTGGGTTGTGGGTTATTGCGGTGACCGCGGACTTTGGGCGGTTGACCGGATGTTGACTATTGCATCAGATTGGGTATCAGATTTGTTCTAGGGGATGGTGTTTCCCACTTTTTGAGTATTATTGCATCAGATCGGGGTTTTGTTAGTGGACGGAGTTTTCCACTTTGATCATAGTCTTGATCCAGTCCTGCTATTATGAGACAGTGGTTACAGAGATACTCGATACAGTGATGCTTGATACAGTGATACTTTACTCGTGTGGGTCGCTCCCCTCGAGTGCCACTCCGGAGTAGGCTTTCCACGGTGCAGAGCGCCGGGCACCATGCTGGGTTTTGAGTCCTTGGGACTCCTTTGCTTCGGTGTTATGCGTAGGCTGGCATACCCGTCGCGGCAGAGCAGGCAGTACCAGTGATTACTGGTCTATCGATTGGGTTTATTCAGTCAGATACTTTTGTTACACTCGTGCCTGGGGGACCGAGTGGAGTCTAGTAGCTGTGTTTAGACCAGTGCTAGTATTGTTGGGAACCGTTCGGGGTTTGACGGTGGTCCCGTGGTCGTTGTGAGTTCTTTGACCATTGTGTGAGAGGTTGAGCATCTTGAGTCTTTCCGTTCTGAGAGAGAGAGGGCATGGATTTGACTATAGCCTGCATGAGCCACTGCTCGATAGCGAGTCAGTCCGTTTGGACGCCCTACGTAATTCCTGCCCGTCAGCGGGAGGTGGTTGTAGGTGGGCGCAGGTTTGACTGGACCCGATGCGGCAGTCAGCTCGATTGGGTCGTTTGAGCATCTCGTGTGCGAGTGTTGCATATCTTCATCAGAGTTGCCCCATTTGAGCATTTGGTTAGAGGCATGGTAGCTGTAGAGTGTTTCCAGCTTCTTCTTTCAGTTTTACTGCATCGGTTATCTTTTGCCTCTAGTAGTCTTGGTGGGCAGATCGTCGGGCCTTGTGGCGATACCCACTGAGAACTCCCTTATTGCGAAGTTCTCACGCCCGTTGGGGGTTTTCCCCCTTTTGTCCTTTCTCCTCTTTGTTTTGCAGAGTCTTGGCGGGTGTTGCCGTTCTGTGGTTGCTGTGCGTGGTGAGGGAGTAGCGAGCTAGATCCAGACCCATCTTTGGAGAGTAGCGGTACCCCCTTTGGAGGAGATCTTCAGTATAGTCGGTAGAGTGGTATTTATTTCCTCTTTTGAGAGACTGATGTAGTGAGGATATGATGTATTGAGAGCTTGTACACTGATGTTTTATTTGAGATATCTCCCTGTTGAGACTATGAGTTTTGTACTCGAGGTTATTGTATGATTATCTTTTGGGAGAGGGACCTTGTTGTTTTATCTTCAGTTGTACAGTGGTTGATTTTATTTCTATAGCAGTTTTATCTTTTAGCTCTGATATCTGTTAGCTGTAGCTCTTTTGCAGGTAGGTCGCTTCGCCTATGCGGGTTGGCATAGGTGGCGGATCTGTTGGCGAGCCCGGGTCGCAGTTTCGACCCGCGGGCGTGACAGATTAGGTGGTATCAGAGCCTAGGTTTGTAGGTCATGGTGGACTTAGAAACCCTAGGCTTGTGGTTGGACCCTAGGATGACTTCGTGAGAGTCGTGATTTGTAGCGAGAGTCCTGATTGAGTTTTACACCTCTCCCGAGGGACGGGATGAGTGATTGGCATGTTTATTCTCCTAAGTAGTTATGTTGGCTGTAGACAACATAACGCTATGGAATGGGCGACATGCTCTAGACTTTCGCGGGATTGGGTCGAGCGTTGTTGTGTGCTGATTTGTGGTTTCGTCGTGGCGAGCGGTGTCTTCCCGACGCTGGGTTTGGGACCCTTGTGCATCCTGTCATGGCAGTTGAGCTTGAGCGGTTGGTTTTGGGCCGGATACCCGGATTGAGGTCAGAGAACTCCGGACCCAGATGACAGGATTGTCAGAGGCATCTCCAGCCGGTAGGTGAGAGCTAGTTTGGTGACGTTATTGTCAGCAGCAGTGGGCGGCCATGACATTACTTTCTTTGAGCCACAGGATGAGTATCTCCGCGGCAGGGATTTTGTAGTGCCAATAGAGCGTGTGGCCTCCCTCGGCCCAATGTTTATTGCCAGGCACTGAGGTAGGGTGGATGGTTGACCGCAGGGAGCGTGGAGGCATGTCGATGAGTGAGCCAGAATGGCAGATGAACCACCGATCGTAAGATTGAGCTCGGACGCAGCCTTGATGGCAGAGTTGTGGTTGGGGTGATGA
>CM055070.1:21945362-22032038 GCA_029204045.2 Tillandsia leiboldiana
TCGGACAACATGGGAATTTTCCAATTGTTTTTCTTCAGCCTATAAATAGGCAGCCCCGAGCCTCTTTTCTGCCCTTTTTCTCTCAGCCCTTTCAAGATCCTCCCCGAGCTCCCTTCTTGGAAGTTTTTCACCTCTAAGTGCTTGATCTTCCTGCCAAGTTCTAGGATTTTTGAAGGCACGAATCCCGAGGTTCCCATTTTACGGTGCCGCGCGACGTTGCTTTCTAGTGTTCTTCTTCGGCGCAGCGCAGTGTTTTAGCTCCCCTGGGCTACCCCGTATCCTTTTTCTGTGATTTTTTGCGCCGACAGACTCCTAAGAGGTAGGACTTCATCTTTTGTTTTGATCGCGCTTTCCCGTTTCGAGTTTTTGGCACGGATCCCGAGGCAACACCTGTGACCCTTTTTCTGTTTGGCTTTGTGGACTGCATCGAGGTGTTTTGGCCATATCTTTGCGCACAAGCGTCAGCGGGAAACGAGCTTATACACACTTTTTCATCTACAGATCGCAAGGAACGCGCTCGTATTTTTCTTGGTTTTTTCTGAGATTTCATCAGAGGTGAAATTACTGTTTTCTCAGTGAACAGTGTACAGTTTTAACACAGATTTTTGTATGAGTGTACCACCTTGCCGAATTTTTATCTTGACTTACCGAACTCCGATTTGGGCGTGCAAGGTACCGTTTGCGAAGCTATCGACGCGAGGATCGCTGTGGTATTTTTCTTGGAATTTTCTGGGCACTTTCTGCAGGTGATAATTTAACAGTTCGGGACTGTTGTTGTATGGGATTATAAGAGTTATATTTGGGAGCCTTAGTGTAATTAGTGAGCTTTGTATTGTGCCAGGAGAGTTACGGGTGTGCTGAACTTATTGGAGCAAGGGATTAGAGTTATCTGGTGTTTTCAGCTGTTGGGCTTTGGACAGTCAGCTTTTCAGGTGGGTGCCTATTCCCGGAACCGGTGGACGGTTCTCTATATTGTTATATGTATTAGCATTGCATGCAGGTGTACGGTACAATAACTGAAATTGGTCGGTAAGTTTAACAGTGAGGATTCTATGGAAATTGCAAGTGAATTTCTCATAGTATGACAATGGTATAATCAAATATTCATGTTGGTGATTAGTGGAAGCCCACCTAAGGCAAGGTTACCATATCAGGATTAATTATCATGCCATATTAGCACATAACCTTTTATGAGGCTGGTTTATGCATTGGGATAGGATTATGTAGTTATGTGCAGGTTCTACTCCAAGGAGTGATTATGGATCGAAAATCATGGACAGGTATGGTCATTGCTAATTCTGGCATGAGGTTTATTTTCTTTATTCTTCTTAAGGACAAATGCATGCTTGTATGGACATATGTGTATGACATATAGTTAGGCCATCTTTTACTGCTGCACATAATATGGAATTGACTTAGGAGAAACCATGATTGCTTTCTTTCTCCTTTTTATTTAGACTTTTGAGTCATGTTGCTCGGTTCGAGCAGAGGTTTGGGATAGTGTAGCTGGGACCTTAGGGTCAGAGACAGGGTGTGCTTGATGTTGGATTGTGGGTTATTGCGGCAACCGCGGACATAGGGTTGACGGATCTTGATTTTTATTTACCCAATGTGGATTGTGGTTTATTGCGGCAACCGCGGACAGTAGGCGGTTGACCGGATCTTGATTATTTACCCAATTGTGGGTTGTGGGTTATTGCGGTGACCGCGGACTTTGGGCGGTTGACCGGATGTTGACTATTGCATCAGATTGGGTATCAGATTTGTTCTAGTGGATGGTGTTTCCCACTTTTTGAGTATTATTGCATCAGATCGGGGTTTTGTTAGTGGACGGAGTTTCCCACTTTGATCATAGTCTTGATCCAGTCCTGCTATTATGAGACAGTGGTTACAGAGATACTCGATACAGTGATGCTTGATACAGTGATACTTTACTCGTGTGGGTCGCTCCCCTCGAGTGCCACTCCGGAGTAGGCTTTCCACGGTGCAGAGCGCCGGGCACCATGCTGGGTTTTGAGTCCTTGGACTCCTTTGCTTCGGTGTTATGCGTAGGCTGGCATACCCGTCGCGGCAGAGCAGCAGTACCAGTGATTACTGGTCTATCGATTGGGTTTATTCAGTCAGATACTTTTGTTACACTCGTGCCTGGGGACCGAGTGGAGTCTAGTAGCTGTGTTTAGACCAGTGCTAGTATTGTTGGGAACCGTTCGGGGTTTGACGGTGGTCCCGTGGTCGTTGTGAGTTCTTTGACCATTGTGTGAGAGGTTGAGCATCTTGAGTCTTTCCGTTCTGAGAGAGAGAGGGCATGGATTTGACTATAGCCTGCATGAGCCACTACTCGATAGCGAGTCAGTCCGTTTGGACGCCCTACGTAATTCCTGCCCGTCAGCGGGAGGTGGTTGTAGGTGGGCGCAGGTTTGACTGGACCCGATGCGGCAGTCAGCTCGATTGGGTCGATTGAGCATCTCGTGTGCGAGTGTTGCATATCTTCATCAGAGTTGCCCCATTTGAGCATTTGGTTAGAGGCATGGTAGCTGTAGAGTGTTTAGCTTCTTCTTTTTCAGTTTTACTGCATCGGTTATCTTTTGCCTCTAGTAGTCTTGGTGGGCAGATCGTCGGGCCTTGTGGCGATACCCACTGAGAACTCCCTTATTGCGAAGTTCTCACGCCCGTTGGGGGTTTTCCCCTTTTGTCCTTTCTCCTCTTTGTTTTGCAGAGTCTTGGCGGGTGTTGCCGTTCTGTGGTTGCTGTGCGTGGTGAGGGAGTAGCGAGCTAGATCCAGACCCATCTTTGGAGAGTAGCGGTACCCCCTTTGGAGGAGATCTTATAGTCGGTAGAGTGGTATTTATTTCCTCTTTTGAGAGACTGATGTAGTGAGGATATGAGTATTGAGAGCTTGTAACACTGATGTTTTATTTGAGATATCTCCCTGTTGAGCTATGAGTTTTTGTACTCGAGGTTATTGTATGATTATCTTTTGGGAGAGGGACCTTGTTGTTTTATCTTCAGTTGTACAGTGGTTGATTTTATTTCTATAGCAGTTTTATCTTTTAGCTCTGATATCTGTTAGCGTAGCTCTTTTGCAGGTAGGTCGCATTCGCCTATGCGGGTTGGCATAGGTGGCGGATCTGGTGGCGAGCCCGGGTCGCAGTTTCGACCCCGGGGCGTGACAGATTAGGTGGTATCAGAGCCTAGGTTGTAGGTCATGGTGGACTTAGAAACCCTAGGCTTGTGTGTTGGACCCTAGGATGACTTCGTGAGAGTCGTGATTTGTAGCGAGAGTCCTGATTGAGATTTTTACACCTCTCCCAGAGGGACGGGGGATGAGTGATTGGCATGTTTATTCTCCTAAGTAGTTATGTTGGCTGTAGACAACATAACGCTATGGAATGGGCGACATGCTCTAGACTTTCGCGGGATTGGGTCGAGCGTTGTTGTGTGCTGATTTGTGGTTTCGTCGTGGCGAGCGGTGTCTTCCCGACGCTGGGTTTGGGACCCTTGTGCATCCTGTCATGGCAGTTGAGCTTGAGCGGTTGGGTTTTGGGCCGGATACCCGGATTGAGGTCAGAGAACTCCGGACCCAGATGACAGGATTGTCAGAGGCATATCAGCGGCAGAGTGAGCAGCTAGTTTGGTGACGCAGTTGTCAGAGCAGTGGGCGGCCTGACAGTACTTTTCTTCTGAGACCACCAGGATGTAGTATCCTCAGCGGCAGGGATTTCTGTAGTGCCAATAGAGCGTGTGGCCCCCTCCGTGCCAATGTTTAATGCCAAGGCACTGAGGTAGGGTGGATGGTTGACAGCAGAGGAGCTGTGGGGCATGTTCGATTGAGTGAGCCAGACTTGGCAGATGAACCACCCCGACTCGTAAGATTGAGCTCGGAGCCTTTGGAGGCAGAGTTGTGGTTGGGGGTGATGAAGTGATCAATTGAGAGCCTCCCTGTGCTAGAGAGTTTATGCAGTTGTTGAACTGGCGCTCCAGGTTTCGAGGGACGAGGCACATAGGATAAGTGAGATTGGGAGTGGATTGCGCCAGGATACTCCTTAGTTTCTTTTCGGTCCCTCCTGTTCGGGTTTTGGACTGTGGATGCCTCGTCGGAGTAGGCATTGTGTTTGGAGCTGGACACTGCAGTTCCTTGGACGGGGATCTGCCGCTAGAGGCGAGTTCTGGAGGGAGGCGCTTGGCGCTAGGTGATGGAGGACAGATCGGCAGGCAGAGGCATTTTCGTTTTGCTTTCCTGGGTGGTGGATATCCTTGTGGATGGTTAATGCAAAGCTTACCCAAGGGAATTCTACCCTTTGTGATTTATCATTTGCATATTTTGAATGTATTATTTGGGATTGAGGTGTGAGCTTAGTAAGGATAATTGTATAAGGAATTGCATGAATCAATTGTGCTTGGTCGTATGACGATGATACCCAGGTGGATTTCTGAGACGTCAGGGGTTGGGTGGACCCCGATGACAGCAACAACCCTTTCATCAGAGTGGCGCAGCGGTAGCGTGGATTGGTTGTTTGCGAGAGACCACGTTCGGCATCTCAGTGTGAGCATGGACAGAGGTCGTGCTCCCTTTGTGATTGGTCTAGATATTTTGGCAGGCTGAGCGACGGCCACTTGCATCGAGCGGATGAATCTGTGCCGCCCGGTTGGAGGGCGCCACGGTAGTAGATTGAGTTGTCGCAGGTGTGATTTCTTCACAGCAGTCGGAGTTAGGACATGTTGCGTTCCTGCATGGGCTAGCGGTAGAGTCGTTACCACTTGCACTTGAGGTACAGGTTACTGTTGGCATTGTGCAAGTGGAGGAGGCTTGTCCAGTGCAGCAGAGGCCGTAAGTTATGCCGGCAGACTTATTGGTTTCTACGGCAGCTCAGTGTTATGACCCAGTGCTTGGGATCGGTTGGCATAGTGCCACAGGATGTTTGACTGCTGAGAGAAAGGACTTTGACTTTTTGCGAGGCGGATAATGGAAGGCATTTTGTTTGTTGAGACTTTTTGAGCACACAGGTTACAGCGTCCGTGTGAGAGGTGCCTACGGCGGCAGCGGGACTTAAGGATGTCCCTATTGTCCATGAAATCCCAGGTGTAAGTCCACCTAAGCCGATGATTAGGCCGCCAGAAAGGAAGATTAAGATTGCGATTGACGTGATTCTGGAAACCGCGCCAACTTCATTAGCCCCTCATTGGATACCGCCTTTAGAGCTACGAGAGTTGATTTCTTAGGTGCGTGGATTTGATGGATAGAGGGTCTGCTTGACCTAGTGCCACGTCGTTGATACACGACGGTGAGAGCCCTTTGGGATTGGAGTCCAGGCAGGTCCAGGTATTATTTAGAACCTTTTGAAGGAGCTATATTCCGGCAAATATTGTGTGATGCCTGCGCCAATTTGGAATTTCAGCTGAGGGCATTGTCTAGATGGTGTTCAGGACACAGTAGGGGCATTACGAGTACAGTGAAGCCAATGGATTGACTAATGCCCTGTTGCCTCTAGATTGAGGAATTTTGTATTTCTGTTGGCCTTGAACGGCTGGTTAGCGGCATCCTCCAGGGATATTTTGGTTTTACCCCCTCCCTGAGTGGTTTAGAGCTTGTGCAGCATTTGTAGATGGTGTGTCAAGATCTGTGAGGAAGGAGCCCTATGCCTAGTCGTTGTGGCACAAGCTTCAGCTTCGAGAGCTTATCTTCCTGGATTACTTTTTCTAGCCGAAGAGGCGGCGGTGGAAATTCGGCCAACTGGATGCTATTTAAGACTAGCGGAGATCGACGGTCCTTGTTGGGGTAAGGAGTTTTAGACCGGATAGTGCTAGCGGGGCTTGATGAGCGGATGATGAGATTGGTACCAGCGTCGATTTTAACCTTGTCAGTGGTGGGTGATGGATTTGCGAGTTATAGTGATACCTCCCGTAGTGGCTGTAGAGCCACCATTGGATTTTGTGAGCATCCAGTGTCACCCCGACAGAGCCACTGTGGTGGCGGATGCCTGGAGCAGAAGAGCTATTTGGGAGTCGAGTTTGACGGTTCCATAGCTGGCACTGTGTGGGGCCATTCTGGTGTACAGAGTTTGAGTTTGTGTCCCAGAGGATCCCTTTTGATGTGAGGCTGCGGCTGAGCAATCCACTTAGGTGGTTGAGTTTTGAGGGCGACCGAGTGTGAACCCCTGCTTGTTTGGGCCCCTTTTTCTGTGCAGGTGTTTGTGTGGTTGTGTTTCGGGTCGCTTGGGTTGAGCTGGCTCTTGGGAGTGATTTTAGAGCGTGTTACTCAGGCTGTTCGTTCCTTTCCCCCAGTCTTTTGTTGGTGTTTGAAGGTTTTTCTGCGTCTCAGCTCAAGAGTGTTATGTTTTGGACCCCTCACCCGTGATTGACTCGTTCCTTTTGGGGTCTGTGAGAGTTTGGAGTACGAGGGACGCCCGTTGCGAATTCCGACTCGTGAGGTGAGGGAATTGCGCAATCGGGCTATGCCGTACTGGTTGTTGCTGTTGTTGTTGCTGAGGAGTAATCACGGGGAGTGATTGGTGACTTGGGAGCTGGAGACGGCGATGTTGAATTTTGACCCCTGGTTTTTAAGACTCCCTGGGAGTTGCCTTAGTTTCGGGGACGAAACTTTCTTTTAGTGGGGGAGGATGTGGTGACCCAGACCTTTGCTGGGCTTCTTCAGTGTGACCAGCAGCTTCTGGAAGCCTACGTGGCTTGTCGGCGGTGTTCGCGCGCCTATTTGGACACAAGAGATGGACCCTGTGAGCTTTGGTTGGCTGTATTGGCCTTCGGCTGCTTTTGCCGAATTTTAGGAAAGGATTTTGGCCAAACAGAGGGTGGATTTGGGTTCAGTGCGGAAAAACGCTTGGAAATGGCTTTTTGTTTGCTTAATTCTGAGTCCGGATGCCCAAAAGCGGGCTCCCGGAAGTTTTGGCAGTTTTTGGGGTTTGCGGGAGCCTCCGGCAAATTATAGGTTTGGAATTTGGCAAAATGGACACCGTTTTTGGAATCAGCGCGCGAAAAACGGTCAAGATGGGCTATTTGCTTGATGTTTTTGGGTTGGCGGTTACTGTTCATGCCGGAACAGTACTTCCGGCGATCACCGGCGGCGGCTGGCGGCGGCGGGCAGCGGCGGAAGGCGGCGGAAGGCGCTCGGGCAGGCGGCACGCGGCCGCGGGCAGGCGCACAGGGGCGCGGGCAGGCGCGCGGTCCACCGCAGAGGTCGTGCACCGGGGGCGGGCCACGTGGCGCTCTCCGGTTGGCCGGTTCAGCAGGCGCGGTCCACTGAATTTTGGTCCGGGTGCACGGTAGACCGGGTGGACACGTGGCGAGAGGTGATTGGTTCGGTGTTGTGCTCCCGGTCCACACAACCTGTGGAGTCGTTGGCCGGGGCAGGTGCCGTACGCCCGGGGTAGGTGGCCGTACGGCCCGGGTCAGCCGCGACGTGCGCGGTCCACGGCGCGACGTGCGCGGTGCACGGGTTGCCGGGTCACGTGTCGCGTCGCCATTCGCGGGCGCAGGTGCACCGGGTGCAGTGGGGCCCGGGGGAGTAGTGGACTGGGCTGTGTGGTGGACCGGGCCGCACTGTGCGCGCCCGAAAGTTGTGGGCCGGGCCGCACTGTGCGCGCCCGAAAAGTTTCGGGCGCCCGGAAAATCGGACAAAATGGGAATTTTCCCAATTGTTTTCTTCAGCCTATAAATAGGCAGCCCGAGCCCTCTTTTCTGCCCTTTTTCTCTCAGCCCTTTCAAGATCTCCCCGAGCTCCCTTCTTGGAAGTTTTTCACCTCTAAGTGCTTGATCTTCCTGCCAAGTTCTAGGATTTTTGAAGGCACGAATCCCGAGGTTCCCCATTTTACGGTGCGGCGCGACGTTGCTTTCTAGTGTTCTTCTTCGGCGCAGCAGCAGTGTTTTAGCTCCCCTGGGCTACCCCGAGATCCTTTTTCTGTGATTTTTGCGCCGACAGACTCCTAAGAGGTAGGACTTCATCGTTCGTTTTGATCGCGCTTTCCCGTTTCGAGTTTTTGGCACGGATCCCGAGGCAACACTGTGACCCATTTTCTGTTTGGCTTTGTGGGACTGCATCGAGGTGTTTTGGCCATATCTTTGCGCACGAGCGTCAGCTGGAAACGAGCTTATACAACTTTTTCATCTTCAGATCGCAAGGAACGCGCTCGTATTTTTCTTGGTTTTTTCTGAGATTTCATCAGAGGTGAAAATTACTGTTTTCTCAGTGAACAGTGTACAGTTTTAACACAGATTTTTGTATGAGTGTACCCCCTTGCCGAATTTTTATCTTGACTTACCGAACTCCGATTTGGGCGTGCAAGGTACCGTTGCGAAGCTATCGACGCGAGGATCGCTGTGGTATTTTTCTTGGAATTTTCTGGGCACTTTCTGCAGGTGATAATTTAACAGTTTCGGGACTGTTGTTGTATGGGATTATAAGAGTTATATTTGGGAGCCTTAGTGTAATTAGTGAGCTTTGTATTGTGCCAGGAGAGTTACGGGTGTGCTGAACTTATTGGAGCAAGGGATTAGAGTTATCTGGTGTTTTCAGCTGTTGGGCTTTGGACAGTCAGCTTTTCAGGTGGGTGCCTTATTCCCGGAACCGGTGGACGGTTCTCTATATTGTTATATGTTAGCATTGCATGCAGGTGTACGGTACAATAACTGAAATTGGTCGGTAAGTTTAACAGTGAGGATTCTATGGAAATTGCAAGTGAATTTCTCATAGTATGACAATGGTATAATCAAATATTCATGTTGGTGATTAGTGGAAGCCCACCTAAGGCAAGGTTACCATATCAGGATTAATTATCATGCCATATTAGCACATAACCTTTTATGAGGCTGGTTTATGCATTGGGATAGGATTATGTAGTTATGTGCAGGTCCTACTCCAAGGAGTGATTATGGATCGAAAATCATGGACAGGTATGGTCATTGCTAATTCTGGCATGAGGTTTATTTTCTTTATCCTTCTTAAGGACAAATGCATGCTTGTATGGACATATGTGTATGAACATATAGTTAGGCCATCTTTTACTGCTGCACTACATATTGGAATTTGACTTAGGAGAAACCATGATTGCTTTCTTTCTCCTTTTTATTTAAACTTTTGAGTCATGTTGCTCGGGTTCGAGCAGAGGTTTGGAATAGTGTAGCTGGGACCTTAGGGTCAGAGACAGGGTGTGCTTGATGTTGGATTGTGGGTTATTGCGGCAACCGCGGACAGTAGGCGGTTGACCGGATCTTGATTTATTTACCCAATTGTGGATTGTGGGTTATTGCGGCAACCGCGGACAGTAGGCGGTTGACCGGATCTTGATTAATTTACCCAATTGTGGGTTGTGGGTTATTGCGGTGACCGCGGACTTTGGGCGGTTGACCGGATGTTGACTATTGCATCAGATTGGGTATCAGATTTGTTCTAGGGGATGGTGTTTCCCACTTTTTGAGTATTATTGCATCAGATCGGGGTTTTGTTAGTGGACGGAGTTTCCCACTTTGATCATAGTCTTGATCCAGTCCTGCTATTATGAGACAGTGGTTACAGAGATACTCGATACAGTGATGCTTGATACAGTGATACTTTACTCGTGTGGGTCGCTCCCCTCGAGTGCCACTCCGGAGTAGGCTTTCCACGGTGCAGAGCGCCGGGCACCATGCTGGGTTTTGAGTCCTTGGGACTCCTTTGCTTCGGTGTTATGCGTAGGCTGGCATACCCGTCGCGGCAGAGCAGGCAGTACCAGTGATTACTGGTCTATCGATTGGGTTTATTCAGTCAGATACTTTTGTTACACTCGTGCCTGGGGGACCGAGTGGAGTCTAGTAGCTGTGTTTAGACCAGTGCTAGTATTGTTGGGAACCGTTCGGGGTTTGACGGTGGTCCCGTGGTCGTTGTGAGTTCTTTGACCATTGTGTGAGAGGTTGAGCATCTTGAGTCTTTCCGTTCTGAGAGAGAGAGGGCATGGATTTGACTATAGCCTGCATGAGCCACTGCTCGATAGCGAGTCAGTCCGTTTGGACGCCCTACGTAATTCCTGCCCGTCAGCGGGAGGTGGTTGTAGGTGGGCGCAGGTTTGACTGGACCCGATGCGGCAGTCAGCTCGATTGGGTCGTTTGAGCATCTCGTGTGCGAGTGTTGCATATCTTCATCAGAGTTGCCCCATTTGAGCATTTGGTTAGAGGCATGGTAGCTGTAGAGTGTTTCCAGCTTCTTCTTTCAGTTTTACTGCATCGGTTATCTTTTGCCTCTAGTAGTCTTGGTGGGCAGATCGTCGGGCCTTGTGGCGATACCCACTGAGAACTCCCTTATTGCGAAGTTCTCACGCCCGTTGGGGGTTTTCCCCCTTTTGTCCTTTCTCCTCTTTGTTTTGCAGAGTCTTGGCGGGTGTTGCCGTTCTGTGGTTGCTGTGCGTGGTGAGGGAGTAGCGAGCTAGATCCAGACCCATCTTTGGAGAGTAGCGGTACCCCCTTTGGAGGAGATCTTCAGTATAGTCGGTAGAGTGGTATTTATTTCCTCTTTTGAGAGACTGATGTAGTGAGGATATGATGTATTGAGAGCTTGTACACTGATGTTTTATTTGAGATATCTCCCTGTTGAGCTATGAGTTTTGTACTCGAGGTTATTGTATGATTATCTTTTGGGAGAGGGACCTTGTTGTTTTTTCTTCAGTTGTACAGTGGTTGATTTTATTTCTATAGCAGTTTTATCTTTTAGCTCTGATATCTGTTAGTTGTAGCTCTTTTGCAGGTAGGTCGCTTCGCCTATGCGGGTTGGCATAGGTGGCGGATCTGTTGGCGAGCCCGGGTCGCAGTTTCGACCCCGGGGCGTGACAATCGGTCCCGTGGTTTTTTACTCCTGTGATGGAGTTTTCCACGTAAAATCTCTAAGTGTTATTTATTTTTCCGCATTGGGTTTTATTACACAAAGATTTTTGAGTGTTTATTGTTTACACCTATTCACCCCCCTCTAGGTGTTTTTTCCCCTATTTAGATCCATATTATACATAGCCCAACAGTTGGCACCTCTTGGAGCCTTGTGAGGGCGTTAGTGTGGTTTCTCCATTGTCATCGGGTTAGTTGTTTTGGACATCTAAGAGCTCTTTGGTACGGGTTGGGCGGTATGACTGGGGCACCTCGACGCATCGCGAGACTTTTGTTGCTGACTGCTCAGCGCCGGCAGAGGTGGTCAGCGGACCGTTGGCGTCGTGACGGGGAACTCCAAGTCGGGAAGCAGGAATACGACGTGGTGTTGGGCATGGTTTGGTTTACGAGGTATCAGGCGGATGTGTAGTTGCATGGTTTCAGTGGGCCTAGCGACTCGACCCTCTGCATAGCTCACTGACGTCTCGGTTGTAAGGATTACTTCCGACGTCTTCCCGACTGAATTGCCGGGAATACCCCCGAACGAGAGGTCGTCCTCCCTTTCGAGCTCCTACCAGGCACGCAACCTATCACATAGGCGTCTTACTGAATGGCTTTCGCGGAATTGAAGGAACTCAAGGCACAAATAGGAGATCTTCTGGATAAGGGGTTCATCAGGCCGAGTGTGTCGCCTTGGGGCTCACCCGTACTCTTCGTGCGAAAGAAGAACGGAAGCCTACGTCTACGCATCGACTACAGGGAGATAAAGAAGGTTACAGTGAAGAATAAGTACCCCTTGCCCAGGATTGATGACCTCTTCGATCAATTGCGAGCAGCACTTGTGGATTATTCTCCAGACTCTCAGGGACCAGAAGCTGTTTGCTAAGCTTAAGAAATGTGAGTTCTGACTTCGCGAAGTGGGCTTTTTGGGGCACATAGTTCCAGCAACGGGAATCGCAGTGGATCCCAAGAAGGTGGAGTTGGTGACCAACTGGGCTAGACCGACTACAGTAACGGAAATCCGGAGTTTCTTGGGCTTGGCGGGATACTATCGACGCTTCAAGACAACTCAGAGAATATGAGCGGAACTACTCGACACACGATCAGGAACTGGCAACAGTCGTCTTCGTTTTAAAGCTTTGGAGACATCTTCTTTTTGGAGTTCATCGTAGTTTGTTTTCGGATCGCTAGAGCCTTAAGTTTTCGTTCACATAGAAGGAATTGATTTTGCGGTAGAGGCGTTGGTTGGAGTTGCTGAAGGACTACAACTTGTCCATTCAGTATCACCCCGGAAAAGCAAGTGTAGTAGCTGATGCTTTGAGCGGGAAGGGTCAAATTGAGGAGGAACCGATGAGCGCGAATACTCAGCAGGACAGGTACGGTTGCGCGACTTTTGTCCTGGATGGTCAAGCCAACCCTATTAGAGAAATCCTGGAAGGTCAGAAGACAGGCGCACAGATATAGCTTGTTCGAGACAAGATCCCCCCGGACCACGCGAGCGACTTTTCGGCGAGTGCGAACGGCGCAATACGTTTTCGAGGGCGGAATTGCATGCCCGAGCTGCCAGAGTTGAAGGAAGAGATACTGTCAGAGGCGCACTGCGCTCCCTATGCTGCGCATCCGGGTGACACGAAGATGTACAAGGACCTCAAGCAGAATTTTTTTTGGTAGACTAAACTGAAAGGGGATGCAACACAGTTCGCTGCTCGCTGTTTGGATGGTTAACAAGTAAAGGCCGAACATCAGCGCCTGGCAGGGAAAACTGCAATCTCTACCTGTACCAGAGTTGAAATGGGAGCGAATCAGCATGGAATTCGTCACGGGTTTTCCGCATCGCATTAAGGACACGATGCGGTTTGAGTCACAGTGGATCGTTTGACGAAGTCGGCTCTTTTCCCACCCATCCATACGACGTGGACTAGAGACACTCGGCTTGTGTCGAACCTTTGGCAAAGTCTACAACGAGCTCTAGAGACTAAACCACACTTCAGCACGGCGTTTCACTCCCTGACCGACGGACAGTCCGAGCGAGTGATCCGGATCCTCGAAGATATGCTCTGAGCCTGCGTACGTGATTTGGGTGATGGATGGTCACTGCTATTGAGCTTAGAGAGGACCTGAGCTTTGATGAAACACTGGTGCGGATCTTAGCACGAGAGGACAAAAAGGTTGCGCAACCGGACGACCCCCTATGTGAAGGTGCTGTGGAGCAACCAGGAAGAACGTGAAGCGACTAGGGAACTGGAGTCAAGGATGAGGGAGTGCTACCCAGATTTATTCATTGCGGAGCAGGGTGAAGTTTCGAGGACGAAATGTTTTAAGAGGTGAGTGATGTAATACCCGCCTTCTATTTTGGTAATTTTATTTTAATTATTTCAGTTGATAGGGGGGATTGAAAGTTCGAGAATGTCTGGGCTGACCGCCGGCGTTCGCGGGTATTTTTAGGTGCTAGAGCTCGCAAAACGGTGTACGGTTGCGCGATCAGATTCGAATTCCG
This sequence comes from Tillandsia leiboldiana, assembly GCA_029204045.2. Lineage (NCBI taxonomy): Eukaryota > Viridiplantae > Streptophyta > Magnoliopsida > Poales > Bromeliaceae > Tillandsia > Tillandsia leiboldiana. Next base: position 21,958,699 of record CM055070.1, read on the forward strand.
ACCCCGGGATCTCCTAGAAATGATTTTTTAAGTTTAATATCAGCTTGGGCGCATCGGAATGCGTGACGGCGATCGGCACATTTTCCGAGGTAATCAGGACCCCTCGTTCAAATTTCGAATGGCTATGATTGTTAACTGCGGTTTAATTTTAATTTATCTTCGTAACGCTTATGTCCGATGGGGGTGCGGGAAAAACCCCAAAACCCTTTTTCCTCTTTTCAATAAACGGTGTAGAGACCGAGGCGGAGAGACGAGAAGAGAGAAGATGAAACTGCTCCTTTTCTGCGGGATCGATCGAGCAAGGGCGGGTGATCCTTTTTCTTCCTCCTCCTTCGGCGGAATCAAGGTGAGCAGTTCGAGTTTTTCGGTTTTCCGTTGTGGGGGTTTCTTCTCGATGTCGCGTGCGATGCGAGTTGTTAAACGGGAGGCCGTCGCCGCCGTTATCGTGTTCACGGGGTCGTCGCCGCAGCCGCCGTGGTCGCGAGGTCGCAACCGGAGCCGAAAAAGGACGCAATGAGGATTACTGTTCGTCTGGCCAGCGCTCAGGCCACACGGTCCACCGGGACGACGTGCAGTGCATGCCTCCGCGGCCCAGGGGCGCGGACCCGGCCCACAGATGCGTGCGCCAGGCCACGCGGTCCACCGGACCGGCGTGCACCCGGCGCACGCCTCCGCAGCCCGGAGGTGCGGACCCGGCGCACGGGCGCGTGCGCCAGCCCAGCCCAGGCCGCGCGGTGCACGCACTAGGCGTGCACCCGGTGCTCGCCATCGCAGCCGCGGGGGAGGTGGACCCGGCGCGCGCTTCCTGTCCGTGCGCGGCCCGGCCCAAGCCGCAGCGGTCTACCGCTGCGGCGTGCTCCCGATCCGCGTCACCGCCGCCTGTTGTCGTGGACCTGGTCCACGCCTGTACCCGTGCACAGCCCTCAGCCTAGGAGTCCAGAAGCTCCGTTTTTGGCCCGTTTCGTCCCGTTTTTTAGAGTTTTTGACCACGACGATGTTTTTGTTAACAACAATTCTTATTGTGGTTTTTTCGGGCACAAGGTTGGGGGTGCTCCTGTTGGAACGTCCGCACGTCTTCTTCTTCAGGTTTGAGGTGGGTACTGTTGTGGTAATTTCTTACGAAAAGGACTATTCTGGAATTCGAAAGAGTAAAGTTAAAGATGTTTAATTATCTGTTTTTCCTAACCCCATTGCGTGAGTTTCTTCTCTTTGTGGGTACTTTTCTATTGTTTTAGATTCCGAAAATTTGGGGAAAGGTGTAGGAGTAAAATATTTGCATGATTTTATACTTGTTAGCCCCTGGGTACTTTTATGATGTTTGGATCACGGAAATTTGGGGAAAGGTGTAGGAGTAAAATATTTGCATGATTTTATACTTGTTAGCCCCTTGGTACTTTTCCACTATTGTAGATGGGAAAAGGTGTAAGTTAAAGTAATTGCATGTTTGGGAAAAGGTGTAAGTAAAAGAAATTGCATGTTTGGGAAAAGGTGTAAGTTAAAGTAATTGCACGTTTGGGTAAAGGTGTAAGATAAAGTAATTACCTGTTTACATTTGCTAACCCTGTTAAAGTTATTATATGTATACTTGCTTACGATGCTCGAGATTGCTACACGCACACCAGCGGTTTGGCCATCGCGAGGGTGTGCTTTTCCGGAAAAGTGGTACGTTGACCCGTGTACCCCACGTGTTGGTGACGTAATGGGTGCCCCCGTAGGTGGGGGGTGTGAGCGGTGGTGCCGAGGCAGGTGCTCGGTGCGGTTTGCCGAGGTAGGTGCTCGGTGTGGTGCCGAGGCAGGTGCTCGGTGTGGTGCCGAGGCAGGTGCTCGGTGCGGTTTGCCGAGGTAGGTGCTCGGTGTGGTTGCCGGGGCAGGTGCTCGGTTTGGATTGTGCAGGGGGAGGGGGTTTTACTGTCGATTGCACGATTAGGAGGGCGGTTGCTCTGGTTTTATTACGGTTTGCTTTAGTTATAGCCCTTCTTGCTTTCGTACTTTATATTCCTGGTCACTGACTTCCCACTCTGCGACAGGTTCATCCAGGGGTGAGTGCTAGGCCGACGGTGAGGCCGCACGTGAGATCTTTTGGCCCTTCGAGGCCACGGACATTGGTTACATCTCTTTATGCTTATTTTATGACCTGTTAGTAGCTGTGTGGGTATGTTACTTTTGTGACACCCCCGGAATTTGGATTAGTCCTATATATAAATGATATAATAGGACTAAATCTCTAACCCGGCTATAGCATTTTGGATGGTAGCAAAATCCAAGAGGAACATGAGAGTTAAGCGTGCTAGAGCTAGAGTAGTTCTAGGATGGGTGATCCCCTGGGAAGTGGGGCGTCACAGTTGGTATCAGAGCCATTCACCAGCCGGAAATGTGAGATGAGTTTCGGCTGAGCTAGGGTTATATAGCGGGTAGAGCGAGGCTCCCCGGCTAATGACCGTTGTGAGTGGAGTGCAGCTCCTCACAAGGTCGGCTAAGGCTAGCGAGACGAGTCTCACATCGCCTGGTGCTTGTGAGTGTGCTTGAGCCTGACGTGGACATCAGGGCTTAAAGGGGGGAAGAATGTGACACCCCCGGAATTTGGATTAGTCCTATATATAAATGATATAATAGGACTAAATCTCTAACCCGGCTATAGCATTTTGGATGGTAGCAAAATCCAAGAGGAACATGGGAGTTAAGCGTGCTAGAGCTAGAGTAGTTCTAGGATGGGTGACCCCCTGGGAAGTGGGGCGTCACAACTTTTGTGGGGTTGACGTGGATGTTGGGATTATTACAGTACTTTGTGGATGAACGTTTAGTTACTATCTGATAGTTGGCCATTTTCAAACCAAAACGAAAAGAAAAGAAAACATTGCGAAAATGATTTGAAAAACATTGGTGTCGAGTGGGCACCATTTTCAAAACTCTGTGGATTTATGGATTTCGAAATAGTTTTGCAAAGCATAGGTGTCGAGTGGGCACCGTTTTCAAAACTCTGTGTATTTATGGATTTTGAAGCGGCTCGGTAAAATCTGGGTGTCGTATGGGCACCGTTTTTAAAACCCTGTGGTTTTATCCTTTCAAAGTTAGTCGGCCTCTTTATTGCTTATGGAAAAATGGTTGTATGTACTCGACAGTTGAACTAGTGTGGTTAAAGTGATGATTTTATGGATATTGTAGTCAGGACGCCGTGCATATACAAAGGAGACTCTGCCCGTTTGCAGAGTGAATTTGTATATGCGGCGGGTCTGGGCACGCACCGGTGGAGATCGGTTTCAAAAAAATATATATATGCAAATTTGGGAGCTTTCGGCGGCTATTCTTCCGCGAGTTTAAACCCCCGGGGCGTGACAGTCCTTGTCGCATGCATTAGAAGTTCGGATTCCAGATCATGTTTTGCATGTCGAGGAGTATTGTGAGGCTTGCCCGATACAGTTGGGATCTTGGATCTTGCCGGCAGACTTGCTTGTCTTGCGGCAGCTCCAGGATTTTGACGTGGTACTAGGTATGGATTGGTTGTCGCGGTACTTTGCCACTATTGACTGCAGAGAGAGGACGGTGACTCTCCGCGAGCCAGAACAGGAGGAGTTTATCTTCAGAGGTTGCCAGAGCATGTTGTTCGCAGCGACTATTTCTTTGGCGAGGGCTAGGCGGATGATGAGCAGAGGTTGCACTGCCTTTCTGGCTATTATCGTGGAGAAGCCTACGGTGGCACTGGGACTCGAGGATATCCCCATTGTCCGCGAGTTTCCAGATGTGTTTCCCCTTGAGTTGACGACTATGCCGCCGGAGAGGGAGATAGAGTTTGTGATTGACGTGGTCCGGGGAACCACGCCAATCTCGAAGGCACCTTATCGGATGGCGCCTGCCGAGTTGAGAGAGCTGAAGGCGCAACTAGAGGATCTGATGGACAAGGGTTTTGTTAGACCCAGTGTTTCGCAGTGGGGAGCGCCTGTTTTGTTTGTAAAGAAGAAGGATGGTTCGCTTCGATTGTGTGCGGATTATAGGGAGCTGAACAAAGTGACCATCCGAAACAAGTATCCATTACCGCGGATCGACGATTTGTTTGATCAGCTACAGGGAGCTTCGGTGTTTTCGAAAATTGATCTCCAGTCTGGTTACCACCAGCTGAGGGTGAGGGCCGAGGATATCTCCAAGACGGCATTTAGATCTCGGTACGGGCATTATGAGTTCACGGTGATGCCATATGGTTTGACGAATGCCCCTGCCGCATTTATGGATTTGATGAACCAGATATTTCAGCCGTATTTGGACCGGTTTGTTGTAGCATTTATTGATGATATATTGATTTACTCCCGGAGTGATATGGAGCATGAGGAGCACTTGAGGACAGTGCTACAACTTCTGCGAGAGAAGAAGCTGTATGCCAAGCTTAAGAAGTGCGAATTTTGGCTCCGGGAGGTCGCCTTTTTGGGCCACGTAGTTTCAGCTATGGGAGTGGCGGTTGATCCGGCCAAGGTGGATGCTATTCAAGATTGGCCGAGGCCGACGACTATCAACGAGGTGCGGAGTTTTCTAGGTTTGGCTGGCTATTATCGTCGATTTGTGGAGGGCTTTGCGAAGCTTTCCACTTCCCTCACACGTCTGACCAGGAAAGGGGTTAAGTTTATGTGGAGTGATGTCACGCCCCGGGGTCGAAACTGCGACCCGGGCCCGCCAACAAATCCGTCGCCCATACGGGAAGCCCCGTATAGACGAAGCGTCTAACCTGCAAAAAGAAGGATACTATAGCTATACAGATATCAGAGCTGAAAAGTAAACTACTGAAATAAGAAATAATACAACTGTCAAATAGTACAAGTCTGAACCTCACAACAAAAGTCTCTCAAAATAAAACTCTCAAAAGTAACTAACTACTAAAATCCAGCAAACTGTACTACTAAGCTCCAAAAAGGGGTACCGCTACACTCGAAGGACGGGTAGGGAACTAGCTCGCAACTCCCTCACCTCGATCAGCAACAAAAGGATCAGCAATTGGAGCAGCAGGAACTGGAGAAAGAGTCCCTGGGGAAAGACACCACAGCGGGTGTGAGAACTACATCCCACAGTAGTTCTCAGTGGGTACCGTTACCAAGCCCGACGGTCTGCCCACTAAGTCTACTAGATGCATAAGATAACAGGAAAACCGTAATAATGAAAAGATAAGCTGGAAAGAGTCTACAGCTATCATGGCTCTATCTATAATGCTCAAAGGGTGATACAGATGAAAATGATGCATCGACTCTAACCCAAGTACTCAATCAACCCAATCACAGTTACTGCCACATAGGGTCCAGTCAAACCTGCGCCCACCTACTGCCATTACATCCACGGAGGACTGGACTTACGTAGGGTGTCCGTGACTGCCAAAACTGGCCCAGCCAGAGGGACTGCGTCGACAAGTCGCGATAGCAAAGTAACAGGCCCAGCTCCGGAGCGGCACTCGAGGGGCGCGACCCCACCGAGGAAAGTATTCGCGCATCTCTGTCGAGCTCAATATGGCTCATGCAGGCTATAGTCCAACTCCACGATCAACAAGATCGACATTATCCAATTCACATCTCTAACTCATTGGCTGGAAATACTCGACAGCCGGGATCACCGTCAACCCGACGGCTCCCACAACAGGACATAAACCCAACATGCAAACTCACTAACAGGATATACTTCACAGCCGACAACAATGAAGGGTCCGGGAACCTCGAAAGACTAGAACCTACAACCCAAATCAAACAAGAACAGGCTCTAGGCATAGCCTCTCGTTGTTCTCGACCCAAAGAAAAAGGCAGCCCTTAGAACCCAGACCACTCGAATCCTCTCGAGTGAGGAAGTTTACAGGAAAAAGGTGACATTTATTACTGAAAACCATTTTAATTTGAGGAAAACCCATTTTTAATGATTTTTAGTTCTTTTAGGAAAAATAGTTAGAAAATAAGTTTATTCCCAAACCCCGAAGGGCTAATGCCTTCGTCCAATCAGACAAGAGCAGACTCCGGCGACCCTTCGATATTTGGAAGAAAAACATTGGTGGACTAAAATCATGTGTGCCCAAAAAGGTTCTGGGTTCAAGGTCCTGCTATCACTAACACACCACTGCTGCGAACACAGTGGCGACACATAAAACAGAGAAACAGACATCCCGGGACCACCGTTTACCCAAACGGCTCCCGCCACAGATATAATACCAGCTACATCTACCGGACTCCATTCTGCCCCCAAGCACGAGTCTAACATGCATCCCACACTAAAAGAAATTCCGACCACTCAGCCCACTACCTGGGCGAGGAAAACACTATGTCCAGGAATAGAGTAGAATGTGTGGATGTCTAAAGCATAAATAAACCTAGCCCAAATGAGGGTTTTCTACTGGTCTGGTTACACATGCAACATATGACAGGGTGCTAGGTAAAGTTCCAATAGTGGTACTTAAGTTAACACAGATAGGAAGCATACATCAACATGATCATGATAACAACGCGAGAACATCCTCTCTATATCTAACATGCTTCCTAACACATCTAACAATCATGTATGATTTACTACATGATAGAATTAATGAATAGTCCACCGATTTTGGAGACGGAGCAACCCACCTAAAGTGCGCGTCAACCTGTTAAGGATTTTATATTGGCGTATTTCGTGAAGTGGTATAAGTCTTGAAGATTGAAGATGAAGAATTGTGGATCAATTACACCAATCTCAAGAAGAATGCATTCGGAATGATCAGGTACGTTTAACTAAATAATTTTGGTGATCCGAATACATTTGAGTAGTTTAGAAACACTTGGATAAGTTTTCATTGCATAAAAATAAAAAACTGGACAAGTTGGATGTTCAGGATCCGGATCAGACCAATCCAGTCCGGACCCCGAACATAGTTTAGTTCATGCGGTTTTTCAGTCCGGACCATCCCTGTTCCAGTCCGGATCCCGAACCTTAATTCTGCAAAATTGCATGAACAGTCCGGACCTCCCCTGTTTCAGTCCGGACCCCGAACTGCGTTATTCATAAAATCTTCTGAAAAAGACGACAGTCCGGATCAGACTTAATCCAGTCCGGACCGTCGTGCGGGAAAAATTCTGTTAAGTCAGTTTTTGATTCTTATCCCCTTCCGAAGGTTTCTAACCTATAAATAAACCCTAATTCCATCTTTTAGGGTTGATCGAGTTAATGATAATTAATCGATTCTAATCGAATAATCGATCGGGAAAAATAATAGAAAAATCCACAAATATAGAGAAGAAAGGAAATCACGTTTAAACTTATGTTTCTTCATCTATATTGTTCAATTTGATTCTAGGGTTTTCAAACACCTATTTTTCATAGAATCAAATTGAAGAATACTTAGATGGTATTTCCTCATCTATCTTTGATCTAAGTATTCGGAGAATCATCACCAAACAAAACAACGATCTATCAAACATCGGCGCGAGGATTCGCGTGGCCTTGTGGATTCAAGGTGTGATCGCTCTCGTGGATTCGGAGCGAGGCGCGTTCGTGTGATCGAGGCGTGCCGCATTGGTGAAGACCATGGATTCGGTTGGACGTCGTGGATTCGACGTTGGACTTCGTGGATTCGAAGTTGGACGCTAATCGTGGATTCGAGGCGCGTCGTGGAGCGAGTGGAGAAGATCAACTAGGAGCGTATGAAAAAGGTTGAATCGCAGGTTTACGGTAAATCACCTTGTACGTGTTTTAATTCTAGTGGATTTCGCCGTGTTATCGGTCCCGTGGTTTTTTACTCTTGTGACAGAGTTTTCCACGTAAATCTTGCGTACGTTATTTATTTTCCGCATTGGGTGATTTTTTACGCAACGATTTGGTGTGTTTATTGTTTACACCTATTCACCCCCCCCCCTCTAGGTGGTTTTTTCCCTATTCTGATCCATATAATCCATAACCCACAAGTGGTATCAGAGCGGGAATAGGGTTGTAAACAATGGTTGAAGGTGGAAACATCAATAGACCACCGTTCTTCGATGGAACAAACTATGCTTATTGGAAAGTACGCATGGGAGCGTTTTTAATTTCCATCGATGAACGGGTTTGGCAATCAATTGAGTTAGGATGGACAAATCCTACTGAGGTTATTGTCAATGTTGTCACCATCAAACCTAGGTCGAAATGGACTAAGGAAGAAATTGATTCTTCTTCTTACAACGGCAAAGGAATTAACGCCTTATTTAATGCTTTGTCGCAAACCGAATTCTCTCGCGTCTCGGCATGTGAGACTGCGAAAGAAATTTCTTCTAAGTCTTCAGGTTTTGCATTGAAATCAACAAAAGAAGAAGATGCGGATTCATCCTCCTCAGACGCTGATGATAATCTATCCATGGAGGATTTCGAGAAACAACTTGCACTCTTGACGAGAAAATTTCGCCGAAACTTTCGAAGGGGAAATTCAAGTAAATCCTCATCCTTCGTTAAGTCCAAGAAAGGCAAAGGATCTTCAAGCTTTAAGTCAAGAAAGCAAGAGTGTTCTTCAAAGGACAAGAAGAACTCTGAGGGACAAATTCTATGTTTTAAGTGCCGAGGTTATGGCCACATTTCAACGAAATATCCCAACAAGAATCCGTTAAAGAAGAAGGCTATGCAAGCCATCACTTGGGATGACACTTCCAATTCCAATGAGTCATCTTCCAGTGATGAGGACGATAACGCCACAGCATTCCACGCGTCCACAACTTCACCTTACATGTGCTTTTCAGCGACTTCCTCTGGTTCATTGTCCAACACCTTGGATGAAAAGAATGCAACAGACGATGAACCGAGCGACTCCGAAGGTGAAGACTTTGCTTTTGCCTGCCATAAACTATTAAAGGATTCAAAGAAATTGGCAAAGCAAAACAAGAGTTTGAGAAGAAGATTGCGGGATCTTGAAGAACAATCTAAAGAAGCAACTTCTCTCTCAAACGCTATTGAAGCGGAAAATGATAACTTGGTTAAAATCAATGTTTCCCAACAAAAGAAGAACGAGCATTTTGAGAAGTAGCACATCAAACTGGTGGATAAAGCTAACTACTTCTTGAAGCTCTACTACGAGACTCGACAAGAAAAATTGGAGATGACAAAGACCATATTCCAACTTAAGGATGATTTGAAGCGATTTTCTTCTGGAAGGAGCAAGTTGGACAAGTTGCTTGGTCTCGGTCAAAAGAATCGGTTGGGTCTTGGATACACTCGAACCAGCAATGATCCAAGTTCGAGTGAAACGGTCTTTGTGCCCCAGTCGGTTTCTCCTCCTCCGACGAAAATCACCGCATCCAACGTAAACAAGCCTACCTCACCTACTTCGGGTTCAACATGTACAAAGGTATGTTTTCGTTGTGGTTTTGCAGGGCACATAAGACGCAATTGCAAGAATGGAGCGAAGCGATCAAATCAAGCGCCTCTTGCAACAACTACCAACAAGTTCATCCCCCGAAAATCAAAGAAGAATCTTTCAAAGGAAAAGAACCTTCGTAGTACACCTAACAAGACGACGTCATCATGGATTCCAAAGAAAAGTGATCAAGCGAACGAGACGCATTCACCAAGGAAATCAATGTCACAATCATTGCCGACGTATTCCAAAACTTGCAAGGTTTGGGTGGGCAAAGGTGAAGTCTTCCCTTGTCTTGTCATTCATACATCACTTTATGCGTATGACAATTCGTCTTGGTATTTGGATAGTGGTTGCTCACGCCACATGACCGGAGATAAAAACGTTTTTCAAACCTTTGAGAAAACATCCGGAGGACATGTAGTTTTTCGAGATGGACGATCTTCAAAAATTGTTGGCAAAAGAACCATTGCTATTCCAGATGGCCCGGCTTTAAACAATCTTTTGTTTGTTGAAGGCCATAAGACTAACCTCATAAGCATTAGCCAACTTTGTGATGATGGTTTTTCAGTTAATTTTTCTTCTGTAGAATGTAATGTAACTGATGTAAATCATTCATTCATTTTGAAAGGGGTTAGGTCACAGAACAATTGCTATGTAGTTCCTGGTAAAACAAGTCAAAGTTGTAACCTAGTGTCACTTGATAATGAAACACTTTGACATGAAAGACTAGGTCACATTAACTTTAAGGAACTATCTAGAATTTCTAACAAAGACATAGTTAGAGGTGTTCCTAAATTGAACTTCAAAGAAAACCTTGTATGTGGTTGTTGCCAAAAGGGAAAACAAATGAGATCCGCTCACAAGAATTTGAACCATGTAGGAACTAAACGCCCATTAGAATTATTGCATATGGATTTAATGGGGCCAACTCGTCAACCTAGTTTGGGTGGAAAATGGTATATTTTTCTTATGGTTGATGATTTCTCTAGATATTCTTGGGTAAATTTTTTAAAAGAGAAAGCGGATACTTTTGACTCTTTTCATGATATATATCATCGTATTATGATTGAGAAAAATAAAAAGATTGTCCGTATTCGCAGTGATAGAGGTGGAGAATTCATTAATTCAAAATTCATTGATTTTTGCTTTTCAAATGGCATAAAACAAGAATTCTCTGCACCTTATACACCGCAGCAAAACGATGTAGTCGAGCGAAAAAATAGAGTTGTTCAAGAGATGGCACGTGTTATGCTTCATAGCCGGAAACTCCCTTTATATTTTTGGGCTGAAGCAATTAACACTGCTATCTATGTAATCAACCGCATCTATTTGCGCCCGGGTACTTTGAATACCCCATATGTGTAGTGTCCCAGGTTCCCCTGTGGTTTTTCCCCTGTTTCGGGGTGTGGAACACCTGTCAGGGGTGTGTGGGGCCCCAACATGTCAAAGTGATGTGTTGTTTGGACTCAGAGAGGATTTGGGAACAAGTCTGACCTTCGGCTGCCTTTGCCGAATTTTAGGAGTGGAATCAGGCCAAGCGGAGGCCCTATTTAGATTCAGCGTGGAAAAACGCTTGAAAATGGCTATTTATTCGTATTTTTCGGAGTCCGGATGCCCAAAAACGGACCCCCCGAAGTTTTCTGCGCAAAATGGTGCATGGGGGGAGCCGTGGACCACCCCGGGACACGTGGCAGCCTCTTATTGGGCCGGCGCGCCACTCTCGGTCCACGGGATGGGCCGCCGGTGCACGGTGGACCGGCGGGCCACGTGGCGGGCTTCCGTTGGACCGGCGCAGCACGCGCGGCGCATGGAACAAGCGCAGGCAGCGCGGGCAGGTCGGGCAGGCTGGGGCAGCGGCGCGGCGCACGGTGCACCGGGGCGCGCCACGTGGCGGCCCCGGGTTGGCGGGCGTACGTGCGCGCGGCGAACCCGCAGGCGCGCGCCTACGGCCGTACGCGCACGCGCTGCAGGCGTGCAGGCGGCGCGCAGCGGCCGCCGGCGGGCGTGTCGGGCGGGAAAAGGGGGGAGACACGTGGCGCCACGCCATAGGCGGGTGCCACCCACCCCGCCGCCCCCGCAGGGGGCACGTGGCCGCGCCCGGTTCGCCGGGCGCGCTGTCCGCTGTGCGGGGGACACGTGTCGGACGCCCAAGCGGGTCGGACCAAAATTCAGTCCGACCGGGATCCCGTGCGGGATGGGCCGAGTGTGGGCCGAATTACTGTGCGGGCCCGAAATCGGGCCCAAAAGAATCGGGCGCCCGAATCTTAGGACACAGATGGAATTTTTCCATTTGTTCCTTTGGGCCTATAAATAGCCTCCCCTCCCCTCCTTTTCTGTTATTTTCAGAGAGATAGAGAGAGAAAGGGAGAGAGTACTGTAGCAAACTTGTTCCCCTCCTCATTTTCTACCTCGTGGTGCGTTCCCAGATTTTCCGAACACTCGACTGCAGCGTTTCGGATTTTACAGTGTGCCTCGGTTTTCCCCCATTTTGGCCCGTTTTCGTCGCATTTCAGTCCGAGGAGTCCCCTGCGCAGTACAGGAGTCCTTTTCGACAATTTCTTCGCCGGTGTTTTCCTGAGAGGTAGGGCTTCGTTTTTCGTGTTGGAGATTTTTCTGGATTCCGCAAGTTTGGCACGGTTCCCGAGGTGATTTGACCCCCTCTTTCGCTGTTTGGGTGTTTGGACAGCGGTACCTTCGACGAATTGTTTCTAGGCGTAGGAATATCGGATCGAGGCGATTCAAGAGTCGATTTTGGGCTACTTTTCACAAGGAATGCGCTTGTATTTTTCTTGGAATTTCCTGAGATTTATTTCGAGGTGAAAATCACTATTTTCTCAGTGTATAGTGTGCAGTTTTTCTTCACAGTTGATGTTTGGATTACCACCTTGCCGAATTTATAACTTGACTTACCGAACTCAGTTTTGGGCGTACAAGGTACCGTTGCGAAGCTATCGACGCGAGGATCGCTGTGATATTTTTCTGTGATTTTTCTGGGCACTTTGTGTAGGTGATAATTTAACAGTTTTGGGACTGTTGTTGTATGTATCTATAAGAGCGTTATTTGGGAACTTAAGTGAGTTTAGTGGACTTTGTATTGTGCCAGGAGTGTTACGGGTGCACTGTACTTGTTGGGGCACAGGATTGGAGTTTTTGGTATTTTCAGCTGTACGGACCCGGACAGTTAGCGCTTCAGGTGGGTGGTTGTGTACTCCTCTCCTTTGGTATGCCCACTAGGAACATCAGAGTGTTCCCTCATTTTTGGGGCCCAAAGTATTGTTAGTAACCTCGCATGCTCTAGGGAACTAGTTATTGGTTGTTTGATCTTTGATAAATTGTTGTTAGATTTATCACTTTATTTAATCGCTTAATTATTCTGGACTGCATGTTTAGGGGCAGAATAGTAATGGAGGACTGCAAAATTGATGATTATTCATATGAGACTGTCACCTTAGCTTATGTCACTCTAAACTGATTATTCTTGGAAAATGGACAAAATATTGGGACAATGCATGTTTTAAACTGGTCATCTTTTTACTACTACACTATCATTTGGGACTTGACTTAGGAGAAACCATGCTTTTATTCTTTTCTTTCTCCTATTTATTCTAGACTTGAGACATAGTTGCTCGGGTTCGAGCGGGGGTTGGATAGTGTAGTCAGGTGCTGGGGATTTGGGACAGGTTGGGCTTCTGATAGGGTGTTGCGGCGACCACGGATCTTGGGTGGTCGACCGGGTTATACTATTGCATCAGATTGGGTGATGGGGATCGGGCTATCTTTTGTGGAGGGTTTTTCCCACTTGATTGAGTCATGATCCGGTCCTGCTATATCAGGTTACTTGTGGTTACTTACTTTACTCGTGTGGGTCGCTCCCCTCGAGTGCCACTCCGGAGTGTGCGTCAGACAGACTTTCATTCCTTGAGACACCTTTGCTTCGGTGTTATGCATAGGCTGGCATACCCGTTGCGGCAGGCAGAGCAGGCAGTACCAGTGTCCACTGGTGGTCGGATTGGGTTATCTTGGCAGGCTTCTAGATACTGATGCATACTTTACCGTCCTTATGAGCGTGACATGTAGAGGCATATTGGGGGTAGTACTCATCAGTTGTCACACTTAGCTTTTCCCCCTGTTTCTCCTCTTTTTGCCTCTGGTTGACCTTGTGGGCATATCTGAGCTGAGGCTTTTCCCACTAGGGGAGGCTACTGTTTATAGTAGTACTTACCCCCATTGTCTTTCCTTGTTTCTTTTTCCCCCTTGTTTTGCAGAGTCCTCTACGGGAGTTGCTGGGCCGTCAGCAACTGATCGAGGTAAGCGGATTGCGGACTAGATAGCGAGCCACCTGAGGGTTGTAGCTGGAGATTTTGGGTACCTGGTCTTCTCAGACAGCTTTTGTTTATTTTCTTTTTGGGGTCTGGCTTGTGGCTAGCTTTATGTACTTTTGTGGTGAGCTGGGAGAGGTGTTGTATTTATTTTTTTCACAGTTGTACATGTTACTTCCAGCTTCTGTCTGAGATACTGTAGTTTATTTCAGCTCTGACTTTATGCTCATTTATTATTATCTCTTATATCTGAGCACGTTACCGACGCTTCGTGTATATTGGAAATACCGCATGCACGGCGGATCTGTAGACGGGCCTGGGTTCTGGTTTACACCCGGGGCGGGACAGATTAAGTTGGTATCAGAGCTTAGGGATAGGTCAGTTGGGACTTAGGAAATCCTAGGCTTTTGGACAGACCCTAGGATGGTAGGGCGTGAGTGGCGTGACATTTTGCGAAAGTCGGTGATTTTTATAGTTGACTCTTCCTGTGAGTGAAGAGGGATCGACATAACCTATTTCTGTTGGACCATTATGTTGGCTGCAGACAACATAAGGTTACAGAAATAGGAGGATGTCTTTTGACTTTCGCTAGATTGGGTCGTGTGGGGTTTCGTTGCTAACGTCGGTTTCTTGTGGCAGGATGCCTCCTCGACGCCGGATGCCTGCTCGGGGTACTCCTTCACCCCCTGACGAGCCAGAGCAGTCCAGACCCTCTGAGCTTACTGAGTTGAGGGCCTTGGTGGCCTAGTTGGCGGAGGGACAGCGCCGCCAGGAGCAGAGGATCGACCAGTTGCTTGCCCAGAGAGAGGCACCACCCCCGGCTGTTCCTGAGGCCCCTGTGCCTCCTGTTGCTCCTTCGGTGCCGTCAGCGCCATCTTCGAGTAGCGGGGCTCCTGGAGCTATTCCGCCTTTGACTGTGGAGGAGGAGCAGGACATTGCTGACAAACTCTCCAAGTTTGTTCGGCGGGGACTGCCTAGATTCTCGGGGCAGTATGCACAGCCTTGGGAGGTTGGGAGATGGCTTTCAGCGTTGGAGAAGCTTTTCCGGGACTTTTTCATCGACCCGAGGCACCGAGTGCACATGGCAGTGCACTGTCTGGACGGAGATGCAGATGCTTGGTGGCAGCGGGTAGAGCCACTGGAGTTTCGGGTTACCCAACAGCTGCCTTGGGAGGAGTTCCGGCGGATGGTGTTGGACACCTATTTTTCGACCAGTGTGAAGAGGAAGTTGGAGGACGACTTGAAGAATCTGCAGCAGGGTGAGCGAACTGTTACGGAATTTGAGTTGCCGTAGTTTCGTGAAAGTCTCAAGTCTTGAAGATTGAAGGTGAAGAAAGTTGGATCGTTTAACTCAATCTCAAGAAAGAAGAATTCAAAAGGATCAGGTATGTTTTACTAAAGATTTTGTGTGATCCGAATACTTCTTGTAGTGTAGAAACACTTGGAAGAATCTTTCATTGCATAAAAATCAAAAACTGGACTTGGGACATGTTCAGGATCCGGATCAGGTTGTTCGATCCGGATCCCGAAGGTGGTTCGTTCATACACCAGTTCAATCCGGATCGTAGCCTCTCTTGATCCGGATCCCGAACACTGAGTTTGCCATCTTCCTTGAACGATCCGGATCAGGCTTCACAATCCGGATCCCGAACGTTGATGTTTGGTGAACTATATGAACGATCCGGATCAAGCACTTCGATCCGGATCCCGAACCTTCGTTTTTCTGGAATTGCCTGACTCGTTGCGACGATCCGGATCACAGTTAATCCGATCCGGATCGCCGTCCGTAAAATCTCCAGAAATGTTAGGTTTTTGATTCTTATCTCCTTCCTAGGGTTTCTAACCTATAAATAGACCCTATGATTCTTTTTCTAGGGTGAATCCACTGTGAATCGAAATAGCCGTCATTTTCATATATCATCTTATACGGCTCTAGATCCACATATAGAGAAGAAAGGAAATCATTAGAGAATACTCTATGTTTCTTCATCTATATTGATTAGTTTGATTCTAGGTTTTCATACTCACATCTTGAGTTGAATCAAACTAATGAATACTTAGATGGTATTTCCGATCTATCTTTGATCTAAGTATTCGGCGGATCATCACCACCCAAAACAACGATTTACCCCAAAAATCGGCACGTGGATTCGTGTGTCCTTGTGGATTCAAGGTTCAACCGCTCTCGTGGATTCGGAGCGAGGCACGTTCGTGGATTCGAAGGGTGCTATTGGGTGAAGACCGTGGATTCGGTCGGACGTCGTGGATTCGACGTTGGACGCCGTGGATTCGGCGTTGGGCGCAGATCGTGGATTCGAGAAGCGTCGCGGAGCGAGCGGAGAAGATCCTCTAGGAGCGTATGAAAAGGTTGAGTCGTAATTGTGTACGGTAAATCACCTTGTACGTGTTTTAATTCTAGTGGATTTCTGTCGTGTTATCGGTCCCGTGGTTTTTTACTCCGGTGATGGAGTTTTCCACGTAAAAATCTTGCGTATTATTTTTTATTTCCGCATTGGGTTTTTATTGCAACGATTTTTTAGTGTTTATACGTTTACACCTATTCACCCCCCTCTAGGTGTTTTTTTCCCCTATTTAGATCCTTATTACATTTAACCCAACAAGTGGTATCAGAGAGGGAATAGGGTTGTAAACAATGGTTGAAGGTGGAAACATCAACCGACCCCCGTTCTTCGATGGAACAAATTATGCGTACTGGAAAGTACGGATGAAAGCCTTTTTAATTTCCATCGACGAACGGGTGTGGCAATCGATTGAATTAGGATGGACTAATCCAACCGAATTTATTGGTGATGTTCGCACCTTAAAACCTAGGTCGAAATGGACCAAGGAAGAGTTAGATTCATCTTCTTACAATGGCAAGGGAATTAATGCTATCTTTAATGCCTTATCTCAAACTGAATTCTCTCGCGTCTCGGCATGTGAGACTGCGAAAGAAATCTGGGATGTTCTTCAGGTTACACATGAGGGAACTAACCTCGTGAAGATTCAGAAACTGCAAATGCTTACGAGCAAGTTTGACTCTATCTTAATGGCAGAAAATGAATCTTTCACGGACTACTATACACGATTGCAAGACATCGTAAACTCATGTGCTAATCTGGGAGAGAAGATTCCAGAATTTAAGATTGTAAGAAAGATCTTAAGAACTCTTCCTGAACGATTTCGCCCAAAGGTTACTGCCATTGAAACTATTAAACACCCGGACGAAATACGTGTAGAAGAATTAGTTGGTTCATTACAAACTTATGAAATGACATTTACTACTAACAATTCTTCTGGAAAGGCATCCACTTCTAAGTCTTCAGGTTATGCGTTGAAAACAACTAAGGAAGAAGACGCGGATACGTCCTCCTCAGACGATGACGAGAACCTTTCTATGGAGGAATTTGAGAAGCAGCTCGCTCTCTTGACAAGGAAGTTTCGCCGCAACTTTCGAAGGGGTAATTCAAGCAAATCTCCATCCTTCGGAAAGTCGAACAAAGGCAAGGGTACTTCAGGTTACAAGTCAAGAAAGCAAGAGAACTTCTCAAAGGATAAGAAAAGTTCAGAAGGACAACTACAATGCTTCAAATGTCGAGGCTACGGCCACATTGCAACGGAATGTCCTAACAAGTATCCGGCAAAGAAGAAGGCGATGCAAGTTGTCACTTGGGATGACAACTCAACGTCAAATGAGTCGTCTTCGAGTGATGAAGAAAAGAGCTCCACCGCATTCCACGCGTCCGTATCTTCACCCTTCATGTGCTTTATGGCAAATACATCTGAGTCGTTGTCCAACTCCACTGTTGAAAAGAACGCAACGGACAACGAATCGGATGATTCGGAAGGTGAAGATTTTGCTCTAGCCTACCACAGACTTTTGAGGGACTCAAAGAAAGTGGCTAAGCAAAACAGGAGTTTGAGAGGGAGAGTGCATGATCTCGAAGAAGAAGCAAAAAGAGCAACTTCTCTCTCAAACGCTCTTGAAATGGAAAGGGAAAACCTGATAAAAGAAAATGTTTCCCTTCAAGAGTCCAATGAGCAACTTGAGAAGGAACATACAAATCTGGTGGATAACGCGAATCACTTCTCAAAGCTCTACAACGAGGCTCGACAGGATAACCTGGAAATGACAAAGACCATTTTCCAACTCAAGAATGACTTACAGCGATTCTCTTCAGGAAGGAGTAAGTTGGATAGACTTCTTGGTCTTGGTCAATCAAATCGGTTCGGCCTCGGATACACTCAAACTGGAAACAGTCCAAGTTCGAGTGAGACAGTTTTTGTGCCTCAGTCGGTATCTCCTCCTCCGACACCGGAATTCAAGACAAACAACGACAACAAACCTACTTCATCCTCTTTGGGATCGTCAAGATCTAAGGTATGTTTTCGTTGTGGTGTTTCAGGGCACATAAGAAGATATTGCAAGACGGGAGTCGAACGCTCATCTCAAGGACCTCTTGCAACAACTACCAAAATGGCTCCTCCCCGAAAATCAAAGCAAAACTTTTCAAATGAAAAGAGACCTGGTAGTTCATCGCGCAAGACGATTTCATCAAGGAACAACAATCGCTATAACAAGACGCCTTCACCTAGGCATATAACTTCTCGACCATTACCGACGCACTCCAAAAGGGTTTGGGTGCGCAAAGGTGAAATTTTCCCTTGTCTTGTTTCCAATGTTTCCTTGCATGCATATGATAGTTCGTCTTGGTATCTGGATAGCGGATGTTCCCGTCACATGACCGGTGACAAAAATAGTTTTCAAAATCTTGAGAAAATCTCCGGAGGACACGTAGTTTTCGGAGACGGTCGTTCTTCCAAAATTGTTGGAAAAGGGACGGTAGCTATTCCAGATGGCCCGATTTTAAAAAACGTCTTATTTGTTGATGGCCTTAAGACTAACCTCATAAGCATAAGTCAACTTTGCGACAATGGTTTTTCAGTTAACTTTTCATCTGTTGAATGCGTTGTAACTGATAAGGACCATGTCTTCTTTCTAAAAGGGGTTAGATCTGAAAACAATTGTTATGTTGTTCCTAATAAATTTTCTGAAAATTGTAACTTAGCTGCTTTGAATAATGAAACTCTTTGGCATGAAAGGCTAGGTCACTTAAATTTTAAGGAACTTACTAGAATTTCAAACAAGGACGTGGTCAAGGGGGTTCCAAAGCTTTTATTTAAACAAAACGTTGTGTGTGGTGGTTGCCAAAAGGGAAAACAGTCTAGGACTGCACACAAGAACTTGAACCACGTTGGTACAAAACGGCCCTTGGAACTTTTGCACTTGGACTTAATGGGGCCGACCCGTCAACCATCTTTGGGAGGTAAATGGTACATTTTTTTATTGGTTGATGATTTCTCTCGGTTTTCTTGGGTAGCATTTTTAAAAGAGAAAGCTGATACGTTTGACTCTTTTCATGAGATTTGCCATCGTATTATGATTGAAAAGAATGAAAAGATCACTCGTGTTAGAAGTGATAGAGGTGGAGAATTCATAAATTCAAAATTCATTGATTTTTGCACTTCAAATGGAATTAAACATGAATTCTCGGCACCCTATACACCTCAGCAGAATGGTGTTGTTGAGCGCAAGAACAGGGTTGTTCAAGAGATGGCGCGTGTGATGCTTCATAGCCGGAATTTACCGCTACATTTTTGGGCTGAAGCTGTGAACACCGCTGTCTATGTCATTAATAGAGTTTACTTGCGCCCAGGAACTTTAAATACACCATATGAGCTGTGGTTTAGTAGAAAACCCAATATCAAATATTTTCGTGTCTTCGGGAGTCGATGTTACATTTTACGTGACCGTGAAAATCTTGGAAAGTTCGTGTCACGCCCCGGGGTCGAAACTGCGACCCGGGCTCGCCAACAGATCCGCCGTCTGTACGGAAACTGCCGTACAGACGAAGCGTCTAACCTGCAGAACGAATCAACTACAGTACACAGATATCAGAGCGGAAAGTAAACTACTAAAAATTGAAAACCAAACACTGTACAACTGAAAATAATACAATATCCATCTCCCAAATACGATCGTATACAAAGTCCTCTGATACAAAACTCAAAAGGGAGGTATCTCCAATAAATACATCAGTGTACAGACTCTCGATACAAGAATATCCTCACTACATCAGTCTCTCAAACTGTAGAATAAAGTACAACTCTATACCTCACAACAAAGGTCTCTCAACAGAGGAAAAAGAAGTAAACTAATCTACTGAAGCTCTCCTCTGGAGGGGTACTGCTACACTCCAATGACGGGTAGGGAACTAGCTCGCGACTCCCTCGCCTCGGTCAGAAGGATCAGCAACTGGAGCAACAGGAACAGGAGAAGAAGTTCCTGGGGAAAAAGACACCACGACGGGTGTGAGAACTACTTCCCACAGTAGTTCTCAGTGGGTGCCGTCAACAAGCCCAACGGTCTGCCCACCAAGTCTACTAGAGGTAAAGATAACAGAGCAATGAAATCTGAACAAGAAAAGCTGGAGCTACTCTACAGCTGCCATACCTCTATCTAGATACTCAAAAAGTGGAACAGATGAAAGTAAAAGAGACCACTCGCACCCAAGGTGCTCAAAAGACCCAATGGAACTGACTGCCTCATAGGGTCCAGTCAAGCCTGCGCCTGTCGACTAGGAACGCGCCTGCCCACTACCACACATCCCCATGAGGACGGGATTTACGTGGGGCGTCCTGCCCGACTAACTCACTCCTCGCGCAAAACTGCCTCAACAGGCCCATCGTATCCACAGCGGCATCTCAGGGACGCGACTCCAACTGAGGAAAACGGCGCGGCATAGAGTATCACAAACTGGCATAAGCAGGCTAGTCAAAATCCACGCTCACTCTCAGAACGGTAGGACTCAGGATCCCCAAATACCTCGCACAATAGTCGGAGAACCCTCGACGACTCAGCTGCTCAGCTAACTCGAAACACGAGACACTAGCCTCTCCAACAGTTCGCAGCACAAAGCTCACTGGCTGGAGATACTCCACAGCCAGGAACGACCCACAACTCAGGGTAACAAAACAGGTCGGACAACACTCAACGACCTGGGACCACCGTCAACCCCAACGGTTCCCAACAATACGGACCGGAAGATACTCGACGGCCCGGGACTACCGTTTACCCAAACGGCTCCCCGCATAGATAAGCAACCCGCTACAACTACCAGACTCCACTCTGCTCCCAAGCAAGAGTGCAAAAGCATCCCACACTAAAAGCAAGTCCCGACCTCTCGGCCCACTACCCGGGCGAGAAAACACTATGTCGAGGGATGAAAGAACAGTGTGGATGTCTAAGCATAAATAACCCTAGCCCAAGTGAGGGTTTTCTACTGGTCTAGTTACACATGCAACGTATGACGGGGGTGCTAGGTCAAGTTCCAAGATAACCACATTAACCGATAATAAAGGGATAGCCATTCCAACAATCTAGCATGCTACACAAGGAAATAAACTATCATGCATAGTCCTACATTAATAGAATTAATGTACATTCCATAAAACTTGGAGATAAGGCCACCCACCTCGATTTGCCACCAATTGCTCGTAGACACTTGCAATTGGCCTCCACGTGATCCGCACGCAAAACGGGGCACGCCGTCGGAGTCCGCACGCAAAACGGAGCACGCCACCGTAGTCCGCATGCAAAACGGAGCACGCTGCCGGAGTCCGCACCAAAAACGGAGTCTGCACGTGAAACGGTGCACGGCGCCGGAGTCCGCACGCAAAACGGTGCACGGTGCCGGAATCCGCAAGCAAAACGGAGTCCGCACGCAAAACGGTGCACGGTGCCGGAGTCCGCACGCAAAACGGTGCACGGTGCCAGGATCCGCACGCAAAACGGAGTCTGCACGCAAAACGGTGCACGGTGCCGGAGTCCGCACGCAAAACGGAGTCCGCACGCAAAACGGTGCACGGTGCCGGAGTCCGCACGCAAAACGGTGCACGGTGCCCAACACAGAAAAGAGCAAGGTGGTTAATTACAGTCCAAAAGAACGCTCCAAAAACTGTACAAAAATACAGAAAAACCAACACACGGGACCCACCCGTTTGCGCCGCCGTCGCCGAAACGCTCCGCCGGGCGACCTCGCACGCAAAACGAGGTCCACGACGCGCCGCCGCACCTCACGCAACCTCCTCCCTCACTCCCTCTCGCTCTCGGGTGCAGAAGAAAGAAAGAAAGGGAGAAAAATGGTGCTCGGGGGAGAAAGAAGAAGAAGAAAAGGAGGGGAAGAAAGGGCTGGTCCACGGTGCACCGGTCCACGGTGCACCGGCCAATCGGGAGCCACCCCAGCCGGCTCACAAGGTCGGGGCGCGTGCACCGGGTCCACGGACGCGCCCCGGGTGCCACGCGGCACGCGGTAACGCGCCCGCCACACGGGCGCGTTACACCGCGCCCGCGGCAGGCGCGGGACACGCGCGCGCCACACAGGCGCGTGCCCCCGCGCCCGCGCGGCAGCCAACGGGGGCCCGCCACGTGGCGGCCCCCGCGTGAACCCCGCCGAAGGCGCGTCTGCCCTGTCGCGTCCGTACGCCCTCGAGCAGCGCGCCGCACCGCCTTGATCTCCGTGCCGTCGCCTCGCCTCGGGATTCGTGCCGCGTCGTCTCGAAAAACGCGCACTTCATCCGGGCTCCAAAACAAACAAGTGAATAGTCCATTCTTGGCGATTTCGCGCGCTGAATCCAAAAACGATGTCCATTTCTCCAAATTCTCATCCGAAAATTGCGGAGTGCCCCCGGATAGCCCACTCGATCCGATTTTCGCGCCGGGTCCATTTTTAAAGTCCGATTTGCCAAATTCCAACTCTAAAAATTCCCGAAGGCGACCGGAGAGGTAAACTCTTATCCAAACTTCGCCCGGAGTCCAATTTTGACATCTGAGTCGCGCGAAACCACATCCAAACACCCGACGGGTCATCCTATTTCCCACGGGATCTCAAATTAAGCCCGAAGTCCACCACTTGTGTCCAAATTGCGCGCAACCCACGCAGGCCTCCAGTGATGCAAGCAAATCCCAAATTGCATCACAAATCCATTTCTGGGCCGCCAACACGCGCACCAACACCCCCAACGGCGACCGAAAGCTGCCCAACACCCAGCAACCCTACGCGGGGGATTCCGGGACCTCACATCCTCCCCCACTAAAAGAAAGTTTCGTCCTCGAAACTAGATCAAGCCCATCAGGAGTCAAGAATACCACGGCTAGGTATCTAACAATACGCCTCCAGCTCCCCCCACTCGCTCCTCGTGATTACTCCGCGACAACAACAATAAGTACGGTATGACCCGATGTGCAATTCTCTCATCCATCGAGCCAGAAATTGCAACGGGCGTCCCTCGTACTCCAATAATCACAGATCTCAAAGGAGCAAGTAAATCACGGGCGAGGAAAAACACATCACTACTGAGCTGAGACGTGAAAAACCAAGGGCTCCATTAAAAGGCTGGGGGAAAACTGAAATAACCACAAGTGTAATACGCACCAAACCACATCATGGTGCCACCCTCAACAAGACGACCGGAAGCATACCTGCAGACTCGTCCAATAAGGAAGGGAAATCCAATAAGTTGGGGTCTTCACTCGGTTACCTCCCAATCCGAAACCACTCGAGTGGACAACACAACTGCAGGCTACCCTAAAAAGGGATCCACAAGAGACACAATCTCGTGCCACAGTTGGTCGCTCAAAATGCTATCATAACCCCAACGGACCCACGGGTCGAAGTCGATCCCTCAACTAATAAAGAACACCCTGACGGGAACCAAACCGTCGGTGAACGGGACTGGAAACTGGCTCACAAGGCGATCATAAAGCTGATGCCCAAACTCGCAGTCCAAGTCCAAAACATCCACAAAACTCTCACCGTTGTATACCTACAACGTGGCATCACTGCCGTGCACCAACGGCGTGGCATCACCACCGTGTATCAACGGTGTGGCGTCATCACCGTGTATCAACGGTGTGGCATCACTGCCGTGTATCAACGGTGTGGCATCATCACCGTGTATCAACGGTGTGGCATCACTGCCGTGTATCAACGGTGTGGCACCACCACCGTGTATCAACGGTGTGGCATCACTGCCGTGCACCAACGGCGTGGCATCACCACCGTGTATCAATGGTGTGGCATCACCACCATGTATCAACGGTGTGGCATCACCACCGTGTATCAACGGTGTGGCATCATCACCGTGTATCAACGGTGTGGCATCACTGCCGTGTATCAACGGTGTGGCATCATCACCGTGTATCAACGGTGTGGCATCACTGCCGTGCACCAACGGCGTGGCATCACCACCGTGTATCAACGGTGTGGCATCACCACCGTGTATCAACGGTGTGGCATCACTGCCGTGCACCAACGGCGTGGCATCACCACCGTGTATCAACGGTGTGGCATCACCACCGTGTATCAACGGTGTGGCATCACCACCGTGTATCAACGGTGTGGCATCATCACCGTGTATCAACGGTGTGGCATCACTGCCGTGTATCAACGGTGTGGCATCATCACCGTGTATCAACGGTGTGGCATCACTGCCGTGCACCAACGGCGTGGCATCACCACCGTGTATCAACGGTGTGGCATCACCACCGTGTATCAACGGTGTGACATCACCACCGTGTATCAACGGTGTGGCATCACCACCGTGTATCAACGGTGTGGCATCATCACCGTGTATCAACGGTGTGGCATCACTGCCGTGTATCAACGGTGTGGCATCATCACCGTGTATCAACGGTGTGGCATCACTGCCGTGCACCGACGGCGTGGCATCACCACCGTGTATCAACGGTGTGGCATCACCACCGTGTATCAACGGTGTGGCATAACCACCGTGTATCAACGGTGTGGCATCCTCAAGCATCAAGGCCTCAGATCCTCACAGTACTATACCCAACACTACCTCGAAATCCCGGAGCTGAGAAAGAGCCGAAAGATCAATAGGCAAAAAAAACCAGGGCCCTAACTGCACTGGGCAGGACCAACAACACTCATCTATGTGCAACACGTGATCAGGTATCTGAACCTCACGAGCACAAGCTAAGGGTCCTATCTCTAGCCCATACAACAAAGCAAATGCCCTACAGAAGAAAAGAATGCGATGCTCCGGTAACAATTAACGCTCAAGTGCGTGAAGGGGAGATAAGATTAGTATCTGCCACCACGTGGCTAGCTGTCCCCGAATCCTCATCCTGTGCGACATAGACGTTCTCGCTCGGGGTGGTCGTTCGTCGGACAGCCGCGAAGAAGTGGCCCTAAATATCTGGCCATAACCTGTCGAAGCTCCGCCTGTTTGGAAGAGCGGAGGAGGAGGAGCCGAAGCTGCCAACGCGACTGATGACCCCGCTTTAGGACAAGACCATGATCTGTGTCCTGCCTGTGGTCACACTGCTGCGCAAAAATGCGACCCACCACCAAGGACACAGTCATCCCGCTGCTGCTGCGGACACATCGGCTGCGGAGAACCTCCTGGTCTCTATCTCCCCTGAGACTCACGACCCTCAGACTGGGATCGTGGCGGCCCCGGGGGCTCGATCTACTCGACTGTCCAAACTCAGGCGGCACTGGATGCCTCTCCCCGGAGCTGGTCCCTGGCGCTCCGTCTATCTCTGACATGATCACTGATCCTCGGTCAACCCGCTAAGCATGCCCAATCGCTGCATCTAACGTTGGCACCCGCCGAGAATACACCAAGTGATAGATATTCCACTACAGTCCTTTCTCAACTAGCTCAACATCCTGGATCTCATCCAGAAGACATGGGGTACACCACTCAACAATCGCAAAACTCGTGAACATACTCCAGAAGAGGTCGACTCCCCCGCTGCAGGAGTCTAAGATCCCCTTCCAGTTTCTGCTTACACTGTCAGGAAAATTGGCCCTGAGTAGCAAAGCACGAAACTGGTTCCAAGTCAACAACCGAGCTCCTGGTAGTCCAACAGGACGAACTCGACGCCACCAAATCTCGGCGTCCTGTCAGACCATCTCAAACTCAGTAAAGCAACCACCTGGTAACTCGACCGGGGCATGTACCCACCTGGTAACCCGGCCAGGGGTATGTACCCATCTGGTAGCTCGGCCAGTGGAAGGTGTCCTCCTGGTAACTCGGCCAGGGCATGTGTCCTCCTGGTAACTCAGCCAGGGCATGTGCCCACCTGGTAACTCAGCCAGGAGTAATGTATCCATCTGGTAGCTCGGCCATTGAAAAGTGTCCTCCTGGTAACTCGGCCAGGGCATGTGCCCACCTGGTAACTCAGCTAGGGAAAAATGCCCTCCTGGTAACTCAGCCAGGGAAAATGCCCTCCTGGTAACTCAGCCAGGAAAAATGCCCTCCTGGTAACTCAGCCAGGGAAAATGCCCTCCTGGTAACTCAGCCAGGGAAAATGCCCTCCTGGTAACTCAGCCAGGGAAAATGCCCTCCTGGTAACTCAGCCAGGGAAAAATGCCCTCCTAGTAACTCAGCCAGGGAAAAATGCCCTCCTGGTAACTCAGCCAGGGAAAATGCCCTCCTGGTAACTCAGCCAGGGAAAATGCCCTCCTGGTAACTCAGCCAGGGAAAATGCCCTCCTGGTAACTCAGCCAGGGAAAACGCTCTCCTGGTAACTCAGCCAGGGAATACGCTCTCCTGGTGACTCAGCCAGGGAAAATGCCCTCCTGGTAACTCAGCCAGGGAAAATCCCCTCCTGGTAACTCAGCCAGGGAAAACTCTCTCCTGGTAACTCAGCCAGGGAAAACGCTCTCCTGGTAACTCAGCCAGGGAAAACGCCCTCCTGGTAACTCAGCCAGGGAAAACGCTCTCCTGGTAACTCAGCCAGGGAATACGCTCTCCTGGTGACTCAGCCAGGGAAAATGCCCTCCTGGTAACTCAGCTAGGGAAAATGCTCTCCTGGTAACTCAGCCAGGGAATACGCTCTCCTGGTGACTCAGCCAGGGCGGGGTGTGTCCTTTTTCACAACACGATGTCGCAGGGGTATCGCAACCCACTGCAAAACAACAAATGTCAGGACACAACAACCATACGACCCAATCCAGCGAAAGTCTAAGACATGTCATCCATTCCATAGCATTATGTTGTCGCAGCCAACATAATCGCTTAGGAAAGTAAACATGGCAAACACTCATCCCATCTCTTGGGAGAGGTAAAAACTCAATCAAGACTCTCGCTAAAAGTCACGACTATCACGTAGTCATCCTAATGTCCAACCGCAAGCCTAGGGTTTCTAAGTCCATCACGACCTACAACCTAGGCTCTGATACCACTCTAATCTGTCACGCCCCGGGGTCGAAACTGCGACCCGGGCTCGCCAACAGATCCGCCGTCTGTACGGAAACTGCCGTACAGACGAAGCGTCTAACCTGCAGAACGAATCAACTACAGTACACAGATATCAGAGCGGAAAGTAAACTACTAAAAATTGAAAACCAAACACTGTACAACTGAAAATAATACAATATCCATCTCCCAAATACGATCGTATACAAAGTCCTCTGATACAAAACTCAAAAGGGAGGTATCTCCAATAAATACATCAGTGTACAGACTCTCGATACAAGAATATCCTCACTACATCAGTCTCTCAAACTGTAGAATAAAGTACAACTCTATACCTCACAACAAAGGTCTCTCAACAGAGGAAAAAGAAGTAAACTAATCTACTGAAGCTCTCCTCTGGAGGGGTACTGCTACACTCCAATGACGGGTAGGGAACTAGCTCGCGACTCCCTCGCCTCGTTCAGAAGGATCAGCAACTGGAGCAACAGGAACAGGAGAAGAAGTTCCTGGGGAAAAAGACACCACGACGGGTGTGAGAACTACTTCCCACAGTAGTTCTCAGTGGGTGCCGTCAACAAGCCCAACGGTCTGCCCACCAAGTCTACTAGAGGTAAAGATAACAGAGCAATGAAATCTGAACAAGAAAAGCTGGAGCTACTCTACAGCTGCCATACCTCTATCTAGATACTCAAAAAGTGGAACAGATGAAAGTAAAAGAGACCACTCGCACCCAAGGTGCTCAAAAGACCCAATGGAACTGACTGCCTCATAGGGTCCAGTCAAGCCTGCGCCTGTCGACTAGGAACGCGCCTGCCCACTACCACACATCCCCATGAGGACGGGATTTACGTGGGGCGTCCTGCCCGACTAACTCACTCCTCGCGCAAAACTGCCTCAACAGGCCCATCGTATCCACAGCGGCATCTCAGGGACGCGACTCCAACTGAGGAAAACGGCGCGGCATAGAGTATCACAAACTGGCATAAGCAGGCTAGTCAAAATCCACGCTCACTCTCAGAACGGTAGGACTCAGGATCCCCAAATACCTCGCACAATAGTCGGAGAACCCTCGACGACTCAGCTGCTCAGCTAACTCGAAACACGAGACACTAGCCTCTCCAACAGTTCGCAGCACAAAGCTCACTGGCTGGAGATACTCCACAGCCAGGAACGACCCACAACTCAGGGTAACAAAACAGGTCGGACAACACTCAACGACCTGGGACCACCGTCAACCCCAACGGTTCCCAACAATACGGACCGGAAGATACTCGACGGCCCGGGACTACCGTTTACCCAAACGGCTCCCCGCATAGATAAGCAACCCGCTACAACTACCAGACTCCACTCTGCTCCCAAGCAAGAGTGCAAAAGCATCCCACACTAAAAGCAAGTCCCGACCTCTCGGCCCACTACCCGGGCGAGAAAACACTATGTCGAGGGATGAAAGAACAGTGTGGATGTCTAAGCATAAATAACCCTAGCCCAAGTGAGGGTTTTCTACTGGTCTGGTTACACATGCAACGTATGACGGGGGTGCTAGGTCAAGTTCCAAGATAACCACATTAACCGATAATAAAGGGATAGCCATTCCAACAATCTAGCATGCTACACAAGGAAATAAACTATCATGCATAGTCCTACATTAATAGAATTAATGTACATTCCATAAAACTTGGAGATAAGGCCACCCACCTCGATTTGCCACCAATTGCTCGTAGACACTTGCAATTGGCCTCCACGTGATCCGCACGCAAAACGGGGCACGCCGTCGGAGTCCGCACGCAAAACGGAGCACGCCACCGTAGTCCGCACGCAAAACGGAGCACGCTGCCGGAGTCCGCACCAAAAACGGAGTCTGCACGTGAAACGGTGTACGGCGCCGGAGTCCGCACGCAAAACGGTGCACGGTGCCGGAATCCGCAAGCAAAACGGAGTCCGCACGCAAAACGGTGCACGGTGCCGGAGTCCGCACGCAAAACGGTGCACGGTGCCAGGATCCGCACGCAAAACGGAGTCCGCACGCAAAACGGTGCACGGTGCCGGAGTCCGCACGCAAAACGGAGTCCGCACGCAAAACGGTGCACGGTGCCGGAGTCCGCACGCAAAACGGTGCACGGTGCCCAACACAGAAAAGAGCAAGGTGGTTAATTACAGTCCAAAAGAACGCTCCAAAAACTGTACAAAAATACAGAAAAACCAACACACGGGACCCACCCGTTTGCGCCGCCGTCGCCGAAACGCTCCGCCGGGGTACCTCGCACGCAAAACGAGGTCCACAACGCGCCGCCGCACCTCACGCAACCTCCTCCCTCACTCCCTCTCGCTCTCGGGTGCAGAAGAAAGAAAGAAAGGGAGAAAAATGGTGCTCGGGGGAGAAAGAAGAAGAAGAAAAGGAGGAGAAGAAAGGGCTGGTCCACGGTGCACCGGTCCACGGTGCACCGGCCAATCGGGAGCCACCCCAGCCGGCTCACAAGGTCGGGGCGCGTGCACCGGGTCCACGGACGCACCCCGGGTGCCACGCGGCACGCGGTAACGCGCCCGCCACACGGGCGCGTTACACCGCGCCCGCGGCAGGCGCGGGACACGCGCGCGCCACACAGGCGCGTGCCCCCGCGCCCGCGCGGCAGCCAACGGGGGCCCGCCACGTGGCGGCCCCCGCGTGAACCCCGCCGAAGGCGCGTCTGCCCTGTCGCATCCGTACGCCCTCGAGCAGCGCGACGCACCGCCTTGATCTCCGTGCCGTCGCCTCGCCTCGGGATTCGTGCCGCGTCGTCTCGAAAAACGCGCACTTCATCCGGGCTCCAAAACAAACAAGTGAATAGTCCATTCTTAGCGATTTCGCGCGCTGAATCCAAAAACGATGTCCATTTCTCCAAATTCTCATCCGAAAATTGCGGAGTGCCCCCGGATAGCCCACTCGATCCGATTTTCGAGCCGGGTCCATTTTTAAAGTCCGATTTGCCAAATTCCAACTCTAAAAATTCCCGAAGGCGACCGGAGAGGTAAACTCTTATCCAAACTTCGCCCGGAGTCCAATTTTGACATCTGAGTCGCGCGAAACCACATCCAAACACCCGACGGGTCATCCTATTTCCCACGGGATCTCAAATTAAGCCCGAAGTCCACCACTTGTGTCCAAATTGCGCGCAACCCACGCAGGCCTCCAGTGATGCAAGCAAATCCCAAATTGCATCACAAATCCATTTCTGGGCCCCCAACACGCGCACCAACACCCCCAACGGCGACCGAAAGCTGCCCAACATCCAGCAACCCTACGCGGGGGATTCCGGGACCTCACAGTTCGACTCTCAAAGTGATGAAGGGATCTTTTTGGGTTATTCTACGAATAGCAGAGCATATCGAGTATTTAACATTGAATCTAAGACGATCGTAGAATCTATAAATGTTAAAGTAGATGAAGCTTTTCACTTTGAAACTGGAAAATCTACCCTCGATATCTCTCTAGATGATGATTCTCCTGCTAGTGCATCTTCTCATAATAATACTTCCAATATTAATGATGCATCTAATGGTTCTTCTAGTTTATCTGATGTGCACGAATCATCTCATATATCTCCGAGTACTCCGTTTCAACAAACGTTACGAATCTCCAAGGATCATCCGGAATCGAATATTATTGGAGATCCACAAGAAGGAGTCAGAACTCGGAGGCAGTTGGTTTGTGGATTCGCTTGCTACGTATCTTTAATCGAACCAAAGAACATAGATGAAGCTCTTCAGGATGACTACTGGATTAAAGCAATGCAGGAAGAGCTCCATCAATTTGAGCGAAACAAAGTCTGGGAATTAACGAAGCCTCCAAAGCAACACAATGTGATAGGTACCAAATGGATCTTCAAGAACAAGAAAAATGAGGATGGTACTATCATCAGGAACAAGGCACGATTAGTTGCTCAAGGCTACTCTCAAGTAGAAGGTATAGACTTTGACGAAACATTCGCCCCTGTAGCTAGACTCGAGTCCATTCGTATACTATTTGCTATTGCTTGTCATTTTAAAATCAAATTATTTCAAATGGACGTTAAGAGCGCATTTCTAAATGGGTTTTTAAATGAGGAAGTTTATGTGGCTCAACCGAAAGGTTTTGTAGATCATAAACAACCTAACCACGTTTTTCGTTTGAAAAAGGCTCTTTACGGTCTGAAACAAGCACCGCGAGCATGGTACGAAAGGTTAACAAAGCACCTTTTGGAGAAGGGCTATACTCGAGGGGGAGCTGATAGGACTCTCTTTGTGAAGCATTATCAAAGCAATTTCATTGTAGCACAAATCTATGTCGATGACATTGTATTTGGCGCAACAAGAGATAACGATGCTTCTAAATTCGCGGAGACCATGGAAAGCGAATTTGAGATGTCCATGATGGGCGAATTGACTTATTTCCTTGGATTGCAAATTAAACAAAATGATGAAGGTATTCACTTGAGTCAATCCAAGTATGCAATGGAGTTGGTCAAAAAGTTTGATCTAGAAAATTGTAAAGATTTTCCGACTCCAATGGGAACTAGCCACAAGGGACTTGGAAGTGAATCACATAGTGAGAATGTAGACGAGAAACTGTATCGAAGTATGATTGGAAGTCTACTTTACCTCACGGCTAGTCGCCCGGATATATCTTTTGGTGTTGGGATTTGCACGAGATATCAATCAGCACCAAAGGAGGTTCACCTGAAAGCGGTGAAAAGGATCATCCGGTATATCAAAGGATCAATTAATTTCGAAATTTGGTATCCTATGTGAACAAGTTTGGATATTGTTGGATACTCAGATGCCGATTGGGCAGGATCAGTGGATGATCGGAAAAGCACGAGTGGTGCATGCTTCTATCTTGGCCATTGCCTTGTTGCATGGCACAGTAAAAAGCAGAACTGCATAGCACTCTCGACTGCCGAAGCGGAATACATTTCAGCTGGAAGTTGCTCAACTCAACTCATTTGGATGAAAAGCGTATTGAGCGATTTCCGCATTTCAGCATCTTCGGTAACAATACTTTGTGACAACACTAGTGCAATTAACATTTCTAAAAACCCTGTGTTGCACTCTAGAACAAAACATATTGAACTTAGATATCATTTTCTTAGAGAGCTAGTTGAATCAAATACTCTTCAACTTTCATATATTTCAACTGAGGATCAATTAGCTGACATTCTAACAAAACCTTTGGATCAAAACGTTTTATTCATTTACGAAAAGCAATTGGGATGCTTTCCTTGAAATAATCTTCTTTTTGAAATCTTTGCTTAGGATAGGTTTTGTATTTGTTTTTGTTTTGTTCATTATCTATGTTTGTACATAGGACATTAATTGAGCATAGATCATAATTGACTTTAATTGCATCTTTTCGCACATTTAGAAATTCATTATGCTTTTGCCATCATAATATTTCACTGTTGCAATGATCATTTATGTTAATTAAATCATCTTCTAAAGTGATCAAAGTCAATTTCTCTCTCTCTATGATCTCTTGGTATAGTCATTATCTTATTTGACTGCTTAGTCGAGTATGAAATCGAGATCAATATTTGGTTGAATACTTTATATCTTAAATAATTGATAGCCAATTGAGGGGGAGTTTTAGAAAAGGTAAAATGCTCAAAAGATGTGGAAAGAGTTACATCCCAATGAGGAGTGTGAAAACTACCACCACATGGAGGAAAGAGCTACCAACTCGGTCGTCCGAGTATTGTGTGCAGCTACCACATGTATACCAAGCATGGTTGTTCAAATTTTTGATTAAGTAAAATGCATGTTGAAATACTTGACTCTGTCAAATTTCAAGGTTGGTATAAGGTGGGTTTTTAAAGAAAGATGCTCAAAGAGCCACTCTCTTCAACAGATTGTCTAGATACATTATCTATTATATTTGGGATTTCAAACATCTATTGATCTTTGTATTTCATTTTCTTTACTGAATTGATGATTTGATAAAGGCATTACTCATAAGATCAAGTTAGATGTAATTGAAGGTGTTCAACTTTAAGGGATTTAATTTTTGTAAATTTTCGTTTCATTTTTGGATATTATTGATAGATTTGGCATAATCTAATTCTTGTTGTATGAAACGATGATCTTTGTTTAAAGTTGATACACATTTGCGCTTACAATCTTTTTCTGGTTTTTCTTGAATTTCTCTGAAATTTTCTAAAGAAAAAGTTGGGGCCGATCCGGATCGGGCTAGATGATCCGGATCCCGAACGCAGGAATTCTTCTGCGGGCTGACGATCCGGATTGTATCTGCCGATCCGGATCCCGAACGCAGTTTCTCACTGCGGGTAGCCGATCCGGATCGCAGTTATGAACTGATCCGGATCGCGGCTAGGTTTTATAAAGAACGAAAGGGGTTTTTGATTTCTTTTACTCCAATCTTTTGTTCCAAAGTTTCCAGAGCCTCTCTCTCTAGATTTCATCCTTCCTGGAAGCTTTCAAACTCAAGTTCTTCAACTCCAAGTAAGTTTTATTGATCAAAATCTCGGTTTTTCACCGTTTTTCTCTTTTCCTCCTCAAACGTGATGAATTTCTTGGATCAACTTTGTTTGTGGATGGTTTTTGATCAAATTTCTTTTGAAATAAGAACTCTGGGTAGATTAGTTTTGATTATATGCTAGGTATTCTCCTGATTAACGGATTTTTAGGCTTCGATTTCTAAAATTTCGGTTTTAGGGCATATAATAAGGATTTTCGAAAATCATGCAATTGATCTATTTTTAAAAGTCCTTTTGCAAAACTAATTTGATTCTTAGTCTCTCTACATGATTATGATTGTTTGGGTACAGTTTTTCAATCTTTGAAAATTAACAATTTTTTTTTCCATGTGTTCTTGAGTTGGTCTACACAGGATTCCTTTTCTCAAGAAACCATTAGCAATGGTGATCACTTGGATTGTTTTTCTACTTGCGGCTATGGTTCATACGAGAGACACCGTCAAGCCCAAGAGGGCTAAGAAGGCTAAGAAAGCGAAGAAAGCTAAAGATGATTCCGATACAGAATCTGAAACGGAATCAATTAATTGGGATGAACTGCAAGTTGAAGCAACGACTGTTCCGACTGCTTCAAAGGGAAAAGCACCTGCAGAAACATCAAAGGCTCCGCCCACTGCTGCTGAGAAAGGCAAAGCTCCAATGGAAGAAACTTCTGGGAAGACAAGAAGAAAAAGTATTGCTCGCAAAAGAGGGAGTGCACAAGGAATCTCCATTGAGCAACCAGCTGATAGGCAAGCACCTCCTCAAGACTTTGTCAGCTCGGCTAGAATAAAGGATTTTGAAAACAGAGAATGCATTGGAGAAAGGCATGTTGATGTAAAAGCCTTAAAGCAGCGTTCTCAGACGTTTGGGACTTTGTTTGACCAGAGAGGTCTTGCTTTCATTTGCGATTTCCCGGAGACCACTGGGTATTGTCTTCACTCAGTGAGGATGTTTTATCAGAATGCCTGCTATCTAGTTGATCAGGAAAGCGGGCGTCGGGATTTTCAAACATTAGTCAAGAATGTCAGAATCAAAGTAACGCCTCAGCTAATTGGTGAAGTACTAGGGATGGACGCCCGAGCCGATGGCACTCATTACCTAAAGAATCAAGCCTTCAACACCTACTCCTGGAGAGTGGTAGTTGATGGAATCTGTGTTCCAAATACTCGGTCGACAGGAAACTCCGTTTTCTCGAAAGAACTACGACCAGAGTACCGCATCTTAAACCTTATTGTTTGTTACAATATTATTCCAAACATGAACAC
The DNA here is from genome assembly GCA_029204045.2 of Tillandsia leiboldiana. NCBI lineage: Eukaryota > Viridiplantae > Streptophyta > Magnoliopsida > Poales > Bromeliaceae > Tillandsia > Tillandsia leiboldiana. The sequence goes on from CM055070.1 coordinate 21,993,365, forward strand.
AAAGGTTCTTCGGTGGGAAAGAATGATATTCCTTTATCTACTTGGAAACCCCGCAGCAGCAATGGGAGCTAACTTAAACATTCCCTACGTCATCTGGTCAAGGATGGCACGATATGTGGAGCAAGCTCATCCGTCAGAGAGACTACCTTTTCCAATGATCATCATGCGCATTCTTCGCAAATTTAAAGCTGACACAAATGCGAGTTCCTATCTGCACAGTCTAGGAACGATCAATGACACAACAACTGTAAAGTCTCTTTCGACGAAGCCAGATGAACCTTTCATACCTCTTCACCGGCAACGAGAACAACGACAACAAGCAACAACCTCTGCACCGGCAGCAGCTCCTCCAGTCCAACCAGCACCACCATCACAACTAGCACCTCCGGCACAACAAGCACCACAATCAACTTCTGATGATGACGCATCTGTTACCTCAATCTATAAAGAACAGCAAAGGCTCTCCAACGAGCAAGAACGTATATCAAATGAACTAATTGAGGTAAAGGAAGAAATAAAGAAGGTAAATAAAAATCAATCAGCAATGAACAAGCGAATAAAGAAGATTTTCCAAATCCTCGGCTGTATCAGTTCAGACGAGTCTGAATAATCCGTATCCTTCTAATTTCTGTTTATTATGCATATGTTTAAATCCTTCTGTTGTGCAGGTTTTTAAGTGTTAATTTGAGTTTTTAGTTCTCTAACTTAAACTGTTAACCATTCTCTCCACTTCTGTAATCTTTGGCTTTGTTTGTGACAAAAAGGGGGAGAGAGTTTAGAACAATGATTTGAACAATGAACAATGATTGTGAAAATCTTGATGATGAAGATTTTGTATGATGATGAAGATTTTGTATACATCAAGGTAAGTATCACTTCAACTTCAACTTTGGTTTTCATCTTGTGATTGTTTGCATGTCTCGACTAACTATTCGACTAACTATTTGGGCATGTAATATAACTAACAAGTTGATGTTGGACTAACATTGTGTGACATTTGGTTTTTAATTGCATAGAAGATATGTTGGTTTTTGACTATGATTCTCTTACATATCTGAATTCTCAAATGTCATGATGATCAGATAAACTCTATCTCTGTACTAGGTTTTGTATGCTAAATATTCTTGAGGTATCTAACGATCTCTTTTTGTCAAGAATGATTTCTTTGTGCAGAGAGTACAGATGTCTAAGTCTAGAGTCTGTTTTAGGAGTTTATCTCATGTTTTTAAATTTTTGGATCTCCATTGTAAATTTTTGTTGTATGGTGATAGCAACAAAAATATCTTTTTGAATTTTCTTTAGTGGATCTGTGTTTTGTCACGAAACCGCCAAAGGGGGAGATTGTTACGGAATTTGAGTTGGCGTAGTTTCGTGAAAGTCTCAAGTCTTGAAGATTGAAGGTGAATAAAGTTGGATCGTTTAACTCAATCTCAAGAAAGAAGAATTCAAAAGGATCAGGTATGTTTTACTAAAGATTTTGTGTGATCCGAATACTTCTTGTAGTGTAGAAACACTTGGAAGAATCTTTCATTGCATAAAAATCAAAAACTGGACTTGGGACATGTTCAGGATCCGGATCAGGTTGTTCGATCCGGATCCCGAAGGTGGTTCGTTCATACACCAGTTCAATCCGGATCGTAGCCTCTCTTGATCCGGATCCCGAACACTGAGTTTACCATCTTCCTTGAACGATCCGGATCAGGCTTCACAATCCGGATCCCGAACGTTGATGTTTGGTGAACTGTATGAACGATCCGGATCAAGCACTTCGATCCGGATCCCGAACCTTCATTTTTCTGGAATTGCCTGACTCGTTGCGACGATCCGGATCACAGTTACTCCGATCCGGATCGCCGTCCGTAAAATCTCCAGAAATGTTAGGTTTTTGATTCTTATCTCCTTCCTAGGGTTTCTAACCTATAAATAGACCCTATGATTCTTTTTCTAGGGTGAATCCACTGTGAATCGAAATAGCCGTCATTTTCATATATCATCTTATACGGCTCTAGATCCACATATAGAGAAGAAAGGAAATCATTAGAGAATACTCTATGTTTCTTCATCTATATTGATTAGTTTGATTCTAGGTTTTCATACTCACATCTTGAGTTGAATCAAACTAATGAATACTTAGATGGTATTTCCGATCTATCTTTGATCTAAGTATTCGGCGGATCATCACCACCCAAAACAACGATTTACCCCAAAAATCGGCGCGTGGATTCGCGTGTCCTTGTGGATTCAAGGTTCAACCACTCTTGTGGATTCGGAGCGAGGCACGTTCGTGGATTCGAAGGGTGCTATTGGGTGAAGACCGTGGATTCGGTCGGACGTCGTGGATTCGACGTTGGACGCCGTGGATTCGGCGTTGGGCGCAGATCGTGGATTCGAGAAGCGTCGCGGAGCGAGCGGAGAAGATCCTCTAGGAGCGTATGAAAAGGTTGAGTCGTAATTGTGTACGGTAAATCACCTTGTACGTGTTTTAATTCTAGTGGATTTCTGCCGTGTTATCGGTCCCGTGGTTTTTTACTCCGGTGATGGAGTTTTCCACGTAAAAATCTTGCGTATTATTTTTTATTTCCGCATTGGGTTTTTATCGCAACGATTTTTGAGTGTTTATACGTTTACACCTATTCACCCCCCTCTAGGTGTTTTTTTCCCCTATTTAGATCCTTATTACATTTAACCCAACACGAACGGCTCAGACCTATTTCCAGGAGTTCATGGAGTTGCTGAACTGTGTGCCCTTCGTCGCTCGTGATGGTCCGCACCAGGTAGAGTTGGTCGAGGCAGGCCTCCGTCCAGAGATTTACACACTTGTGCATGCCCAGAGATTTCAAACCCTTGAGGCAGCCGCAGAGCATGCATAGTGGGTGGAGAGGGGTGATCAGGTGGTGGCCAGACGGAGGGCCGCGGTCGCGCAGAGTTCCGACAGGAAGCGACCAGCCCCAGATGATGGGGGACAGGCCAGCTCATGGAGACCGCCACGGCTGCCGCAGTCCCAGTCTTACGGCCGTGGGTGTTCTGAGAGGAGGGGGTCTGGTGGACCCCAGAGACCGCCGCAGCATCAGCAGCAGAGATCACAGCCGAGGCAGCAGAGATCTCAGCAGCAGTCCTCGAGGCAGCAGCAGCAGCAGCCGAGACAGCCTCGATCTTCTGACCGATGTATCTTTTGCAGGGGTCAGCATCCTGCGGACACTTGTGACTTGCGTTGGGGGCGATGTTACCGGTGCGGACAGCCGGGACATGTGCGATCTACCTGCCCCCTTATTACTTCCTCGGCACCTTCTTCGGCATCGGCTCCATATTCCCCTCAGCAGCAGCGGCCACCAGCTCAGCGGCCTTATGCTCCAGCGAGCAGGCCGTCCACCTCTTACCCTGCGGACTCTCGACCTCCAGCACCGAGTGGGCGGGTGTATACCGCCCAGTTAGCAGATTCTTCAGCGGCAGATCAGGTGGTGGCAGGTATTATCCTACTCTCTGGTATTAGGACTCGCACATTATTCGACACTTGAGCATCTCATTCTTTCATTAGTCGAGCATTTGCATCCCTTCATGGTTTAGAGATAGAGTCTTTGTCACATGCATTAGAGTTGTGGATTCCTGATCACATTTTGCATGTCGAGGAGCGTTGTGTGGCATGCCCAGTGCAGTTGGGGCCTTAGTTTTTGCCTGCAGACTTGTTTGTCTTGCAGCAGCTCCAGGATTTTGACCTGGTGCTAGGGATGGATTGGCTGTCACGATATTCCGCCACTATCGACTGCAGAGAGAGGACGGTGACTCTTCGCGAGCCAGGACAGGAGGAGTTCATCTTCGGAGGCTGTCAGAGCACGCTGTTCGCAGCGACCATTTCCTCGGCTAGAGCTAGGAGGATGATGAGTAGAGGTTGCACTGCCTTTCTGGCCACTGTTGTGGAGGTGCCTACGGCGGCACTGGGACTCGAGGAAATCCCTATTGTCCGCGAGTTCCCAGATGTGTTTCCCCCTGAGTTGACGACGACGCCGCCGGAGAGGGAGATAGAGTTCGTGATTGATGTGGTCCCTGGGACTGCACCAATCTCAAAGGCACCCTATAGGATGGCGCCAGCCGAGTTGAGGGAGTTGAAAGCCCAGCTTCAGGATCTTTTAGACAGGGGCTTTATCAGACCCAGTGTATCTCCGTGGGGAGCGCCTGCATTGTTTGTGAAGAAGAAGGATGGGTCACTTCGGTTGTGTGTGGATTATAGGGAGTTGAATAAAGTGACCATCAAGAACAAGTACCCTCTGCCGCGCATCGACGATCTCTTTGATCAGCTGCAAGGGTCTTGTGTATTTTCCAAGATTGATCTTCAGTCTGGTTACCACCAATTAAAGGTGAAGGCCGAGGATATTCCTAAGACTGCTTTCAGATCACGGTTCGGACATTATGAGTTCACAGTTATGCCATTTGGATTGACTAATGCCCCTGCCGCCTTTATGGACTTGATGAACAGGATATTTCGGCCATTCCTGGATCGATTTGTGGTGGTGTTCATAGATGATATCCTGGTTTACTCCCAGAGCGAGGCCGAGCATGAGGAGCACTTGAGGACTGTGCTACAACTTCTGCGGGAGAAGAAGTTGTATGCCAAGCTGGCGAAGTGCGAGTTTTGGCTTCGGGAGGTAGCTTTCTTGGGCCATGTGATTTCCGCCGCCGGTGTAGCTGTAGACCCGGCGAAGATTGAGGCAGTTCGAGATTGGCCCCGACCGACGACTGTATCAGAGGTGCGCAGCTTCATGGGATTAGCTGGTTATTATCGTCGGTTTGTGGAAGGCTTTGCGAAGCTTTCCACACCCCTCACTCGATTGACGCGTAAAGGGGTTAAGTTTATCTGGAGCGAAGACTGCCAGAGGAGCTTCGAGGAGCTAAAGGATAGACTGATGACCGCTCCTATCCTTTTCCTCCCTGTTATGGGGAAAGGATACGTGATCTATAGTGACGCATCACACAGTGGACTCGGTTGCGTGTTGATGCAGGATGGGAGGGTAATTCCTTATGCATCGAGACAGCTCAAGGATTACGAGAAGAATTACCCTACCCATGATTTGGAGCTCGCTGCCGTGGTGTTTGCACTGAAGCTTTGGCGCCATTACCTGTACGGAGAGCATTGTGAGATCTACACCGACCACAAGAGCTTAAAGTATCTATTCACTCAAAATGAGCTGAACTTGAGGCAGCGCAGGTGGTTAGAGATACTTAAGGATTATAATGTGGACATTCTTTACCACCCAGGTAAGGCTAATGTGGTCGCTGATGCATTGAGCAGGAGAGCAATACAGAGTTTGTCTATGTTGATCACAGACCAGGCGCCACTATTGGAGGAGATGAGACGGCTTGAGATAGAGGTTGTGTCCCCTGGGGTCTTTGCTAGACTGACGTCCTTAGTCGTGCAGCCCACTCTGCTGGACAGGATCAGGGAGAAATAGAGTGATGACCCCCACTTGACCAGGATTCGAGATCAGCTTCCGAGTGATCCGTCAGGGGACTTTTCAGTTGATGGTGCGGGAGTACTTAGGTACAGGGACCGAGCATGTGTGCCAGTGGATGCTGAGATCAGAGAGCAGATATTAAGAGAGGCCCATTATACACCTTATACCCTTCATCCTGGGGGGGACTAAGATGTATAAGGACCTCAAGGCACATTTCTGGTGGAATGGCATGAAGAGGGATATCGGGAGATTTGTGGCCCAGTGTTTAATTTGTCAGCAGGTAAAAGCTGAGCATCGAGTGCCAGCTGGCAAGTTACAGTCTTCCAATCCCTGAGTGGAAATGGGACCACATCACGATGGATTTTGTGGTGGATTGCCGAGGGCACAGGGCGGAGCAGATGCTATCTGGGTAGTTATGGATCGACTTACCAAGTCAGCGCACTTCTTGCCTATGCAGACTACTTGGCCACTCGAGCGACTAGCCCAGTTATACCTTGATGAGATTGTGAGATTGCATGGAGTACCCGCCTCCATTGTGTCAGATAGAGATCCGAGGTTTGCCTCGCGTTTCTGGGGGAGTTTGCAGACCGCGATGGGGACTCAGCTCAGATTCAGTACAGCTTTTCATCCACAGACTGATGGGCAGTCAGAGCGGACCATATAGATCTTGGAGGACATGCTGAGGGCTTGCGTCTTGGATTTCGGCGGAGGTTGGATTCGACACTTATCCTTGGTTGAGTTTGCGTACAACAACAGCTTTCAAGCGAGCATACAGATGGCTCCGTTTGAAGCGTTGTATGGACGCAAGTGCCGATCACCACTTTATTGGAGTGACGTAGGCGAGAGACGGACCTTGGGGCCAGATATACTGCTAGAGGCGGAGGAGAAGGTCCGGGTGATTCGACAGCATCTTCAAACCGCTCAGAGCCGACAGAGGAGCTATGCTGATGTCCGGCGACGAGACTTGGAGTTTCAGGTTGGAGATCATGTATTTCTGAAAGTCTCGCCGTCTAAGGGGATTAGGAGGTTCGGCATTCGCGGGAAACTCAGCCCCCGATACATTGGACCCTTTGAAGTGTTGGAGCGTATCGGACCAGTTGCTTATCGACTTGCACTTCCCCCGAGACTTGCTGGTGTCCATGATGTTTTTCATGTTTCCACTCTGAGGAGGTACGTCTTCGACCCGTCGCACGTCATCGATTTTGCGCCCCTCGAGATCAGCAAGGATTTGAGGTATGAGGAGCGCCCACTGCGGATTCTTGATCGGGAGGTGAAAGAACTGCGCAATCGGACCATCCCCTATGTGAAGATCCTGTGGAGCCATCATGATGAGCGCGAGGCGACGTGGGAGCTCGAGTCAGAGATGATGGATGCCAACTCCTACCTGTTCGAGGCTCAGGATTGAGGTATGATTTTCGTTTCGAGGATGAAACTTTTTTTAGTGGGGGAGGATGTAGTGTCCCAGGTTCCCCTGTGGTTTTTCCCCTGTTTCGGGGTGTGGAACACCTGTCAGGGGTGTGTGGGGCCCCAACATGTCAAAGTGATGTGTTGTTTGGACTCAGAGAGGATTTGGGAACAAGCCTGACCTTCGGCTGCCTTTGCCGAATTTTAGGAGTGGAATCAGGCTAAGCGGAGGCCCTATTTGGATTCAGCGCGGAAAAACGCTTGAAAACGGCTATTTATTCTTATTTTTCGGAGTCCGGATGCCCAAAAATGGACCCCCCGAAGTTTTCTACGCAAAATGGTGCATGGGGGGAGCCGTGGACCACCCCGGGACACGTGGCAGCCTCTTATTGGGCCGGCGCGCCACTCTCGGTCCACGGGATGGGCCGCCGGTGCACGGTGGACCGGCGGGCCACGTGGCGGGCTTCCGTTGGACCGGCGCAGCACGCGCAGCGCATGGAACAAGCACGGGCAGCGCGGGCAGGTCGGGCAGGCTGGGGCAGCGGCGCGGCGCACGGTGCACCGAGGCGTGCCACGTGGCGGCCCCGGGTTGGAGGGCGTACGTGCGCGGGGCGCACCCGCAGGCGCGCGCCTGCGGCCGTACGCGCACGCGCTGCAGGCGTGCAGCCGGTGCGCAGCGGCCGCCGGCGGGCGTGTCGGGCGGGAAAAGGGGGGGGACACGTGGCGCCACGCCATAGGCGGGCGCCACCCACCCCGCTGCCCCCGTAGGGGGCACGTGGCCGCGCCCGGTTCGCCGGGCGCGCTGTCCGCTGTGCGGGGGACATGTGTCGGACGCCCAAGCGGGTCGGACCAAAATTCGGTCCGACCGGGATCCCGTGCGGGATGGGCCGAGTGTGGGCCGAATTACTGTGCGGGCCCGAAATTGGGCCCAAAAGAATCGGGCGCCCGAATCTTAGGACACAGATTGAATTTTTCCATTTGTTCCTTTGGGCCTATAAATAGCCTCCCCTCCCCTCCTTTTCTGTTCTTTTCCGAGAGATAGAGGGAGAAAGGGAGAGAGTACTGTAGCAAACTTGTTCCCCTCCTCATTTTCTACCTCGTGGTGCGTTCCCAGATTTTCCGGAGACTCGACTGCGGCGTTTCGGATTTTACAGTGTGCCTCGGTTTTCCCCTATTTTGGCCCGTTTTCGTCGCATTTCAGTCCGAGGAGTCCCCTACGCAGTACAGGAGTCCTTTTCGACAATTTCTTCGCCGGTGTTTTCCTGAGAGGTAGGGCTTCGTTTTTCGTGTTGGTGATTTTTCTGGAGGTGATTTGACCCCCTCTTTTGCTGTTTGGGTGTTTGGACAGCGGTACCTTCGACGAATTGTTTCTCGGCGTAGGAATATCGGATCGAGGCGATTCAAGAGTCGATTTTGGGCTACTTTTCGCAGGGAACGCGCTTGTATTTTTCTTGGAATTTCCTGAGATTTATTTCGAGGTGAAAATCACTATTTTCTCAGTGTACAGTGTGCAGTTTTTCTTCACAGTTGATGTTTGGATTACCACCTTGCCGAATTTATTACTTGACTTACCGAACTCAGTTTTGGAAGTACAAGGTACCGTTGCGAAGCTATCGACGTGAGGATCGCTGTGATATTTTTCTGGGATTTTTCTGGGCACTTTCTGTAGGTGATAATTTAACAGTTTTGGGACTGTTGTTGTATGTATCTATAAGAGCGTTATTTGGGAACTTAAGTGAGTTTAGTGGACTTTGTATTGTGCCAGGAGTGTTACGGGTGCACTGTACTTGTTGGGGCACAGGATTGGAGTTTTTGGTATTTTCAGCTGTACGGACCCGGACAGTTAGCGCTTCAGGTGGGTGGTTGTGTACTCCTCTCCTTTGGTATGCCCACTAGGAACATCAGAGTGTTCCCTCATTTTTGGGGCCCAAAGTATTATTAGTAACCTTGCATGCTCTAGGGAACTAGTTATTGGTTGTTTGATCTTTGATAAATTATTGTTAGATTTATCACTTTATTTAATCGCTTAATTATTCTGGACTGCATGTTTAGGGGCAGAATAGTAATGGAGGACTGCAAAATTGATGATTATTCATATGAGACTGTCACCTTAGCTTATGTCCCTCTAAACTGATTATTCTTGGAAAATGGACAAAATATTGGGACAATGCATGTTTTAAACTGGTCATCTTTTTACTACTACACTATCATTTGGGACTTGACTTAGGAGAAACCATGCTTTTATTCTTTTCTTTCTCCTATTTATTCTAGACTTGAGACATAGTTGCTCGGGTTCGAGCGGGGGTTGGATAGTGTAGTCAGGTGCTGGGGATTTGGGACAGGTTGGGCTTCTGACAGGGTGTTGCGGCGACCACGGATCTTGGGTGGTCGACCGGGTTATACTATTGCATCAGATTGGGTGATGGGGATCGGGCTATCTTTTGTGGAGGGTTTTTCCCACTTGATTGAGTCATGATACGGTCCTGCTATATCAGGTTACTTGTGGTTACTTACTTTACTCGTGTGGGTCGCTCCCCTCAAGTGCCACTCCGGAGACTGCGTCAGACAGACTTTCAGTCCTTGAGACTCCTTTGCTTCGGTGTTATGCATAGGCTGGCATACCCATTGCGGCTGGCAGAGCAGGCAGTACCAGTGTCCACTGGTGGTCGGATTGGGTTATCTTGGCAGGCTTCTAGATACTGATGCATACTTTACCGTCCTTATGAGCGTGACATGTAGAGGCATATTAGGGGTAGTACTCATCAGTTGTCACACTTAGCTTTTCCCCCTGTTTCTCCTTTTTTTGCCTCTGGTTGACCTGGTGGGCATATCTGAGCTGAGGCTTTACCCACTAGGGGAGGCTATTGTTTATAGTAGTACTTACCCCTATTGTCTTTCCTTGTTTCTTTTTCCCCCTTGTTTTGCAGAGTCCTCTGCGGGAGTTGCTGGGCCGTCAGCAACTGATCGAGGTAAGCGGATTGCGGACTAGATAGCGAGCCACCTGAGGGTTGTAGCTGGAGATTTTGGATATCTGGTCTTCTCAGACAGCTTTTGTTTATTTTCTTTTTGGGGTCTGGCTTGTGGCTAGCTTTATGTACTTTTGTGGTGAGCTGGGAGAGGTGTTGTATTTATTTTTTTCACAGTTGTACATGTTACTTCCAGCTTCTGTCTGAGATACTGTAGTTTATTTCAGCTCTGACTTTATGCTTATTTATTATTATCTCTTATATCTGAGCAGGTTACCGACGCTTCGTGTATATGGGAAATACCGCATGCACGGCGGATCTATAGACGGGCCCGGGTTCTGGTTTACACCCGGGGCGTAACAATATGAGCTATGGTTTAATAGAAAACCTAATATCAAATATTTCCGTGTCATCGGGAGTCGCTGTTACATTTTACGCGATCGAGAAAAACTTGGAAAATTCGACTCTCGAAGTGATGAAGGAATTTTTATGGGTTATTCTACAAACAGTAGAGCATATCGAGTATACGATCTTGAATCAAAAACGATGATTGAATCAATTAATGTTAAAGTAGATGAAGCTTCTCATTTGTCTTCTGATAAATCTACTCTTGATATGTCTCTTGATGATGAATCTACTGCTAATGATATTGCATCTTTGCATGATAAATCTTCTAAAAATTTTGATGCATCTCATGGTTCTTCTAGTTCATCTAATGTGCAGGAATCATCGCAATTACCCCCGAGTACTCCGTTACCTCAAACGCTACGAATCTCCAAGGACCATCCGGAATCAAACATCATTGGAGATCCTCAAAAAGGAGTTAGGACTCGGAGACAGTTGGAATGTGGAGTCGCATGTTACGTCTCCATGGTAGAACCAAGGAACATTGATGAAGCTCTTCAAGACGACTATTGGATTGAAGCAATGCAAGAAGGGCTCAATCAATTTGAAAGGAACAAAGTCTGGGAATTAACGAAGCCCCCAAAGCAACAAAACATCATCGGTACAAAATGGATTTTCAAGAATAAGAAAAATGAAGAAGGTACCGTTATTCGGAACAAAGCAAGATTAGTTGCTCAAGGCTATTCACAAGTTGAAGGTATAGACTTTGATGAAACTTTGGCCCCGGTAGCCCGTCTCGAGTCTATTCGTATTTTATTTGTTATTGCTTGTCACTTTAAAATAAAACTTTTTCAAATGGACGTTAAGAGCGCATTTTTAAATGGTTTTCTAAATGAAGAAGTTTATGTTGCACAACAGAAAGGTTTTGACTGATCATAAACTTTCAAACCATGTTTTTCGATTGAAAAAGGCTCTTTACGGTCTAAAACAAGCGCCACGAGCATGATACGAAAGACTGACAAAGCACCTTTTGTAAAAGGGCTATACTCGAGGGGGAGCCGATCGGACATTATTTGTGAAGCACTTTCAGGATAACTTCATTGTAGCACAAATATATGTGGACGACATTGTGTTTGGTGCTAAAAGGAACAATGTTGCTTCAAAATTCGCTGAAACAATGAAAAGCGAATTTGAGATGTCCATGATGGGCGAGTTGACATACTTTCTTGGATTGCAAGTAAAACAAACTGAAGATGGCATTCATTTATGTCAATCCATGTATGCAATGGAGTTGGTCAAGAAATTCGGATTAGAGAACTCTAAAGACTTTCCAACTCCCATGGGAACTAGCAATAAAGGACTTGGATGTGAATCTCACGGAGAGAAAGTAGACGAGAAACTCTATCGAAGCATGATTGGAAGTCGACTTTACCTTACGGCTAGTCGCCCGGACATTGCCTTCAGTGTAGGAATTTGCGCGAGATATCAATCTGCACCGAAGGAAATTCACCTAAAAGTGGTGAATGGATCATCCGGTACGTCAAAGGTACGCTAAATTTCGGAATTTGGTATCCTATGGGCACATCTCTCGATATAATAGGATATTCGGATGCCGAATGGGCTGAATCACTGGATGATCGAAAGAGCACGAGTGGAGCATGCTTTTACCTTGGCCATTGTCTTGTTGCATGGCATAGTAAGAAGCAAAACTGCATTGCTCTCTCGACTGCCGAAGCGGAATATATTTCAGCAGGAAGTTGTGCAACTCAATTGATTTAGATGAAAAGCGTATTGAGCGACTTCCAAATTTCTGCGACTTCGGTAACAATACTTTGTGACAACACTAGTGCCATTAATATTTCAAAAAACCCTGTGTTGCACTCAAGAACAAAACACATTGAACTTAGATATCATTTTCTTAGAGAGCTAGTTGAATCAAGTAGTTTACAAATTTCTTATGTTTCAACTAAAGATCAATTAGCCGATATTCTGACGAAACCTTTGGATCAAAAATGTTTTATTCACTTGCGAAAAGCAATAGGAACGCTTTCTTTGAAATAACAAATTTTGAACCTTTGCTTAGGTTAGGTTTTGTTTTGTGTTTTTGTTCTTTCTTTTTGTATGCATATAGAACATTAACTGAGCATTAGTTAATTGACTTTAGTTGCATCATTTCATACTTTAAGAAAGTTATTATGATTTGGATATCATGATAATTTATTTGATGCAATGATCATTTATATCAATTAGTTCATCTTTAATTGATCAAAGTCAATTTCTCTCTCAAATGATCTCTTGGTATAGTTTTTATCTTATTTGATAGTTAAGTCAAGTATGAACTCAAGATCAATTTTTGGTTGAATACTTCATATCTTAAATAATTGATAGCCAATTGAGGGGGAGTTTACTTATTAAAGTTTCATGCTCAAAAGATGTGGAAAGAGTTACATCCTTAAGTGGAGTGTGAAAACTACCACCACATGGAGGAAAAAGCTACCACCTCGGTCGTCCGAGTACTGTGTGCAGCTACCACATGTTTACCAAGCATGGTGATTTCTTGTTTATTAGATAAAATGCTTTTTGGAATACTTGACTTTGTCGAATTCCAAGGTTGGTATAAGGTGGGTTTTTTCTTGAAAGATGCTCAAAGTGCCACTCCCTACAATATATTTTGACTAGATATATTATCTAATTTATTTTTTGTTTTCAAACATCTATCGATCTTTGTGCTTCATTTTCTTTACTAAATTGATGATTTGATAAACGCATTACTCATTAGATCGTGATTGATGTTCTGAACTTGTTCAACTTTAAAGGATTTAATTTTTATAAATTTTCGTTTCATTATTTGGATAATATTGATAGATTTAGCATAATCTATTTCTTTTGATATGAAACGATAATTTTTGTTTAAAGTTGATATACAAAAATTGCTTACATACTTTTTCTGGATTTTCTGGATTTTCTGCAAATTTTTCTAGAGAAAAAGTTAAATCTGATCCGGACTGGATGAATCCGATCCGGATCCCGAACGAGGGATTTTCCTGCACAAAACCGATCCGGACTGAAATCCAACCTGATCCGGACTGCGGCTAGGTTTTAATTGAAATGAAAGGTTTTTCGAATCTCATTCTCTTCAATCTTTTTTTTTTTTTTTTGCTTCCTGGTGTTTCTCTCTCTAGAATCCAACAACTCTTGGATCTTTACAACTTGTTTTCTCTCAATTCAAGTAAGTTCTTTTGATCAAAATTACTGTTCTTCACTATTTTCTTATTTTCTTCAAAACGTGAGTGAAATTCATGCTACGAATTCATTTCTAAATAGTTTTTGATCAAATTTCTTTTGAAATTAGAACTCTGGACATATTAGTTGTGTGTCTATGCCTTGTATTCATTTGATTAGCGGATTTTTGGGGTTTAATTTCTAAAAATTCGATTTTAGGGTAAAATTTTAGATTTTTCTAAAAATATGGAATTGATCTATTTTTAAATTTCTTTTTGAAAATCTAACTTGATTCCTAGTGTAGTAATCCAGAATCATAAAACCTCTATTTGCTTTTAAAGATGTTAAATTATTAATTTTTGGCAAAAGTGGAGAGATAGTGGGTCAATAGTGGGCCCAGAAATATCGACTTTTGATCGGGGTCTGATCTGGAAAATCCGAGATCACCATTGTGATCGTCTCGTCGAAACATAGAAGTTTCATATTCATATGTTTTCGATCCGACGGTCGGATCTTCCAGAAATCAGAAATCAAAAGTGGGCCCCGCGACTTAAGTGAATAGTAACCCTCGAGTTTTTAATCCCTCGCTTTCACTAATGGCCGAACCACTATTTAGAGTTTTAACCTAGAGGTATGAGTAATGGAACCTAGCTAATTTCGAGGTTCTGAGTGCAATGGCACTGACGGATTTCGCGTTTGGCGACCCGGGTGCATCGAAGTGCGTGCTACGCGCGATAATTTGACGAACTTTATGGAACGACTTTTAATCCGAGCGTCGAACGAACCAAACAAATACGCTACCTGACAGGTCTCGACGAGCCGGACGTCGTGGCAAAGTCTGTTTCGCAATTCGTCGAGCGGATTGTCTCGAAATGCATGAAAAGTGTCGAAGAAGCGAGTATTTTCGCATTTAACCTAATATTTTATGTATAAAAGTTAATGAGGTTAATTCCTTAAGGTTCTGGGTGCATATTGCACCTCCTGTGAAGATTCCAGAGCATAGGGTTTTGAGTGTGAACCGGGTTTGGGTTATTTTGCAAAGGAATCTTGCATTAAATGTTGAAGTGCCTCTTGGTCTGCCCGTGGGGGAAACTCGAGGGGTTTGGGATTGAATCCAAAGCATCACTTGGGTCCTCTGAGTTTCCAGATTAATCCCCTAAGTGCCGGTGGCTGTGGGACACAAACCCTTTGAGTGTTAACCGGGGGAGTAAGAGGAAGAGAAGGTTGGATCAAACCTTCCCAAAGTTGGAGTTGAAGTTCTCTGGGTTGTTCCCTGGTGACTGAGGACTCTGCTGGAGCTTGCTGTGGCCGCACGAAGGAGGAGGAAGAGAACCGGCTTCTTCCATCTTCTACAACTCCGGCAAAGGTGAGGCTATTAAACCATCGGTTGTTTGAACCCAAGACCACTAGCAGTAGGTTAGTTAAGTCCTAAGGATGCTTCGTACAAAGCCCGAGCTTCCCATGCACGCTGGTTGGCCGGCGGGAGCAAACCCTCGCCGGAAACCTAGGGAAGCTCCGCCTCGGCCAAACTCTTCAACCAGTGGACCAAAATGAACAAAGGTTGGTGGAAAAATACTGTAGGAGATGAGGATCAACCCCACAAAATTTGGTGAAGTTTGATCAAGTGTGGAAGTCGCAGATCAAAACCCTAATTTTCGGGTATTTTGCACTTGGCCGAGCTCTTTGCTCCGGCGCCGGCGAGCCTCTCCACCGCCGGCCACTTGCCCAGAACTCTTCCTGGGAGTGAGGGGATCTCAACCATGCTTTTGCATGGCAACCATGCAGCCCGAAATGGTGGCGGCCATGGTTGACCCGAAATTGCACCATGTTGCGGCCGCCGGCGCTCCGGCCATCTTTGGCTGGGGTGAGATGGTCGGGAAGCTTCGTGTGGACCATTAGAGTATTTCCATCCATGTTGGAGGGCTCCAAGCTGCCTCTGTAGAAATCCGCCATTAATGGTGAAGAAGCTCAAAATGGAGCTTGGCTCCCCGCCGTCGCCGCCGTGCCCTGTCGCCGGGCATGAGTCTAGGTAAGTTTGCCTTGAGCTTTTAGGAAGGTTGGTGCAAGTGGTTTGGTCCCAGATACCTTGGTTGATTGGTCACGAATTTCAAGGCTGAAGCTTCATCTTCTCCACCTTGCCGCGGCCAAACCATGGGTGCAAACTTGAAACCAAAATGATGGGGATGCTCCTACACCCTAGAAGATTAAGTCTATCCAAGTTGGGTGCTCCTAGGTGCCCTCTTTGCTGAGAACAAGCTTGGAACTTGTTTTGCTACATATATATGAATGATGCACACCATGTGTTTGATAAAATGCCATAGAGAGGATTTTGTTGGAATCAGGCTTCGATTTAAATATGAAAGATGCTTCAAATGGTCCCCTGAGCTTGATGCTCACTTCAGATCAAGTTGGGTCTGTGTGGATTGATGTTTGGAGCATTATGAATGCTGATTGAAGGCTAAGTGTTGGTTCTGGTTGATCCAATGATTCTGGGTTGCAAATAGAGCAAGCCCAGTGATTCATGAGGCATTTTAAGCATGTGGTAAAAGCAGAAATTAAATTGGCACAATAAAACTTAAGTTCCAAGGTTGTCGAGCTCTAGGGTTTGTTTTATGGCCCAAGGTTGGTTCTGGGTTGTTTGCGAAGTCGCGACAGCGAGTTCTTGACTAATTTGGGGTCACTGAACGTGATGCTCGCGTTTAAATTAGGTTTTGTTGATCCAAAGAAACAAAATGGCTTTTAGGCTATGTTAGTGCATATATTATGGGCCAAAGTTTGCCTCGGGACCCGTGCTGCCACAAATGAGTGAGCACGGTGTCCAGCAAGACATAAGTAACCTGTTGGAAGTGACGGAATGTTAAAATGAATCTCCAGTTGAAAGAACGAGCGAAAACAGTGCCCAAACTGGCACTAAAAGTGAAAATTTAAAAGCCCTAGGGGTCTAGATGCAAAAGTCACATCATATACTGGTTAGTAAGTTGATTCCTGAACCTTAATTCACATTCAGGGTTATTCGGTAGCATCTGGTGTGCTGAGCGTACAGTTGGTTCAGTTTAGCCGCCTGCGTTATATCAGGTGGGTTATCTTCGGTCCGGGCTTTATCAGTTCGGCCCTCGGTGTACGGTATTGGTTGGACTCCTGTTTTTGGTAACCTAGTTTATCTTGAGCCTGTCTGCCTTTGGTTGCAATATATGTTACTGTTAGTTGCTTTGACTGATTGGCGATTTCGTAGTTGCACTCCTATGCTTGATTATTATATTGATCTACCAATGCTTGAGCCTGCCCTTCCTTTGATTCAGTTATTTGCTAAGTTATACCTGCTTTATGCCTGATTATGATCTTCTTTAGTGATCTTTACCATATCTGCTGATTAGTTGTTTCCAGTGGTTATATTATTGCTCTACATATTGCCATGCCTGTTTGGTCATCTGATAGTTGAGCTTGCTTCCTTGTTGTTCGCCTGTTATGCTGCTAAATACATGATCTTCTAAAATAAATATTTTTACCAAGCCTTGTAGGTTAGCCTGAGTCTGTTCATGTTTGATAGGACAAGGGCAACGCTCTACGAGGTTTGGGACCCAAAAACCTATTGTTTTCAAAGGTTTTCTTAAACACATGTGTTTAGTTGCATAAGGGGTTAGTCTGCCTGATTGGTTGTTAGATGTTGAGCTATGCCTGTTATCAGTCCTATTCTGCCTTACATGATTATTCATTGTGCCTCTGGTATTTATATCTTATCTTGGAACATTTCCATGTTGGATTGGTGAGCTTGCTTGTTCTACTGATCAAGTAATACACTGTTGAACGCATAGATTTAATCAACTAATGTTTTTACCGAGCTTCGTAGGGTCGCCGGAGTCTGTTCTTGTTTGATAGGACAAAGGCATTGCTCTGCGAGGTTGGACCTAAAACCCAAGCTTCGTAGTGTCGCCTGAGTCTGTTCTTGTTTGATAGGACGAGGGCAACGCTCTTCGAGGTTTGGATTTTTCAAAATAGTTTTCTTAAAAATATGTGTTTAGTTTTGTATCATTTGATTGGTTTGTGTGATTGAGTTGAGTTTATCTGTGAGCTTATGTTGAGTTGAGATTTGCCTTGGTCTTGCATGAGAGTTGAGATTCAGTTGATCTTGTCATTGCATCCCAGTGGGGATTTCCCGGCTTGTTGCCGATTACCCGGTCAGTGGACCGAGAGCTTGAGCATTTGCATTATGATCGCCCGCACCGTTGTTCTTCACGTACACTAGCGGGCTGATCCCCCGTAGCGGTGTACTTTACCGGTAAAGTGGTTAGCTGTGGCAACCCGTGACCCTTGTGAAGGGAATGTCAACCAGGTGGTGCCAAGTGGGCAGCCTTGCCTGAGGTCTTGTGAAGGCCAATATGGTAGCTTGTGATTGGGTCTTTGTGTTTTCATTTATTTGATGCATGTGTTGTTAAGTTACTTTAACATACTTCCTTGATTCTTTGATCTGGCTTCTAGCTATCTACCTGTATATGTTTCTTTGTGATGCCTTTGATTATAGTTTCATTGTTATCTTGCTGATTGTCCTAACTCCTTGATGCGTTGATTATCCTGATACATGTTGTCCTGTTTTAAATTCTGCTAAAAGTATCTCCTATGCTTGTACCCAGATTATAAGTTTTGATTTCTTTACAGCACCAGTTATATATCTGCTTTACCCTAACCCATGGTCTATTGCATATGTTGCCTGTTCAGCCTGCTTTTATCATAACTCATGATTTTGCTATCCTCTAATTAAATACAGTTCCATGATTATATATCTGCACATCCTAACTGGGATTATATATCTGTTGATCTTCATGATTGCCTATCTGATTATTCTAACCCCTGATTATTACTATCCTCTAGTATTGTATACCAGTAGGTACGATCTGCTATTTCTCGGCTCGTCGTGCCCACTGGGATACACTCCGGTGTATCTCACACCCTCGGGTGACTGTTTTTCAGGCCGAGCGGGTGCTGGGATGTCGGGACATGTTGGTGAGATTCCGTGTTAGATGTTGACCCTGGACAGCCGAAAGTTCATGTATTATTTGATGTTGAAGGAAAGAGTTGTAATTCAGATGTAAATAATTGTAAAGTTAATTTTAACTTTTTCTTGTAGTTGTACGTAGTTAGTACTCTGATGTTGTTGCCAAGCTAGCCGTGCATATATAGAAAAGGCTCAATTCCAAAGGGGATTGGGACTCTTCTATATATGTGGCGGTCTGTCATTGCCCTGGCTGTTTTTGCAACTCTGATAAAAAAAAAAAAAAAAAAAAATTTATACACTGGTTTTTGAACTCGGGGCGTGACAGATTAGATGGTATCAGAGAAATAGGAATACGATGCCTAGGTTTGGCTAGGAACGAACCCTAGGATGACTCGTGTCACGTGAGAGCGCTGGGTTTTGGTACAGTAAGTTGGGAACTTAGAAGTGTTTCGTGTTCACATTTCAGGATTTGCCGCGGTCATGGTTTCGACCGTGGGCTTGAAGTTTCAGTAGGGCCAAAAGGCTCAGATCGGTTACAGGTATCAGAGACTAAAAGATAGACCGTCGTGTTGTAATTAGTAAACACTGAAGTATGATTCCAGTTTCTCGTGAGTTAGCATTCATGACCTCGGGAGTATAGTGACCTTTAGTAGAGGTGATATTAACGGCATAGAGACTGTATGGGAAGGTATGTGATGTACCTTCAGGTGTAAGTTGTGTCCCCAACCAGTCGTTGGAGACAGATCTATGGTATTTCGCCTTTCTTTTGGTAAGCACGTTGGCGGCCGACAACGTACTTTCGAAAGAATTGAGAAATACTCTGCCCTGTGATGGGGAATATTCAGATTGGGTCTAACCTAGTAGCCTTGAAGATTATTGATGTCTTGTGACTAGTTGTCACTATCGTGAATCCATTAGAGATCTACTAAAAGTATGTTTTGTTAAGTTTCGGGGACGAAACTTCTTAGAAGTTGTGGGTGATGTAGTAATCTAGAATTATAAAACCTCTATTTGCTTTTAAAGATATTAAATTATTAATTTTTGGCAAAAGTGGAGAGATAGTGGGTCAATAGTGGGCCCAGAAATATCGACTTTTGATCGGGGTCTAATCTGGAAAATCCGAGATCACCATTGTGATCGTCTCGTCGAAACATAGAAGTTTCATATTCATATGTTTTCGATCCGACGGTCGGATCTTCCAGAAATCAGAAATCAAAAGTGGGCCCCGCGACTTAAGTGAATAGTAACCCTCGAGTTTTTAATCCCTCGCTTTCACTAATGGCCGAACCACTATCTAGAGTTTTAACCTAGAGGTATGAGTAATGGAACCTAGCTAATTTCGACGTTCTGAGCGCAATTGCACTGACGGATTTCGCGTTTGGCGACCCGGGTGCATCGAAGTGCGTGCTACGCGCGATAATTCGACGAACTTTATGGAACGACTTTAATCCGAGCGTCGAACGAACCAAACAAATACGCTACCTGACAGGTCTCGACGAGCCGGACGTCGTGGCAAAGTCTGTTTCGCAATTCGTCGAGCGGATTGTCTCGAAATGCGTGAAAAGCGTAGAAGGAGCAAGTATTTTCGCATTTAACCTAATATTTTATGTATAAAAGTTAATGAGGTTAATTCCTTAAGGTTCTGGGTGCATATTGCACCTCCTGTGAAGATTCCAGAGCATAGGGTTTTGAGTGTGAACCGGGTTTGGGTTATTTTGCAAAGGAATCTTGCATTAAATGTTGAAGTGCCTCTTGGTCTGCCCGTGGGGGAAACTCGAGGGGTTTGGGATTGAATCCAAAGCATCACTTGGGTCCTCTGAGTTTCCAGATTAATCCCCTAAGTGCCGGTGGCTGTGGGACACAAACCCTTTGAGTGTTAACCGGGGGAGTAAGAGGAAGAAGAAGGTTGGATCAAACCTTCCCAAAGTTGGAGTTGAAGTTCTCTGGGTTGTTCCCTGGTGACTGAGGACTCTGCTGGAGCTTGCTGTGGCCGCACGAAGGAGGAGGAAGAGAACCGGCTTCTTCCATCTTCTACAACTCCGGCCAAGGTGAGGCTATTAAACCATCGGTTGTTTGAACCCAAGACCACTAGCAGTAGGTTAGTTAAGTCCTAAGGATGCTTCGTACAAAGCCCGAGCTTCCCATGCACGCTGGTTGGCCGGCGGGAGAAAACCCTCGCCGGAAACCTAGGGAAGCTCCGCCTCGGCCAAACTCTTCAACCAGTGGACCAAAATGAACAAAGGTTGGTGGAAAAATACTGTAGGAGATGAGGATCAACCCCACAAAATTTGGTGAAGTTTGATCAAGTGTGGAAGTCGCAGATCAAAACCCTAATTTTTGGGTATTTTGCACTTGGCCGAGCTCTTTGCTCCGGCGCCGGCGAGCCTCTCCACCGCCGGCCACTTGCCCAGAACTCTTCCTGGGAGTGAGGGGATCTTAACCATGCTTTTGCATGGCAACCATGCAGCCCGAAATGGTGGCGGCCATGGTTGACCCGAAATTGCACCATGTTGCGGCCGCCGGCGCTCCGGCCATCTTTGGCTAGGGTGAGATGGTCGGGAAGCTTCGTGTGGACCATTAGAGTATTTCCATCCATGTTGGAGGGCTCCAAGCTACCTCTGTAGAAATCCGCCATTAATGGTGAAGAAGCTCAAAATGGAGCTTGGCTCCCCGCCGTCGCCGCCGTGCCCTGTCGCCGGGCATGAGTCTAGGTAAGTTTGCCTTGAGCTTTTAGGAAGGTTGGTGCAAGTGGTTTGGTCCCAGATACCTTGGTTGATTGGTCACGAATTTCAAGGTTGAAGCTTCATCTTCTCCACCTTACCGCGGCCAAACCATGGGTGCAAACTTGAAACCAAAATGATGGGGATGCTCTTGCACCCTAGTAGATTAAGTCTATCCAAGTTGGGTGCTCCTAGGTGCCCTCTTTGCTGAGAACAAGCTTGGAACTTGTTTTGCTACATATATATGAATGATGCACACCATGTGTTTGATAAAATGCCATAGAGAGGATTTTGTTGGAATCAGGCTTCGATTTAAATATGAAAGATGCTTCAAATGGTCCCCTGAGCTTGATGCTCACTTCAGATCAAGTTGGGTCTGTGTGGATTGATGTTTGGAGCATTATGAATGTTGATTGAAGGCTAAGTGTCGGTTCTAGTTGATCCAATGATTCTGGGTTGCAAATAGAGCAAGCCCTGTGATTCATGAGGCATTTTAAGCATGTGGTAAAAGCAGAAATTAAATTGGCACAATAAAACTTTAGTTCCAAGGTTGTCGAGCTCTAGGGTTTGTTTTATGGCCCAAGGTTGGTTCTGGGTTGTTTGCGAAGTCGCGACAATGAGTTCTTGACTAATTTGTGGTCACTGAACGCGATGCTCGCGATTTAAATTAGGTTTTGTTGATCCAAAGAAACAAATGGCTTTTAGGCTATGTTAGTGCATATATTATGGGCCAAAATTTGCCTCGGGACCCGTGCTGCCACAAATGAGTGAGCACGGTGTCCAGCAAGACATAAGTAACCTGTTGGAAGTGACGGAATGTTAAAATGAATCTCCAGTTGAAAGAACGAGCGAAAACAGTGCCCAAACTGGCACTAAAAGTGAAAATTTAAAAGCCCTAGGGGTCTAGATGCAAAAGTCACATCATATATGTAGTGTTCCGGCCTTTCGGAATATTTTTGACTTACGTATAGTCATTTAAGCCTTTAAGTGAAATAAAATTATTCAATTCTTGAAGTTGGCCATTGTGAGATGCTAGTATTTTTCTGCGATAGAGCGCGGAAAAAGAAAGCCGACGGCGCGATCGGATCTGAAATCCGATATCGGGAACCCCCTGAACGGGATTCAAAGTGATACGGTGATTAGTCGTGCATCGGAATCTGTGCTAAATATCTTGCACCCGTTAGAGATAAGGCGGGTTATCTCGTGGGGATAATTAATTAGTTAATTAATTATCCCAGACGGAAAATTAATTAATTCTCTTACGTACGAATTAAAGAAATGAATTAAAGGAAAAGTACGACTATTTAAGGGATCCCGATTATCGGAAAGAAAAGAAAAGAAAATAAAAACCCTAATCGGTGAGAAGAGAAAAAAGAAAAGAAAAGACGGAACCCTAACCGGAGGAGAAAAGAGAAAAAGAAGGAGGAAGCGGAGGAACCCGATCGCCCCGATTCACGTGCCGGAGATCGGAGAATGAGACGCCATCGTCTACGGGGAGCGGATCCGGGTCTCCAACGCCGAAAGGAAACAAGATCGGTTCTTTAATTCCGATAGATTGAGGTTAGTGGTCGTAATCTTTTTGTAGAATTAATCGGGGGTTTTCCGTGTTCTCGTAAGGTCGTTTTAGTTAGTACATCGATCGCGGATTTTCGTCGGGTTTGATCCATGTTTTATTCTCGTTCTTGATCGAGGGTGATCGATGGTTTTTATCGAGTTTAATCGATGATTTTTAGTCGGTTTCTTTTTATCAGACTTGGTCGAAAATTCGATCGGGGTTCCGATTTATGTTTTGGTTGTTCGTGGATCAACGGTTTAGCCGTTAGATTTACCGCGGATTTATTCGGAGATTTTTGGGGATGTTTCATTGGAACATAGTGGGTTAACGGGAGGCCGCCGCCGCCGTTGTTAAACGGGAGGCCGCCGCCGTCGTTACCATGGTCGTGGGGTCTTCGCCGGAGTCGCACGGAAGCGAAAACGGAGAAGAAATCCGCGAAACGGGAGCGAAAACGGCGAAGGAAAACCGCGAAATTAGGGTTTACTGTGCTTGTCCGTACAGCACGGTCCACGGGTTCAGGCGTGCACCCGGTGCATGCCCGCAGCGTCGGAAGCACCAGACCCAGTGCACGGGTTTCGTGCACCGGCCCGGCCCAAGGCGCGCGGTGCACGCCTCATGCGTGCACCCGGCGCAAGCGCTTGCGGCCGAAGGGCAAGGACCCGGTGCACGCTCGGGTCGTGGCACCGGCCCCGGCCCGAGATGCGCGGTGCACGCCTCCTGCGTGCACCCGGCGCATGCCGCCGTCGCCTGACGCCGTGAACCCGGTGCACGGTTGCCCCCGTGCACCAACCGACAGCCCGTAGTTCATTTGCTCCGTTTGGGTCCGTTTTTCCACCGTTTTGAGCGCCGTCTTCGCCGTTGGGATCACAATCTCCGCGGTTTTCTTGGCATGGCAACTTGGGATCTTTTTGGTCACTGTTTTATTTTGTTGGGTGCCGATTTCGCCGACGCTCCGCGCCTCGACGAAATTGTCGGGGGCGCGCCGTCGGGTCTCTTTTCTCATCATTTCCGCCGTCGGGGCCTTCTTGGTCTAACCAGGGACGTCCCGAGTGGGCTAACCGATTGAGGATTGAGTTTTGTTGGACTTTCCCGTCGAAAAGAGTAAAGTGGGTCTGTGTTTTTGGATGTTAGTACACGCTTTTGACTATAGTTATCCGTGCGGACTTTCTTTAGGTCCAGACGCGCAGCGGGGGTGCGCGAAAGATTCGGGTGTTCCGATCTCTCTCCAAATAGGTGGGTACGGTTGCTGTAAATACAGCAGTGCAGTAAGTGCATCTATCGTCATTAAAGTGCTCTCAATTTATCTAACAAAGTAGATGGACAGTTTAAACCTTTCGCATAATCATGTTTTTATCTAACAATTGAAGCGGCTGCGGTCGCAATGCTCATGACACGCCGATCTCGGCAAATCCGTTTTGGGATGCTCCACGTACACAGGCGGATTGGCCTCCGCATGGGTGTACTTTTCCGGAAGAGTGGTCTCTTATGACCCGTGATCCTCACAAAAGTGTGGGTGCCGTGAGGACCCCTTCGCGCCCGCTGGGAATAGCACACCAGCACCGCGAAAGGGGGTTAAATGCATCAAAGTAGGTGTTTGCGCACGAGGGGAGACTTTAGTCTCTCCGACAAATGTTTTGGGGTTGGTGCCCAAATTAATATGTGCAGGGTTTTAGCGAAATGGTTCTGGTGAGATCAGTTGCTCCTTATTCCTTATTATTTTTAGACATCTACTTTGTTTGTCACTGACATTACCCACTCCGTGACAGGCGCTACGAGGGGCGTTAGCCGGGAGATTGTTGAGACTGCGTCGCGAGGCCCGTAGTCAGAACACTTGGTTATTGTTATTATCTCAGTTCTCTTACGCTAATTTTAGTTAATTTGCTTGCGGTAGTAATATTCGTGGACATGTAGTATTTAGCACTGTGGATGAGTTGTACTTTTATAGTTTGGTTCTTTTGATGATGTTTCTTATGCGGCATGTTTTCAATGATAAACCAATGATTTCGAAAAGGGTTTTCCCAAATCGAAGTGCCGTGTGGGCACGAGTTTTGCAATTGCTGGCTTTATCCTTTCTAAACATTGATGCCGCTTTAATATTCCGCTTGATGTTGAATGTCTATTGTATGGTTGATGGTTGATGATTGTTGTATGTGGTTGTAAATGAGACGCCGTGCATATACAAAGGAGACTCTGTCCGCGGACAGGGGAGGATTTGTGTATGTGGCGGTCTGGCACGCACCGGGGATGAGGTTTAAATTACCTTGTTAAGAAGAAAAAAAAAAGATACACACGATTTTCCGCTTTGATAGACTCAAAAAACCCCCGGGGGCGTGACAGATTAAATGGTATCAGAGAAAAACAACCATAACCATAGTAGACGTGATCCACATCCACAGTGTAGGGTACCACAAGCAAATTAGACATGAGATAACCAAGGTATAGGTGCGTAGTACGTGAGAGTACGGGGAAAAGGGGAACGTAATGTAGGTGTAATCGTAAGACAGGGTGTTAGGGTTATAACCTTAGGGTTAACGTGGTTTCTTTGTAAATAGCGGACGATGGCCCGGACTAGATCGTCCACCGAGAATGCGGACGCGGACAGAGTGACCCCGACCACCGCAGAGAACCAGCTCCTCCGACAACAATGCGGGAAATGGCCGGGCAATTAGCGACGCTGACGGAGCAGGTTCGTCACCTGACGCAGCAACAGGCAACCGCGCCAGCCGAGCGCGATCCGACCCCTCCGCCTGAAGCCACCGCACCCACTACGGGACCGCAAGGGACGGGTGGCACGACGACGGAACAGCCCCCATCCCCAAGGGATGTACCTACTCCGACGACCACGGGGCCCGTGATGGGAGCGACAGCAGGGGAGGCAGGAACGACCCCTACTCTCGGGGGGTCCGCCGCTGTAGGAGGGATCACGGAGCAACGAACGACGCGAGAAAGGGTCAGGACGAATTTGACTAGGTTCAAGAAGCATGACCCTCCCACTTTTGAGGGAGAGACGACCGATCCATGGGTCGTCGAGAAATGGGTGGATACCATGGAAAAACTCTTCGAGGACCTACTGATGGAGGAACACGAGCGGGTTCCACTAGCCGTCCACTTCCTCGAAGGGAATGCACGCATCTGGTGGAAGACGGTACGCCCGGATCCAACTACAAACGACCCGCTACCGACATGGACGGCCTTTAGAGAGGAACTTTTTGACGCTTTCTTCTCCGATAGCGTCAAGCGGCAATTGGAAGACGACCTGAAGAACATTAGACAAGGGAACCGCTCGGTCATGGAATATCAAAGGGAGTTTGTAAGATTGGTTAACTGCGTCCCGTTTGTTATACGAGATGAACCCCACAAGGCCCGTCTCCTTGTGGACGGGCTCCCCGGGATACTGCAGTGGAGGACGCGACGTCCCAGACCTAGTAACGGCAGGTAAAATTTTGGTTTCACTTTTCCCTCTTAGATTAGGAGCACCGGTCACACCTTAACCTGCTACCCCTGTTAGACTCTCTCTCTGGCTCCCTCTCTCTAGAATCCTTAAGTACTAGGCGAAGCCTCCCCCGGCCGATGTGCGCGGGCGAGCTTCGAAGCATAGGAGAACCTTGTGTACTCGGGGCCCGTTAAGGGCCATGCAAGGAATAAATAGGCTCCACCCTATGCCTTGCAGCCGAGAACCCAATGGGCCGATAGGTAGTTCAGGGCCGCTCCCCAGATAAGGATCAGCGGTCCCGTGGTAAGGGAATTTCCGGACGTGTTTCCGGCAGAGCTCCCCAGAGCGCCGCCGGAACGAGAAGTCGACTTCCCTATTGAACTACTTCCCGGCACCAAACCCATCACCAAGGCACCGTACAGGATGGCCTTCGCGGAGTTGAAGGAACTCAAGGCACAGTTGGAGGACCTTTTGATAAGGGCTTCATCAGACCTAGCGCGTCGCCCTGGGGCGCGCCCGTCCTGTTTGTGAGAAAGAAGGACGGAAGTCTCCGGTTGTGTATCGACTACCGGAGATAAATAAGGTCACCGTTAAGAACAAGTACCCCCTGCCAAGGATCGACGACCTCTTCGACCAACTACAGGGGGCGACGGTGTTTTCAAAGATTGACCTGCAGTCGGGCTATCATCAGGTCCAAGTAAAGGGGGAGGACATCCCCAAAACGGCTTTTCGGACTCGCTACGGTCATTACGAATCTACTGTAATGCCGTTCGGGCTCACGAATGCCCCGGCAGTGTTCATGGACATGATGAACAGGGTATTCAAACCCTTCCTGGATTTATTCGTGGTGGTCTTCATCGACGATATCCTCATCTATTCCCGTACAGATGAGGAACATGAAGAACATCTGCGCACAGTCCTCCAGACCCTACGGGAACAGAAACTCTACGCCAAACTCAAAAAGTGTGAGTTTTGGCTCCGAGAGGTTGGCTTCTTGGGACATGTAATCTCGGCGGCTGGGGTCGCAGTCGATCCGAAGAAGATAGATTCGGTGACGGACTGGACCCAACCGACGACGGTAACGGAGATTCGAAGCTTCCTGGGATTAGCCGGGTACTACCGGCGCTTCGTGGAGGGTTTCTCCAAGATAGCCACCCCCTTAAACCGCTTGACTAAAAAGGGGGAAAAGTTCATCTGGACGGACAAATGTCAGAGGAGCTTCGAGGAGCTCAAGGATAGATTGACGCGAGCTCCGATTCTCGCCCTGCCGGAACCAGGGGAGGATTATGAAGTGTATTGCGATGCGTCGCGAAACGGACTGGGTGGAGTGCTCATGCAACGGGGAAGGTTATAGCCTATGCGTCAAGGCAGCTCAAAGAATACGAGCGAAACTACCCCGTGCACGATTTGGAACTCGCAGCGGTTGTGTTCGTCCTCAAGCTTTGGAGACACTACCTGTATGGGGCACACTGCAATGTGTACTCAGATCATAAAAGTCTTAAGTACCTTTTCACCCAAAAGGAGTTAAATTTGCGACAAAGACGGTGGCTCGAGCTATTGAAGGATTACGATTTAACGATCCACTACCACCCGGGAAAGGCAAACGTGGTGGCCGACGCCCTGAGCCGTAAGGGGCAGGCCGAGAAAGCAGGGGTAAGTGCCATCACCCAACAAGATAGTCTGATTGCGGAATTTTCGCAATTAAGACTAGAGTAGTACCAGCGGGTACAGTCGGACGACTTCTGACACTGGTGGTCAGACCTACCCTGCTTGACAGAATTCTCGAGGGGCAGTCAACTGATGACCAACTCCAGCTGGTGCGAAGTAGAGTGACTGCCGACCAAGGAGGTGACTTCGCAGTAAACTCCGACGGCACGATACGATTTCGGGGACGAATCTGCGTGCCGGATCTACCGGAACTCAAAGAGGAAATCCTGCGGGAGGCGCATACCGCTCCATATACAGCGCATCCCGGGGGAACGAAGATGTACAAGGACGTCAAACAGACCTTCTGGTGGCCCAAAATGAAGGGAGACGTGACTCGGTTTGTGGCACACTGCCTGGTGTGCCAACGAGTGAAGGCCGAGCACCAGCGTCCAGCAGGAAAATTGCAACCCTTACCGGTGCCCGTGTGGAAGTGGGACATGATTACCATGGATTTTGTGACCGGGTTCCCGAGATCGTCACAGGGACACGATGCAATATGGGTAATTGTGGACCGTCTGACGAAATCGGCCCACTTTCTGCCCATACACACGACGTGGACGCGGGAACGACTGGCACAAACCTACATCAGCGAGATAGTAAGGTTGCATGGGGTGCCGACATCCATCACGTCGGACAGGGACACGCGATTTGTGTCAAACTTTTAGCAGAGCCTGCAGCGAGCAATGGGAACCAAGTTGCACTTCAGTACGGCTTTTCACCCGCAGACCGATGGACAATCAGAGCGGGTGATACAAATTGTGGAGGACATGCTTCGGGCATGCGTTTTAGACCTGGGCGAAGGGTGGGCACGGTGTTTGCCCCTAGTGGAATTTGCCTACAATAACAGTTACCAGGCCAGCATTCAGATGGCACCATACGAGGCCCTGTACGGGCGCCGCTGTCGGTCTCCAATATGCTGGGACGACTTGGGTGAGCGTAAGTTTCTGGGCCCAGATTTGGTGGAGGAGACCGAAGCAAAGGTGCGATTGATTAGACAAAGGCTGCTGACCGCCCATAGCAGACAGAAAAGCTACGCGGACAACAGACGCCGAGACTTAGAGTTCATGGTGGGTGAGCATGCGTTACTCCGAGTTTCGCCCTCCAAGGGGAACAGACGCTTCGGCTTACGAGGGAGGTAGTAGCAAGGAAGACCTCTTACAAAGAGTAATTTTGGCCACGACCCCAGAGGAACCCTTAGAAGTAATGCTTCGTACCTTCCTGCCCAGTAAGGAGATGAAGACTTAGTTGTCTTATTTGTTGGCTATTTAGTTAAGGGTTAAATAGGTCCAACTTCCGGCCTTGCGACAATAGACCCGAGGCGTTGTAACAGTATGCCTTGGACGTCCAGGTGAGGTGAGTCGGGCCAAGACCCGAGGCGTTGTAACAGTACGCCTTAGACGTCCAGGTGGGTTGAGTCAGGTCAAGACCGGTGGCATACCGGTTGTCGTTACTGCCAAACCTCGATACGGAGGCTGGCATGGGAGGGAAAGAAACTCCGCAACTGGACAATCCCTTACGTAAGGGTGTAATGGAGTAACCATGAGGAGCGCGAAGCGACTTGGGGACCCAAGACGAAAATGAAGGAAGTTTTCCCAGAATTGTTAGCGAGGGTTGAGTTTAAGTTTCGGGACGAAACTTTTATAAAGTGTGAGTGGTGTAGTGATCCGGCCTTTCGGAATATTTTTGACTTACGTATAGTCATTTAAGCCTTTAAGTGAAATAAAATTATTCAATTCTTGAAGTTGGCCATTGTGAGATGCTAGTATTTTTCTGCGATAGAGCGCGGAAAAAGAAAGCCGACGGCGCGATCGGATCTGAAATCCGATATCGGGAACCCCCTGAACGGGATTCAAAGTGATACGGTGATTAGTCGTGCATCGGAATCCGTGCTAAATATCTTGCACCCGTTAGAGATAAGGCGGGTTATCTCGTGGGGGATAATTAATTAGTTAATTAATTATCCCAGACGGAAAATTAATTAATTCTCTTACGTACGAATTAAAAGAAATTAATTAAAGGAAAAGTACGACTATTTAAGGGATCCCGATTATCGGAAAGAAAAGAAAAGAAAATAAAAACCCTAATCGGTGAGAAGAGAAAAAAGAAAAGAAAAGATGGAACCCTAACCGGAGGAGAAAAGAGAAAAAGAAGGAGGAAGCGGAGGAACCCGATCGCCCCGATTCACGTGCCGGAGATGGAGAACGAGACGCCATCGTCTACGGGGAGCGGATCCGGGTCTCCAACACCGAAAGGAAACAAGATCGGTTCTTTAATTCCGATAGATTGGTTAGTGGTCGTTAATCTTTTTGTAGAATTAATCGGGGGTTTTCCGTGTTCTCGTAATGTCGTTTTAGTTAGTACATCGATCGCGGATTTTCGTCGGGTTTTGATCCATGTTTTATTCTCGTTCTTGATCGAGGGTGATCGATGGTTTTTATCGAGTTTAATCGATGATTTTAGTCGGTTTCTTTTATCAGACTTGGTCGAAAATTCGATCGGGGTTCCGATTTATGTTTTGGTTGTTCGTGGATCAACGGTTTAGCCGTTAGATTTACCGCGGATTTATTCGGAGATTTTGGGGATGTTTCATTGGAACATAGTGGGTTAACGGGAGGCCGCCGCCGCCGTTGTTAAACGGGAGGCCGCCGCCGTCGTTACCATGGTCGGGGGTCTTCGCCGGAGTCGCACGGAAGCGAAAACGGAGAAGAAATCCGCGAAACGGGAGCGAAACGGCGAAGAAAACCGCGAAATTAGGGTTTACTGTGCTTGTCCGTACAGCACGGTCCACGGGTCCAGGCGTGCACCCGGTGCATGCCCGCAGCGTCGGAAGCACCAGACACGGTGCACGGTTTCGTGCACCGGCCCGACCCAAGGCGCGCGGTGCACGCCTCATGCGTGCACCCGGCGCAAGCGCTTGCGGCCGAAGGGCAAGGACCCGGTGCACGCTCGGGTCGTGCACCGGCCCGGCCCGAGATGCGCGGTGCACGCCTCCTGCGTGCACCGGCGCATGCCGCCGTCGCCTGACGCCGTGAACCCGGTGCACGGTTGCCCCGTGCACCAACCGACAGCCGTAGTTCATTTGCTCCGTTTGGGTCCGTTTTTCCACCGTTTTGAGCGCCGTCTTCGCCGTTGGGATCACAATCTCCGCGGTTTTCTTGGCATGGCAACTTGGGATCTTTTTGGTCACTGTTTTATTTTGTTGGGTGCCGATTTCGCCGACGCTCCGCGCCTCGACGAAATTGTCGGGGGCGCGCCGTGGGGTCTCTTTTCTCATCATTTACGCCGTCGGGGCCTTCTTGGTCTAACCAGGGACGTCCCGAGTGGGCTACCGATTGAGGATTGAGTTTTGTTGGACTTTCCCGTCGAAAAGAGTAAAGTGGGTCTTGTGTTTTTGGATGTTAGTACACGCTTTTGACTATAGTTATCCGTGCGGACTTTCTTTAGGTCCAGACGCGCAGCGGGGGTGCGCGAAAGATTCGGGTGTTCCGATCTCTCTCCAAATAGGTGGGTATACAGCCAGTGCAGTAAGTGCATCTATCGTCATTAAAGTGCTCTCAATTTATCTAACAAAGTAGATGGACAGTTTAACCTTTCGCATAATCATGTTTTTATCTAACAATTGAAGCGGCTGCGGTCTCAATGCTCATGACACGCCGATCTCGGCAAATCCGTTTTGGGATGCTCCACGTACACAGGCGGATTGGCCTCCGCATGGGTGTACTTTTCCGGAAGAGTGGTCTCTTATGACCCGTGATCCTCACAAAAGTGTGGGTGCCGTGAGGACCCCTTCGCGCCCGCTGGGAATAGCACACCAGCACCGCGAAAGGGGTAAATGCATCAAAGTAGGTGTTTGCGCACGAGGGGAGACTTTAGTCTCTCCGACAAATGTTTTGGGGTTGGTGCCCAAATTAATATGTGCAGGGTTTTAGCGAAATGGTTCTGGTGATATCGGTTTGCTCCTTATTCCTTATTGCTTTAGACATCTACTTTGTTTGTCACTGACATTACCCACTCCGTGACAGGCGCTACGAGGGCGTTAGCCGGGAGATTGTTGAGACTGCGTCGCGAGGCCCGTAGTCAGAACACTTGGTTATTGTTATTATCTCAGTTCTCTTACGCTTATTTTTAATTTGCTTGCGGGTAGTAATATTCGTGGACATGTAGTATTTAGCACTGTGGATGAGTTGTACTTTTATAGTTTGGTTCTTTTGATGATGTTTCTTATGCGGCATGTTTTCATGATAACCAAATGATTTCGAAAAGGGTTTTTCCCAAATCGAAGTGCCGTGTGGGCACGAGTTTTGCAATTGCTGGGCTTTATCCTTTCTAAACATTGATGCCGCTTTAATATTCCGCTTGATGTTGAATGTCTATTGTATGGTTGATGGTTGATGATTGTTGTATGTGGTTGTAAATGAGACGCCGTGCATATACAAAGGAGACTCTGTCCGCGGACAGGGAGGATTTGTGTATGTGGCGGTCTGGCACGCACCGGGGGAGGTTTAAATTACCTTGTTAAGAAGAAAAAAAAAAGATACACACGATTTTCCGCTTTGATAACTCAAAACCCCGGGGCGTGACAATATACTGGTTAGTAAGTTGATTCCTGAACCTTAATTCACATTCAGGGTATTCGGTAGCATCTGGTGTGCTGAGCGTACAGTTGGTTCAGTTTAGCCGCCTGCGTTATATCAGGTGGGTTATCTTCGGTCCGGGCTTTATCAGTTCGGCCCTTGGTGTACGGTATTGGTTGGACTCCTGTTTTTGGTAACCTAGTTTATCTTGAGCCTGTCTGCCTTTGGTTGCAATATATATTACTGTTAGTTGCTTTGACTGATTGGCGATTTCGTAGTTGCACTCCTATGCTTGATTATTATATTGATCTACCAATGCTTGAGCCTGCCCTTCCTTTGATTCAGTTATTTGCTAAGTTATACCTGCTTTATGCCTGATTAT
The DNA here is from genome assembly GCA_029204045.2 of Tillandsia leiboldiana. NCBI lineage: Eukaryota > Viridiplantae > Streptophyta > Magnoliopsida > Poales > Bromeliaceae > Tillandsia > Tillandsia leiboldiana. The sequence continues at coordinate 22,026,110 of CM055070.1, forward strand.
GATCTTCTTTAGTGATCTTTACCATATCTGCTGATTAGTTGTTTCCAGTGGTTATATTATTGCTCTACATATTGCCATGCCTGTTTGGTCATCTGATAGTTGAGCTTGCTTCCTTGTTGTTCGCCTGTTATGCTGCTAAATACATGATCTTCTAAAATAAATATTTTACCAAGCCTTGTAGGGTAGCCTGAGTCTGTTCTTGTTTGATAGGACAAGGGCAACGCTCTACGAGGTTTGGGACCCAAAAACCTATTGTTTTCAAAGGTTTTCTTAAAAACATGTGTTTAGTTGCATAAGGGGTTACTCTGCCTTATTGGTTGTTAGATGTTGAGCTATGCCTGTTATCAGTCCTATTCTGCCTTACATGATTATTCATTGTGCCTCTGGTATTTATATCTTATCTTGGAACATTTCCATGTTGGATTGGTGAGCATGCTTGTTCTGCTGATCAAGTAATACACTGCTGAACGCATAGATTTGATCAACTAATGTTTTTACCGAGCTTCGTAGGGTCGCCGTAGTCTGTTCTTGTTTGATAGGACAAAGGCATTGCTCTGCGAGGTTGGACCTAAAACCCAAGCTTCGTAGTGTCGCCTCAGTCTGTTCTTGTTTGATAGGACGAGGGCAACGCTCTTCGAGGTTTGGATTTTTCAAAATAGTTTTCTTAAAATATGTGTTTAGTTTTGTATCATTGGTTGGTTTGTGTGATTGAGTTGAGTTTATCTGTGAGCTTATGTTGAGTTGAGATTTGCCTTGGTCTTGCATGAGAGTTGGGATTCAGTTGATCTTGTCATTGCATCCCAGTGGGGATTTCCCGGCTTGTTGCCGATTACCCGTCAGTGGACCGAGAGCTTGAGCATTTGCATTATGATCGCCCGCACCGTTGTTCTTCACGTACACTAGCGGGCTGATCCCCCGTAGCGGTGTACTTTACCGGAAAGTGGTTAGCTGTGGCAACCCGTGACCCTTGTGAAGGGAATGTCAACCAGGTGGTGCCAAGTGGGCAGCCTTGCCTGAGGTCTTGTGAAGGCCAATATGGTAGCTTGTGATTGGGTCTTTGTGTTTTCATTTATTTGATGCATGTGTTGTTAAGTTACTTTAACATACTTCCTTGATTCTTTGATCTGGCTTCTAGCTATCTACCTGTATATCATTCTTTGTGATGCCTTTGATTATAGTTTCATTGTTATCTTGCTGATTGTCCTAACTCCTTGATGCGTTGATTATCCTGATACATGTTGTCCTGTTTTAAATTCTGCTAAAAGTATCTCCTATGCTTGTACCCAGATTATAAGTTTTGATTTCTTCTTTACAGCACCAGTTATATATCTGCTTTACCCTAACCCATGGTCTATTGCATATGTTGCCTGTTCAGCCTGCTTTTATCATAACTCATGATTTTGCTATCCTCTAATTAAATACAGTTCCATGATTATATATCTGCACATCCTAACTGGGATTATATATCTGTTGATCTTCATGATTGCCTATCTGATTATTCTAACCCCTGATTATTACTATCCTCTAGTATTGTATACCAGTAGGTACGATCTGCTATTTCTCGGCTCGTCGTGCCCACTGGGATACACTCCGGCGTATCTCACACCCCTCGGGTGACTGTTTTTCAGGCCGAGCGGGTGCTGGGATGTCGGGACGTGTTGGTGAGATTCCGTGTTAGATGTTGACCCTGGACAGCCGAAAGTTCATGTATTATTTCATGTAAAGGAAAGAGTTGTAATTCAGATGTAAATAATTGTAAAGTTAATTGTAACTTTTGCTTGTAGTTGTACGTAGTTAGCACTCTAATGTTGTTGCCAAGCTAGCCGTGCATATATAGAAAAGGCTCAATTCCAAAGGGGATTGGACTCTTCTATATATGGGCGGTCTGTCATTGCCCTGGCTGTTTTTGCAACTCTGATAAAAAAAAAAAAAAAAAATTCATACACTGGTTTTTGAACTCTGGGCGTGACACCTAGTCCTCTTACACGATAATGATGTTTGGGTATGATTTTTCAAATTTTTGAAATTAAATAATTTTTTTCGTGTTCTTAAGTTCTTGCTTGCAGGATTGTTGATTTGAAACATTTTCGCAGCAATGGCATGTCACGCCCCGGGGGTTATTTTAGCGGAAACGATTCACGAAAAGGTATGTATTTGGCGCGTAAAAATTTTTTTTTTGAAAAGAAAACCTTTTTCCCCGGCGCGTGCCCAGATCCGCCGCATATACAGGATCACTCTGCAACGGACAGAGTCTCCCCTGTATATGCACGGCGTCGTGGCTCGTACAATGTCCAAAAACGGATATTCAATCAATCACAACAGTTCATACATACAACCATTCACAATTACAGAATAAATCTCACGGTCGATCAGTTGGAAAGGAAAAATCAACAATTGTTGAAACGGCGCCCACCCGGCACCCTCATTTTGAAAATCCTTTTCGAAGGCAACATAAACTCAGGGGTTTTGGGAAACAGTGCCCACACGACACTTAGGTTTTGAAATCCATTTTCGCAATCCATAAATCCACAAGGTTTTGAAACCGGTGCCCACACGACACTTAAGTTTTTGAAAGTAGTTTTCACAATCTTTTCTTTTGTTTGTTCTTTTATTTTTTTTCAAAGCGGCCAACAGAGATGTAAGGAAAAATAAATAATTCATTATTCACCATGCCGACATCCACACCGACCCCACGAGGGTATCGAGAACCACACCACAGTCTACAAATAGTAAATAGAATGCGAAAGAAAGATAGAAAGTACTGTTCGGGTCTCCAGGGACCCAGAGACTCCTGCCGCAGCCTCACCGTCGCCTAACTCTCCACCCCTGTAGGACCCTGTCGCAAAGTGGAAGTCAGCGACTAAACAAAAATGATAATAACAAAGCAGGGTAAAGAAATACATCCAACCGTAGCCTATTCGGAGCAACCACCCTCGCAAAGGGAAAAGTAAAAACGAACACCTGTAAACCTGCAATGCTCGATCCCGTCGGACAACTAAACCGACGGATCGCACCGCGCCCAAGTCGGACAACTAAACCGAATGGGTCGCACCGCTCCCACGTCTGACAACTAAACCGACGGTCGCACCGCTCCCACGTCGGACAACTATACCGACGGGTCGCACCGCTCACACCTTGGCGCATCCAAGCCCCACAACTACAGAGGCCCCACTCCATCCTGTGGTATACACGGGTCATGGACCACTTTTCTGGAAAAGCGCACCCTTTGCGGTGGCCAAACCTTGGGTGCGCGTGCTGCAGCCTCGAGCAAAGTAACCATAGTAATGAACCACAACGATCACCAAATATGCCAAGTATAACGCAATAGCAAGGACCATAAAGACTATCCATGTTAGCACAGTAAACGTATAATCAGAAGTAGTTGTAACCGTCGGAAGCCCGACGTTAAGTCTCAAAATAAAAACCCACCTGAATGTAGGCTGATCCCGAGCTCTCACTGGACTACTGAGCGGCTGGTGCTGAACAGCTGGGCCCTGAATAGAAACTGTAGTCAGAACTAGACTCACTCACATCCGTCCCAACAACACTACACTAACATGTCGCTAATACGGGGACTTAGCCGAAACTAGGCTTAAACCGAAATTCCCGAAAAATCCATTGAACCTCCAATCATGACCCGCCGACGGTCTAACAACAAATCCAAATATCGTCCAACTACACCTGCTGTCCCTAAACATCATAATTTTGATGTTTAGGCAGACTTGGACCAAATCACAATTTCCTCTATTGAATTATTGCTATAAATACACCCTTTTTAACCGTTGTTTTGGCTCGTTCTTCCAACCAGGAAGCCAAAGACAGCGCCGTAAATTTCAGCGCGTCTGGTTTGACGAGGCGGAACCCGTGCTCACAAGTTTGGGCCGACAAGAGGCCCACAAATAAATTCGGCCCATAAACATTTAACCCTCAAATATCACTATGCCGTTACAAAATAAATACTTAACTAAAAAAAGATACAAGTGAGCATCATGCTCTGGGTAATCTACTGAGTCGAGGGCTCACCTCGGGTGCGTCGGAACTCGGCCGGAAAACTCACCGGTGCAACACCCTTATGAAGCTAGGCTCGGTTTGGGCTCTACTTGAAACAAATCAAGTTCCAACCTGATCAAATGGAGCATGGCATTCAGTAACTTCCCAGAAGAAGTTTGGTCCAACTGCGACCCTCAGCCAGCGCCGGAGGCGGCGGCGGCCGGACCCAAACCAGTTATCATCACTAACTATCAACATTGAGCAACTTAATAACTAGGGGTTCTCGGACTAAACGAAAATGATAGGAACACTAAAAAGGTATTTAGGGCTCACCCAAATCGATGGCCGGCAGTCCGAAGCGGCGGCGGCGGCGGTGGCGGTGGGGTTGCTCGGCCCAAGGAGGAGGGTGCAACTACAAACCAGAAAATTCCCACGTTAACATTCGCATGCAAATTGATGGGAAGCTCCAACACATCCATAGAACTACCCGAGTCGGTTTCCCACCTGGAAGCTCCGGGTTGGCCGGAAAATGAGTTCGCCGGAAAACTAGAGCTCTAATGGCTGATTCCGGTCGGCGTCACTCGAGCCTCAGCAACTTGGGCCAAAAGGCTCTTCTGGATGCCAGGGACCTTCCTGCAGTGGTGGCCGGCGACGGGAGTGATCGGCGGCGCCGACGGCGGAGCTCGGCCGAAATGGAGAAAACCCCGAAATAAGGGTTGGGGCGCACGTCGCGGATCTTCACCCGATCAACAAGAGACTTCGAGAGCTCCCTTCAGTCGACGGAAAGAAGAGATCCACATCTCTGATCTTGAGTTCGACGGTCTGATGAAGTGGCGCCCAAGATCGGCCAAAGATGGACTTCCGGCAAGAAGTCGCCCCCCCCCCCCCCCCCCCGGCAACAGAAACGACGGCGACGGCTGGGGCTACACGTGGGTGATCACCTCAACGTCAGGAAGTCCAGGTAGGGTCCCTGGGCATTATACTACAATAATTTCCAACAAACTCACCTCGCCGAAAATCTGCAGGAGAAAGGTTGTCTCCCGCGGCGGCGCACGGCGGCGCTGGCGCCGGGTTCACCTCAGCTCGGTTGCGCTCCACGGGGAACTCGACAGGCAGGGATTTGATCGACTAGGTCCCTCCCGAGCACCTTCCTCCCCAAGCACCCGAGATCAAGAGGGTGTCTTGATCTTTTCTTCTCCGGCGACGGGGTGGCGGCGGCCGTGCGCGACCCCCGAGGATGCGGCAGAGGGAGAGGGGTTTGTTGGCGCCGCGGCTGGGGTAGAGCTACGGGGTTAGGGTTTATGGCAACCTAGCTCGAGGATGTTTGATATATATAGTGTATGGCAACATTTGCAATTTACCCCTCCACCATTTGATATTAAGTGTTCAGTCCCTAACAGCATGCCTCATTCACACCTAGGTCCTCACCACAGAGGTGGCACGCAACACGAGCATAAATTCAGGTGTGTAACGCGCAGAACGTTGCATTTTCAACTGTAGTTCACGCTTTTTCGGGACAACCGGGTTGTCAAACTGAAAGCCACCACCCCCGACGACCGTCGCGACTCGAAAAACCTATCAGGTAGCCCGTGTTTGCTTTTCGAGAAAAATCCCGGATAAAATCTCGGTCCATAAATACTGTATCCAAATACAGTATAATTGTGCTTTTTCGAGTCTCTAGGGTCGTCAAACGGAAATTCCGTCAGCGCCATTGTGTTCCGAACGACGAAACCGATCAAATCGACTACCTGAATTTCTGTGATCGGAGTCCAGACAGCGGGGTAACTACGTTGGCCCACGCGGAGACCAAACAAGTGTTACTATTCAAAACACTATTCACTTAAGTCGCGGGCTCCACTAGTTTTTCCTTGCGGATTTCCGGACGATCCGACCGTCGGATCAGCAAACGTCTATACCATTTCCACTCGATTCGACGAGA
>CM055070.1:22032138-22109841 GCA_029204045.2 Tillandsia leiboldiana
GTTCTGAGTGCAATGTGCACTGACGGATTTCGCTTGTGGCGACCCGGGTGCATCGAAGTGCGTGCTACGCGCGATAATTTGACGAACTTTATGGAACGACTTTTAATCCGAGGTCGAACGAACCCAACAATACGATACCTACATGTCCTCACGAGCCGGACCGTCTGGCAAAGTCTGTTTCGCCAATTCGTCGAGGCGGATTGTCTCGAAATGCATGAAAAGTGTCGAAGAAGCGAGTATTTTCGCATTAAAACTAATATTTTTATGTATAAAAGTTAATGAGGTTAATTCCTTAAGGTTCTGGTGCATATTGCACCTCTGTGAGATTCCAGAGCATAGGGTTTTTTTGTGTGAACCGGGTTTGGGTTATTTTGCAAAGGAATCTGCATTAATGTTGAAGTGCCTCTTGGTCTGCCCGTGGGGGGAACTCGAGGGGTTTTGGGATTGAATCCAAAGCATCACTTGGGTCCTCTGAGTTTCCAGATTAATCCCCTAAGTGCCGGTGGCTGTGGGACACAAACCCTTGAGTGTTAACCGGGGGAGTAGAGGAAGAGAAGGTTGATCAAACCTTCCCCAAAGTTGGAGTGAAGTTCTCTGGGTTGTTCCCTGGTGACTGAGGACTCTGCTGGAGCTTGCTGTGGCCGCGCACGAAGGAGGAGGAAGAGAACCGGCTTCTCTCCATCTTCTACAAACTCCGGCAAAGGTGAGGCTATTAAACCATCGTTTTGTTTGAACCCAAGACCCAAGCAGTAGGTTAGTTAAGTCCTAAGGATGCTTCGTACAACAGCCCGAGCTTCCATGCACGCTGGTTGGCCGGCGGGAGCAAAACCCTCGCCGAACCTAGGGAAGCTCCGCCTCGGCCAAACTCTTCAACAGTGGACCAAAATGAACAAAGGTTGGGGAAAAATACTGTAGGAGATGAGGATCAACCCCACAAAATTGGTGAAGTTTGATCAAGTGTGGAAGTCGCAATCAAACCCTAATTTTCGGTATTTTGCACTTGGCCGAGCTCTTTGCTCCGGCGCCCGGCGCGCCTCTCCACCGCCGGCCACTTGCCCAGAACTCTTCCTGGGAGTGAGGGATCTCAACCATGCGTTGCATGCAACCAGGCAGCCCGATGGTGGCGGCCATGTTGACCGAAATTGCACCCATGTTTGCGGCCGCCGGCGCTCACGGCCATCTTTGGCTGGGGAGATGTCGGGAAGCTTCGTGTGGACCATTCGAGTATTTCCATCCATGTTGAGGGCTCCAAGCTGCCTCTAGAAAATCCGTCCATTAATGGTGAAGAAGCTCAAAATGGAGCTTGCTCCCCCGCCGTCGCCGCCGTCCCTGTCGCCGGCATGAGTCTAGGTAAGTTTGCCTTGAGCTTTTAGGAAGGTTGGTGCAAGTGGTTTGGTCCCAGATACCTTGGTTGATTGGTCACGAAATTCAAAGGCTGAAGCTTCACTTCTCCACCTTGCCGCGGCCAAACCATGGGTGCAAAACTTGAAACCAAAATGATGGGGATGCTCCTGCACCCTAGTAAGATTAAGTCTATCCAAGTTGGGTGCTCCTAGGTGCCCTCTTTGCTGAGAACAAGCTTGGAACTTGTTTGCTACATATATATGAATGATGCACCCATGTGTTTGATAAATGCCATAGAGAGGATTTTGTGGAATCAGGCTTCGATTTTAATATGAAAGATGCTTCAAATGGTCCCCTGAGCTTGATGCTCACTCAGATCAAGTTGGGTCTGTGTGGATTGATGTTTGGAGCATTATGAATGTTGATTGAAGGCTAAGTGTTGGTTCTGGTTGATCCAATGATTCTGGTTTGCAAATAAGCAAGCCCAGTGATTCATGAGGCATTTTAAGCATGTGGTAAAAGCAGAATTAAATTGGCACAATAAACTTAAGTCCAAGGTTGTCGAGCTCTAGGGTTTGTTTTATGGCCCAAGGTTGGTTCTGGGTTGTTTGCGAAGTCGCGACAGTGAGTTCTTGACTAATTTGGGGTCACTGAACGCGATGCTCGCGTTTAAATTAGGTTTGTTGATCCAAAGAAACAAAATGGCTTTTAGGCTATGTTAGTGCATATATTATGGGCCAAAATTTGCCTCGGGACCCGTGCTGCACAAATGAGGAGCACGGTGTCCAGCAAGACATAAGTAACCTGTTGGAAGTGACGGAATGTTAAAAATGAATCTCCAGTTGAAAGAACGAGCGAAAACAGTGCCCAAACTGGCACTAAAAGTGAAAATTTAAAAGCCCTAGGGGTCTAGATGCAAAAGTCACATCATATACTGGTTAGTAAGTTGATTCCTGAACCTTAATTCACATTCAGGGTTATTCGGTAGGCATCTGGTGTGCTGAGCGTACAGTTGGTTCAGTTTAGCCGCCTGCGTTATATCAGGTGGGTTATCTTCGGTCCCGGGCTTATCAGTTCGCCCTCGGTGTACGGTATTGGTTGGACTCCTGTTTTTGGTAACCTAGTTATCTTGACCTTCTGCCTTTGGTTGCAATATATATTACTGTTATTGTTTGCTGATGATGATTGGCCTTTCGTAGTTGCACTCCTATGCTTGATTATTATATTGATCTACCAAGCTTGAGCCTGCCCTTCCTTTGATTCAGTTATTTGCTAAGTTATACCTGCTTTATGCCTGATTATGATCTTCTTTAGTGATCTTTACCATATCTGCTGATTAGTTGTTTCCAGTGGTTATTTATTGCTCTACATATTGCCATGCCTGTTTTGGTCATCTGATAGTTGAGCTTGCTTCCTTGTTGTTCGCCTGTATGCTGCTAAATACATGATCTTCTAAATAAATATTTTTACCAAGCCTTGTAGGTTAGCCTGAGTCTGTTCATGTTTGATAGGACAAGGGCAACGCTCTACGAGGTTTGGGACCCCAAAACCCTATTGTTTTCAAAGGTTTCTTAAAAACATGTGTTTAGTTGCATAAGGGGTTAGTCTGCCTGATTGGTTGTAGATGTTGAGCTATGCCTGTTATCAGTCCTCATTCTGCTTACATGATTATTCATGGTGCCTCTGGTATTATATCTTATCTTGGAACATTTCCATGTTGGATTGGTGAGCTTGCTTGTTCTACTGATCAAGTAATACACTGTTGAACGCATAGATTTAATCAACTAATGTTTTTACCGAGCTTCGTAGGGTCCCGGAGTCTGTTCTTGTTTGATAGGACAAAGGCATTGCTCTGCGAGGTTGGACCCTAAAACCCAAGCTTCGTAGTGTCGCCTGAGTCTGTTCTTGTTTGATAGGACGAGGGCAACGCTCTTCGGGTTTGGATTTTTCAAAATAGTTTTCTTAAAAATATGTGTTTAGTTTTGTATCATTTGATTGGTTTGTGTGATTGAGTTGAGTTTATCTGTGAGCTTATGTTGAGTTGAGATTTGCCTTGGTCTTGCATGAGAGTTGAGATTCAGTTGATCTTGTCATTGCATCCAGTGGGATTTCCCGGCTTGTTGCCGATTACCCGGTCAGTGGACCGAGAGCTTGAGCATTTGCATTATGATCGCCCGCACCGTTGTTCTTCACGTACACTAGCGGCTGATCCCCGTAGCGGTGTACTTTACCGGTAAAGTGGTTAGCTGTGGCAACCCGTGACCCTGTGAAGGGAAGTCAACCAGGTGGTGCCAAGTGGGCAGCCTTGCCTGAGGTCTTGTGAAGGCCATATGGTAGCTTGTGATTGGGTCTTTGTGTTTTCATTTATTTGATGCTGTGTTGTTAAGTTACTTTAACATACTTCCTTGATTCTTTGATCTGGCTTCTAGCTATCTACCTGTATATGTTTCTTTGTGATGCCTTTGATTATAGTTTCATTGTTATCTTGCTGATTGTCCTAACTCCTTGATGCGTTGATTATCCTGATACATGTTGTCCTGTTTTAAATTCTGCTAAAAGTATCTCCTATGCTTGTACCCAGATTATAAGTTTTGATTTCTTTACAGCACCAGTTATATATCTGCTTTACCCTAACCCATGGTCTATTGCATATGTTGCCTGTTCAGCCTGCTTTTATCATAACTCATGATTTGCTATCCTCTAATTAAATACAGTTCCATGATTATATATCTGCACATCCTAACTGGGATTATATATCTGTTGATCTTCATGATTGCCTATCTGATTATTCTAACCCCTGATTATCTATCCTCTAGTATTGTATACCAGTAGGTACGATCTGCTATTTCTCGGCTCGTCGTGCCCACTGGGATACACTCCGGTGTATCTCACACCCTCGGGTGACTGTTTTTCAGGCCGAGCGGGTGCTGGGATGTCGGGACATGTTGGTGATTCCGTGTTAGATGTTGACCCTGGACAGCCGAAAAGTTCCTGTATTATTTGATGTTGAAGGAAAGAGTTGTAATTCAGATGTAAATAATTGTAAAGTTAATTTTAACTTTTTCTTGTAGTTGTACGTAGTAGTACTCTGATGTTGTTGCCAAGCTAGCCGTGCATATATAGAAAGGCTCAATTCCAAAGGGGATTGGGACTCTTCTATATATGTGGCGGTCTGTCATTGCCCTGGCTGTTTTTGCAACTCTGATAAAAAAAAAAAAAAAAAATTTATACACTGGTTTTTGAACTCGGGGCGTGACAGATTAGATGGTATCAGAGAAATAGGAATACGATGCCTAGGTTTGGCTAGGAACGAACCCTAGGATGACTCGTGTCACGTGAGAGCGCTGGTTTTTGGTACAGTAAGTTGGAACTTAGAAGTGTTTCGTGTTCACATTTCAGGATTTGCCGCGGTCATGGTTTCGACCGTGGGCTTGAAGTTTCAGTAGGGCCAAAAGGCTCAGATCGTTTACAGGTATCAGAGACTAAAAGATAGACCGTCGTGTTGTAATTAGTAAACACTGAAGTATGATTCCAGTTTCTCGTGGAGTTAGCATTCATGACCTCGGGAGTATAGTGACCTTAGTAGAGGTGATATTAACGGCATAGAGACGTTATGGGAAGGTATGTGATGTACCTTCAGGTGTAAGTTGTGTCCCAACCAGTCTTGGAGACAGATCTATGGTATTTCGCCTTTCTTTGGTAAGCACGTTGGCGGCCGACAACGTACTTTCGAAAGAATTGAGAATACTATGCCCTGTGATGGGGAATATTCAGATTGGGTCTAACCTAGTAGCCTTGAAGATATTGATGTCTTGTGACTAGTTGTCACTATCGTGAATCCATTAGAGATCTACTAAAGTATGTTTTGTTAAGTTCGGGACGAAACTTCTTAGAAGTGTGGGTGATGTAGTAATCTAGAATTATAAACCTCTATTTGCTTTTAAAGATATTAAATTATTAATTTTTGGCAAAAGTGGAGAGATAGTGGGTCAATAGTGGGCCCAGAAATATCGACTTTTGATCGGGGTCTAATCTGGAAAATCCGAGATCACCATTGTGATCGTCTCGTCGAAACATAGAAGTTTCATATTCATATGTTTTCGATCCGACGGTCGGATCTTCCAGAAATCAGAAATCAAAAGTGGGCCCCGCGACTTAAGTGAATAGTAACCCTCGAGTTTTTAATCCCTCGCTTTCACTAATGGCCGAACCACTATCTAGAGTTTTAACCTAGAGGTATGAGTAATGGAACCTAGCTAATTTCGACGTTCTGAGCGCAATTGCACTGACGGATTTCGCGTTTGGCGACCCGGGTGCATCGAAGTGCGTGCTACGCGCGATAATTCGACGAACTTTATGGAACGACTTTTAATCCGAGCGTCGAACGAACCAAACAAATACGCTACCTGACAGGTCTCGACGAGCCGGACGTCGTGGCAAAGTCTGTTTCGCAATTCGTCGAGCGGATTGTCTCGAAATGCGTGAAAAGCGTAGAAGGAGCAAGTATTTTCGCATTTAACCTAATATTTTATGTATAAAAGTTAATGAGGTTAATTCCTTAAGGTTCTGGGTGCATATTGCACCTCCTGTGAAGATTCCAGAGCATAGGGTTTTGAGTGTGAACCGGGTTTGGGTTATTTTGCAAAGGAATCTTGCATTAAATGTTGAAGTGCCTCTTGGTCTGCCCGTGGGGGAAACTCGAGGGGTTTGGGATTGAATCCAAAGCATCACTTGGGTCCTCTGAGTTTCCAGATTAATCCCCTAAGTGCCGGTGGCTGTGGGACACAAACCCTTTGAGTGTTAACCGGGGGAGTAAGAGGAAGAAGAAGGTTGGATCAAACCTTCCCAAAGTTGGAGTTGAAGTTCTCTGGGTTGTTCCCTGGTGACTGAGGACTCTGCTGGAGCTTGCTGTGGCCCGCACGAAGGAGGAGGAAGAGAACCGGCTTCTTCCATCTTCTACAACTCCGGCCAAGGTGAGGCTATTAAACCATCGGTTGTTTGAACCCAAGACCACTAGCAGTAGGTTAGTTAAGTCCTAAGGATGCTTCGTACAAAGCCCGAGCTTCCCATGCACGCTGGTTGGCCGGCGGGAGAAAACCCTCGCCGGAAACCTAGGGAAGCTCCGCCTCGGCCAAACTCTTCAACCAGTGGACCAAAATGAACAAAGGTTGGTGGAAAATACTGTAGGAGATGAGGATCAACCCCACAAAATTTGGTGAAGTTTGATCAAGTGTGGAAGTCGCAGATCAAACCCTAATTTTTGGGTATTTTGCACTTGGCCGAGCTCTTTGCTCCGGCGCCGGCGAGCCTCTCCACCGCCGGCCACTTGCCCAGAACTCTTCCTGGGAGTGAGGGGATCTTAACCATGCTTTTGCATGGCAACCATGCAGCCCGAAATGGTGGCGGCCATGGTTGACCCGAAATTGCACCATGTTGCGGCCGCCGGCGCTCCGGCCATCCTTTGGCTAGGGTGAGATGGTCGGGAAGCTTCGTGTGGACCATTAGAGTATTTCCATCCATGTTGGAGGGCTCCAAGCTACCTCTGTAGAAATCCGCCATTAATGGTGAAGAAGCTCAAAATGGAGCTTGGCTCCCCGCCGTCGCCGCCGTGCCCTGTCGCCGGGCATGAGTCTAGGTAAGTTTGCCTTGAGCTTTTAGGAAGGTTGGTGCAAGTGGTTTTGGTCCCAGATACCTTGGTTGATTGGTCACGAATTTCAAGGTTGAAGCTTCATCTTCTCCACCTTACCCGCGGCCAACCATGGGTGCAAACTTGAAACCAAAATGATTGGGGATGCTCTTGCACCCTAGTAGATTAAGTTCTATCCAAGTTGGGTGCTCCTAGGTGCCCTCTTTGCTGAGAACAAGCTTGGAACTTGTTTTGCTACATATATATGAATGATGCACACCATGTGTTTGATAAAATGCCATAGAGAGGATTTTGTTGGAATCAGGCTTCGATTTAAATATGAAAGATGCTTCAAATGGTCCCCTGAGCTTGATGCTCACTTCAGATCAAGTTGGGTCTGTGTGGATTGATGTTTGGAGCATTATGAATGTTGATTGAAGGCTAAGTGTCGGTTCTAGTTGATCCAATGATTCTGGGTTGCAAATAGAGCAAGCCCTGTGATTCATGAGGCATTTTAAGCATGTGGTAAAAGCAGAAATTAAATTGGCACAATAAAACTTTAGTTCCAAGGTTGTCGAGCTCTAGGGTTTGTTTTATGGCCCAAGGTTGGTTCTGGGTTGTTTGCGAAGTCGCGACAATGAGTTCTTGACTAATTTGTGGTCACTGAACGCGATGCTCGCGATTAAATTAGGTTTTGTTGATCCAAAGAAACAAAATGGCTTTTAGGCTATGTTAGTGCATATATTATGGGCCAAAATTTGCCTCGGGACCCGTGCTGCCACAAATGAGTGAGCACGGTGTCCAGCAAGACATAAGTAACCTGTTGGAAGTGACGGAATGTTAAAATGAATCTCCAGTTGAAAGAACGAGCGAAAACAGTGCCCAAACTGGCACTAAAAGTGAAAATTTAAAAGCCCTAGGGGTCTAGATGCAAAAGTCACATCATATATGTAGTGTTCCGGCCTTTCGGAATATTTTTGACTTACGTATAGTCATTTAAGCCTTTAAGTGAAATAAAATTATTCAATTCTTGAAGTTGGCCATTGTGAGATGCTAGTATTTTTCTGCGATAGAGCGCGGAAAAAGAAAGCCGACGGCGCGATCGGATCTGAAATCCGATATCGGGAACCCCCTGAACGGGATTCAAAGTGATACGGTGATTAGTCGTGCATCGGAATCTGTGCTAAATATCTTGCACCCGTTAGAGATAAGGCGGGTTATCTCGTGGGGGATAATTAATTAGTTAATTAATTATCCCAGACGGAAAATTAATTAATTCTCTTACGTACGAATTAAAAGAAATGAATTAAAGGAAAAGTACGACTATTTAAGGGATCCCGATTATCGGAAAGAAAAGAAAAGAAAATAAAAACCCTAATCGGTGAGAAGAGAAAAAAGAAAAGAAAAGACGGAACCCTAACCGGAGGAGAAAAGAGAAAAAGAAGGAGGAAGCGGAGGAACCCGATCGCCCCGATTCACGTGCCGGAGATCGGAGAATGAGACGCCATCGTCTACGGGGAGCGGATCCGGGTCTCCAACGCCGAAAGGAAACAAGATCGGTTCTTTAATTCCGATAGATTGAGGTTAGTGGTCGTTAATCTTTTTGTAGAATTAATCGGGGGTTTTCCGTGTTCTCGTAAGGTCGTTTTAGTTAGTACATCGATCGCGGATTTTCGTCGGGTTTTGATCCATGTTTTATTCTCGTTCTTGATCGAGGGTGATCGATGGTTTTTATCGAGTTTAATCGATGATTTTTAGTCGGTTTCTTTTTATCAGACTTGGTCGAAAATTCGATCGGGGTTCCGATTTATGTTTTGGTTGTTCGTGGATCAACGGTTTAGCCGTTAGATTTACCGCGGATTTATTCGGAGATTTTTGGGGATGTTTCATTGGAACATAGTGGGTTAACGGGAGGCCGCCGCCGCCGTTGTTAAACGGGAGGCCGCCGCCGTCGTTACCATGGTCGTGGGGTCTTCGCCGGAGTCGCACGGAAGCGAAAACGGAGAAGAAATCCGCGAAACGGGAGCGAAAACGGCGAAGAAAACCGCGAAATTAGGGTTTACTGTGCTTGTCCGTACAGCACGGTCCACGGGTTCAGGCGTGCACCCGGTGCATGCCCGCAGCGTCGGAAGCACCAGACCCAGTGCACGGTTTCGTGCACCGGCCCGGCCCAAGGCGCGCGGTGCACGCCTCATGCGTGCACCCGGCGCAAGCGCTTGCGGCCGAAGGGCAAGGACCCGGTGCACGCTCGGGTCGTGCACCGGCCCGGCCCGAGATGCGCGGTGCACGCCTCCTGCGTGCACCCGGCGCATGCCGCCGTCGCCTGACGCCGTGAACCCGGTGCACGGTTGCCCCCGTGCACCAACCGACAGCCCGTAGTTCATTTGCTCCGTTTGGGTCCGTTTTTCCACCGTTTTGAGCGCCGTCTTCGCCGTTGGGATCACAATCTCCGCGGTTTTCTTGGCATGGCAACTTGGGATCTTTTTGGTCACTGTTTTATTTTGTTGGGTGCCGATTTCGCCGACGCTCCGCGCCTCGACGAAATTGTCGGGGGCGCGCCGTCGGGTCTCTTTTCTCATCATTTCCGCCGTCGGGGCCTTCTTGGTCTAACCAGGGACGTCCCGAGTGGGCTACCGATTGAGGATTGAGTTTTGTTGGACTTTCCCGTCGAAAAGAGTAAAGTGGGTCTTGTGTTTTTGGATGTTAGTACACGCTTTTGACTATAGTTATCCGTGCGGACTTTCTTTAGGTCCAGACGCGCAGCGGGGGTGCGCGAAAGATTCGGGTGTTCCGATCTCTCTCCAAATAGGTGGGTACGGTTGCTGTAAATACAGCCAGTGCAGTAAGTGCATCTATCGTCATTAAAGTGCTCTCAATTTATCTAACAAAGTAGATGGACAGTTTAACCTTTCGCATAATCATGTTTTTATCTAACAATTGAAGCGGCTGCGGTCGCAATGCTCATGACACGCCGATCTCGGCAAATCCGTTTTGGGATGCTCCACGTACACAGGCGGATTGGCCTCCGCATGGGTGTACTTTTCCGGAAGAGTGGTCTCTTATGACCCGTGATCCTCACAAAAGTGTGGGTGCCGTGAGGACCCCTTCGCGCCCGCTGGGAATAGCACACCAGCACCGCGAAAGGGGTAAATGCATCAAAGTAGGTGTTTGCGCACGAGGGGAGACTTTAGTCTCTCCGACAAATGTTTTGGGGTTGGTGCCCAAATTAATATGTGCAGGGTTTTAGCGAAATGGTTCTGGTGATATCAGTTTGCTCCTTATTCCTTATTATTTTTAGACATCTACTTTGTTTGTCACTGACATTACCCACTCCGTGACAGGCGCTACGAGGGGCGTTAGCCGGGAGATTGTTGAGACTGCGTCGCGAGGCCCGTAGTCAGAACACTTGGTTATTGTTATTATCTCAGTTCTCTTACGCTAATTTTAGTTAATTTGCTTGCGGGTAGTAATATTCGTGGACATGTAGTATTTAGCACTGTGGATGAGTTGTACTTTTATAGTTTGGTTCTTTTGATGATGTTTCTTATGCGGCATGTTTTCATGATAAACCAAATGATTTCGAAAAGGGTTTTCCCAAATCGAAGTGCCGTGTGGGCACGAGTTTTGCAATTGCTGGCTTTATCCTTTCTAAACATTGATGCCGCTTTAATATTCCGCTTGATGTTGAATGTCTATTGTATGGTTGATGGTTGATGATTGTTGTATGTGGTTGTAAATGAGACGCCGTGCATATACAAAGGAGACTCTGTCCGCGGACAGGGAGGATTTGTGTATGTGGCGGTCTGGCACGCACCGGGGATGAGGTTTAAATTACCTTGTTAAGAAGAAAAAAAAAAGATACACACGATTTTCCGCTTTGATAGACTCAAAAACCCCCGGGGGCGTGACAGATTAAATGGTATCAGAGAAAAACAACCATAACCATAGTAGACGTGATCCACATCCACAGTGTAGGGTACCACAAGCAAATTAGACATGAGATAACCAAGGTATAGGTGCGTAGTACGTGAGAGTACGGGGAAAAGGGGAACGTAATGTAGGTGTAATCGTAAGACAGGGTGTTAGGGTTATAACCTTAGGGTTAACGTGGTTTCTTTGTAAATAGCGGACGATGGCCCGGACTAGATCGTCCACCGAGAATGCGGACGCGGACAGAGTGACCCCGACCACCGCAGAGAACCAGCTCCTCCGACAACAATTGCGGGAAATGGCTGGGCAATTAGCGACGCTGACGGAGCAGGTTTGTCACCTGACGCAGCAACAGGCAACCGCGCCAGCCGAGCGCGATCCGACCCCTCCGCCTGAAGCCACCGCACCCACTACGGGACCGCAAGGGACGGGTGGCACGACGACGGAACAGCCCCCATCCCCAAGGGATGTACCTACTCCGACGACCACGGGGCCCGTGATGGGAGCGACAGCAGGGGAGGCAGGAACGACCCCTACTCTCGGGGGGTCCGCCGCTGTAGGAGGGATCACGGAGCAACGAACGACGCGAGAAAGGGTCAGGACGAATTTGACTAGGTTCAAGAAGCATGACCCTCCCACTTTTGAGGGAGAGACGACCGATCCATGGGTCGTCGAGAAATGGGTGGATACCATGGAAAAACTCTTCGAGGACCTACTGATGGAGGAACACGAGCGGGTTCCACTAGCCGTCCACTTCCTCGAAGGGAATGCACGCATCTGGTGGAAGACGGTACGCCCGGATCCAACTACAAACGACCCGCTACCGACATGGACGGCCTTTAGAGAGGAACTTTTTGACGCTTTCTTCTCCGATAGCGTCAAGCGGCAATTGGAAGACGACCTGAAGAACATTAGACAAGGGAACCGCTCGGTCATGGAATATCAAAGGGAGTTTGTAAGATTGGTTAACTGCGTCCCGTTTGTTATACGAGATGAACCCCACAAGGCCCGTCTCCTTGTGGACGGGCTCCCCGGGATACTGCAGTGGAGGACGCGACGTCCCAGACCTAGTAACGGCAGGTAAAATTTTGGTTTCACTTTTCCCTCTTAGATTAGGAGCACCGGTCACACCTTAACCTGCTACCCCTGTTAGACTCTCTCTCTGGCTCCCTCTCTCTAGAATCCTTAAGTACTAGGCGAAGCCTCCCCCGGCCGATGTGCGCGGGCGAGCTTCGAAGCATAGGAGAACCTTGTGTACTCGGGGCCCGTTAAGGGCCATGCAAGGAATAAATAGGCTCCACCCTATGCCTTGCAGCCGAGAACCTAATGGGCCGATAGGTAGTTCAGGGCCGCTCCCCTGATAAGGATCAGCGGTCCCGTAGTAAGGGAATTTCCGGACGTGTTTCCGGCAGAGCTCCCCAGAGCGCCGCCGGAACGAGAAGTCGACTTCCCTATTGAACTACTTCCCGGCACCAAACCCATCACCAAGGCACCGTACAGGATGGCCTTCGCGGAGTTGAAGGAACTCAAGGCACAGTTGGAGGACCTTTTGGATAAGGGCTTCATCAGACCTAGCGCGTCGCCCTGGGGCGCGCCCGTCCTGTTTGTGAGAAAGAAGGACGGAAGTCTCCGGTTGAGTATCGACTACCGGGAGATAAATAAGGTCACCGTTAAGAACAAGTACCCCCTGCCAAGGATCGACGACCTCTTCGACCGACTACAGGGGGCGACAGTGTTTTCAAAGATTGACCTGCAGTCGGGCTATCATCAGGTCCAAGTAAAGGGGGAGGACATCCCCAAAACGGCTTTTCGGACTCACTACGGTCATTACGAATCTACTGTAATGCCGTTCGGGCTCACGAATGCCCCGGCAGTGTTCATGGACATGATGAACAGGGTATTCAAACCCTTCCTGGATTTATTCGTGGTGGTCTTCATCGACGATATCCTCATCTATTCCCGTACAGATGAGGAACATGAAGAACATCTGCGCTCAGTCCTCCAGACCCTACGGGAACAGAAACTCTACGCCAAACTCAAAAAGTGTGAGTTTTGGCTCCGAGAGGTTGGCTTCTTGGGACATGTAATCTCGGCGGCTGGGGTCTCAGTCGATCCGAAGAAGATAGATTCGGTGACGGACTGGACCCAACCGACGACGGTAACGGAGATTCGAAGCTTCCTGGGATTAGCCGGGTACTACCGGCGCTTCGTGGAGGGTTTCTCCAAGATAGCCACCCCCTTAAGCCGCTTGACTAAAAAGGGGGAAAAGTTCATCTGGACGGACAAATGTCAGAGGAGCTTCGAGGAGCTCAAGGATAGATTGACGCGAGCTCTGATTCTCGCCCTGCCGGAACCAGGGGAGGATTATGACGTGTATTGCGATGCGTCGCGAAACGGACTGGGTGGAGTGCTCATGCAACGGGGGAAGGTTATAGCCTATGCGTCAAGGCAGCTCAAAGAATACGAGCGAAACTACCCCGTGCACGATTTGGAACTCGCAGCGGTTGTGTTCGTCCTCAAGCTTTGGAGACACTACCTGTATGGGGCACACTGCAATGTGTACTCAGATCATAAAAGTCTTAAGTACCTTTTCACCCAAAAGGAGTTAAATTTGCGACAAAGACGGTGGCTCGAGCTATTGAAGGATTACGATTTAACGATCCACTACCACCCGGGAAAGGCAAACGTGGTGGCCGACGCCCTGAGCCGTAAGGGGCAGGCCGAGAAAGCAGGGGTAAGTGCCATCACCCAACAAGATAGTCTGATTGCGGAATTTTCTCAATTAAGACTAGAGGTAGTACCAGCGGGTACAGTCGGACGACTTCTGACACTGGTGGTCAGACCTACCCTGCTTGACAGAATTCTCGAGGGGCAGTCAACTGATGACCAACTCCAGCTGGTGCGAAGTAGAGTGACTGCCGACCAAGGAGGTGACTTCGCAGTAAACTCCGACGGCACGATACG
This sequence comes from Tillandsia leiboldiana, assembly GCA_029204045.2. Lineage (NCBI taxonomy): Eukaryota > Viridiplantae > Streptophyta > Magnoliopsida > Poales > Bromeliaceae > Tillandsia > Tillandsia leiboldiana. The sequence continues at coordinate 22,046,003 of CM055070.1, forward strand.
ATTTCGGGGACGAATCTGCGTGCCGGATCTACCGGAACTCAAAGAGGAAATCCTGCGGGAGGCGCATACCGCTCCATATACAGCGCATCCCGGGGGAACGAAGATGTACAAGGACGTCAAACAGACCTTCTGGAGGCCCAAAATGAAGGGAGACGTGACTCGGTTTGTGGCACACTGCCTGGTGTGCCAACGAGTGAAGGCCGAGCACCAGCGTCCAGCAGGAAAATTGCAACCCTTACCGGTGCCCGTGTGGAAGTGGGACATGATTACCATGGATTTTGTGACCGGGTTCCCGAGATCGTCACAGGGACACGATGCAATATGGGTAATTGTGGACCGTCTGACGAAAGCGGCCCACTTTCTGCCCATACACACGACGTGGACGCGGGAACGACTAGCACAAACCTACATCAGCGAGATAGTAAGGTTGCATGGGGTGCCGACATCCATCACGTCGGACAGGGACACGCGATTTGTGTCAAACTTTTAGCAGAGCCTGCAGCGAGCAATGGGAACCAAGTTGCACTTCAGTACGGCTTTTCACCCGCAGACCGATGGACAATCAGAGCGGGTGATACAAATTGTGGAGGACATGCTTCGGGCATGCGTTTTAGACCTGGGCGAAGGGTGGGCACGGTGTTTGCCCCTAGTGAAATTTGCCTACAATAACAGTTACCAGGCCAGCATTCAGATGGCACCATACGAGGCCCTGTACGGGCGCCGCTGTCGGTCTCCAATATGCTGGGACGACTTGGGTGAGCGTAAGTTTCTGGGCCCAGATTTGGTGGAGGAGACCAAAGCAAAAGTGCGATTGATTAGACAAAGGCTGCTGACCGCCCATAGCAGACAGAAAAGCTACGCGGACAACAGACGCCGAGACTTAGAGTTCATGGTGGGTGAGCATGCGTTACTCCGAGTTTCGCCCTCCAATGGGAACAGACGCTTCGGCTTACGAGGGAGGTAGTAGCAAGGAAGACCTCTTACAAAGAGTAATTTTGGCCACGACCCCTGAGGAACCCTTAGAAGTAATGCTTCGTACCTTCCTGCCCAGTAAGGAGATGAAGACTTAGTTGTCTTATTTGTTGGCTATTTAGTTAAGGGTTAAATAGGTCCAACTTCCGGCCTTGCGACAATAGACCCGAGGCGTTGTAACAGTATGCCTTGGACGTCCAGGTGAGGTGAGTCGGGCCAAGACCCGAGGCGTTGTAACAGTACGCCTTAGACGTCCAGGTGGGTTGAGTCAGGTCAAGACCGGTGGCATACCGGTTGTCGTTACTGCCAAACCTCGATACGGAGGCTGGCATGGGAGGGAAAGAAACTCCGCAACTGGACAATCCCTTACGTAAGGGTGTAATGGAGTAACCATGAGGAGCGCGAAGCGACTTGGGGACCCAAGACGAAAATGAAGGAAGTTTTCCCAGAATTGTTAGCGAGGGTTGAGTTTAAGTTTCGGGACGAAACTTTTTATAAAGTGTGAGTGGAGTAGTGTTCCGGCCTTTCGGAATATTTTTGACTTATGTATAGTCATTTAAGCCTTTAAGTGAAATAAAATTATTCAATTCTTGAAGTTGGCCATTGTGAGATGCTAGTATTTTTCTGCGATAGAGCGCGGAAAAAGAAAGCCGACGGCGCGATCGGATCTGAAATCCGATATCGGGAACCCCCTGAACGGGATTCAAAGTGATACGGTGATTAGTCGTGCATCGGAATCCGTGCTAAATATCTTGCACCCGTTAGAGATAAGGCGGGTTATCTCGTGGGGGATAATTAATTAGTTAATTAATTATCCCAGACGGAAAATTAATTAATTCTCTTACGTACGAATTAAAAGAAATTAATTAAAGGAAAAGTACGACTATTTAAGGGATCCCGATTATCGGAAAGAAAAGAAAAGAAAATAAAAACCCTAATCGGTGAGAAGAGAAAAAAGAAAAGAAAAGATGGAACCCTAACCGGAGGAGAAAAGAGAAAAAGAAGGAGGAAGCGGAGGAACCCGATCGCCCCGATTCACGTGCCGGAGATTGGAGAACGAGACGCCATCGTCTACGGGGAGCGGATCCGGGTCTCCAACACCGAAAGGAAACAAGATCGGTTCTTTAATTCCGATAGATTGAGGTTAGTGGTCGTTAATCTTTTTGTAGAATTAATCGGGGGTTTTCCGTGTTCTCGTAATGTCGTTTTAGTTAGTACATCGATCGCGGATTTTCGTCGGGTTTTGATCCATGTTTTATTCTCGTTCTTGATCGAGGGTGATCGATGGTTTTTATCGAGTTTAATCGATGATTTTTAGTCGGTTTCTTTTTATCAGACTTGGTCGAAAATTCGATCGGGGTTCCGATTTATGTTTTGGTTGTTCGTGGATCAACGGTTTAGCCGTTAGATTTACCGCGGATTTATTCGGAGATTTTTGGGGATGTTTCATTGGAACATAGTGGGTTAACGGGAGGCCGCCGCCGCCGTTGTTAAACGGGAGGCCGCCGCCGTCGTTACCATGGTCGTGGGGTCTTCGCCGGAGTCGCACGGAAGCGAAAACGGAGAAGAAATCCGCGAAACGGGAGCGAAAACGGCGAAGAAAACCGCGAAATTAGGGTTTACTGTGCTTGTCCGTACAGCACGGTCCACGGGTTCAGGCGTGCACCCGGTGCATGCCCGCAGCGTCGGAAGCACCAGACACGGTGCACGGTTTCGTGCACCGGCCCGACCCAAGGCGCGCGGTGCACGCCTCATGCGTGCACCCGGCGCAAGCGCTTGCGGCCGAAGGGCAAGGACCCGGTGCACGCTCGGGTCGTGCACCGGCCCGGCCCGAGATGCGCGGTGCACGCCTCCTGCGTGCACCCGGCGCATGCCGCCGTCGCCTGACGCCGTGAACCCGGTGCACGGTTGCCCCCGTGCACCAACCGACAGCCCGTAGTTCATTTGCTCCGTTTGGGTCCGTTTTTCCACCGTTTTGAGCGCCGTCTTCGCCGTTGGGATCACAATCTCCGCGGTTTTCTTGGCATGGCAACTTGGGATCTTTTTGGTCACTGTTTTATTTTGTTGGGTGCCGATTTCGCCGACGCTCCGCGCCTCGACGAAATTGTCGGGGGCGCGCCGTGGGGTCTCTTTTCTCATCATTTACGCCGTCGGGGCCTTCTTGGTCTAACCAGGGACGTCCCGAGTGGGCTACCGATTGAGGATTGAGTTTTGTTGGACTTTCCCGTCGAAAAGAGTAAAGTGGGTCTTGTGTTTTTGGATGTTAGTACACGCTTTTGACTATAGTTATCCGTGCGGACTTTCTTTAGGTCCAGACGCGCAGCGGGGGTGCGCGAAAGATTCGGGTGTTCCGATCTCTCTCCAAATAGGTGGGTATACAGCCAGTGCAGTAAGTGCATCTATCGTCATTAAAGTGCTCTCAATTTATCTAACAAAGTAGATGGACAGTTTAACCTTTCGCATAATCATGTTTTTATCTAACAATTGAAGCGGCTGCGGTCTCAATGCTCATGACACGCCGATCTCGGCAAATCCGTTTTGGGATGCTCCACGTACACAGGCGGATTGGCCTCCGCATGGGTGTACTTTTCCGGAAGAGTGGTCTCTTATGACCCGTGATCCTCACAAAAGTGTGGGTGCCGTGAGGACCCCTTCGCGCCCGCTGGGAATAGCACACCAGCACCGCGAAAGGGGTAAATGCATCAAAGTAGGTGTTTGCGCACGAGGGGAGACTTTAGTCTCTCCGACAAATGTTTTGGGGTTGGTGCCCAAATTAATATGTGCAGGGTTTTAGCGAAATGGTTCTGGTGATATCGGTTTGCTCCTTATTCCTTATTGCTTTTAGACATCTACTTTGTTTGTCACTGACATTACCCACTCCGTGACAGGCGCTACGAGGGGCGTTAGCCGGGAGATTGTTGAGACTGCGTCGCGAGGCCCGTAGTCAGAACACTTGGTTATTGTTATTATCTCAGTTCTCTTACGCTTATTTTAGTTAATTTGCTTGCGGGTAGTAATATTCGTGGACATGTAGTATTTAGCACTGTGGATGAGTTGTACTTTTATAGTTTGGTTCTTTTGATGATGTTTCTTATGCGGCATGTTTTCATGATAAACCAAATGATTTCGAAAAGGGTTTTCCCAAATCGAAGTGCCGTGTGGGCACGAGTTTTGCAATTGCTGGCTTTATCCTTTCTAAACATTGATGCCGCTTTAATATTCCGCTTGATGTTGAATGTCTATTGTATGGTTGATGGTTGATGATTGTTGTATGTGGTTGTAAATGAGACGCCGTGCATATACAAAGGAGACTCTGTCCGCGGACAGGGAGGATTTGTGTATGTGGCGGTCTGGCACGCACCGGGGATGAGGTTTAAATTACCTTGTTAAGAAGAAAAAAAAAAGATACACACGATTTTCCGCTTTGATAGACTCAAAAACCCCCGGGGGCGTGACAATATACTGGTTAGTAAGTTGATTCCTGAACCTTAATTCACATTCAGGGTTATTCGGTAGCATCTGGTGTGCTGAGCGTACAGTTGGTTCAGTTTAGCCGCCTGCGTTATATCAGGTGGGTTATCTTCGGTCCGGGCTTTATCAGTTCGGCCCTTGGTGTACGGTATTGGTTGGACTCCTGTTTTTGGTAACCTAGTTTATCTTGAGCCTGTCTGCCTTTGGTTGCAATATATATTACTGTTAGTTGCTTTGACTGATTGGCGATTTCGTAGTTGCACTCCTATGCTTGATTATTATATTGATCTACCAATGCTTGAGCCTGCCCTTCCTTTGATTCAGTTATTTGCTAAGTTATACCTGCTTTATGCCTGATTATGATCTTCTTTAGTGATCTTTACCATATCTGCTGATTAGTTGTTTCCAGTGGTTATATTATTGCTCTACATATTGCCATGCCTGTTTGGTCATCTGATAGTTGAGCTTGCTTCCTTGTTGTTCGCCTGTTATGCTGCTAAATACATGATCTTCTAAAATAAATATTTTTACCAAGCCTTGTAGGGTAGCCTGAGTCTGTTCTTGTTTGATAGGACAAGGGCAACGCTCTACGAGGTTTGGGACCCAAAAACCTATTGTTTTCAAAGGTTTTCTTAAAAACATGTGTTTAGTTGCATAAGGGGTTACTCTGCCTTATTGGTTGTTAGATGTTGAGCTATGCCTGTTATCAGTCCTATTCTGCCTTACATGATTATTCATTGTGCCTCTGGTATTTATATCTTATCTTGGAACATTTCCATGTTGGATTGGTGAGCATGCTTGTTCTGCTGATCAAGTAATACACTGCTGAACGCATAGATTTGATCAACTAATGTTTTTACCGAGCTTCGTAGGGTCGCCGTAGTCTGTTCTTGTTTGATAGGACAAAGGCATTGCTCTGCGAGGTTGGACCTAAAACCCAAGCTTCGTAGTGTCGCCTCAGTCTGTTCTTGTTTGATAGGACGAGGGCAACGCTCTTCGAGGTTTGGATTTTTCAAAATAGTTTTCTTAAAAATATGTGTTTAGTTTTGTATCATTTGGTTGGTTTGTGTGATTGAGTTGAGTTTATCTGTGAGCTTATGTTGAGTTGAGATTTGCCTTGGTCTTGCATGAGAGTTGGGATTCAGTTGATCTTGTCATTGCATCCCAGTGGGGATTTCCCGGCTTGTTGCCGATTACCCGGTCAGTGGACCGAGAGCTTGAGCATTTGCATTATGATCGCCCGCACCGTTGTTCTTCACGTACACTAGCGGGCTGATCCCCCGTAGCGGTGTACTTTACCGGGAAAGTGGTTAGCTGTGGCAACCCGTGACCCTTGTGAAGGGAATGTCAACCAGGTGGTGCCAAGTGGGCAGCCTTGCCTGAGGTCTTGTGAAGGCCAATATGGTAGCTTGTGATTGGGTCTTTGTGTTTTCATTTATTTGATGCATGTGTTGTTAAGTTACTTTAACATACTTCCTTGATTCTTTGATCTGGCTTCTAGCTATCTACCTGTATATCATTCTTTGTGATGCCTTTGATTATAGTTTCATTGTTATCTTGCTGATTGTCCTAACTCCTTGATGCGTTGATTATCCTGATACATGTTGTCCTGTTTTAAATTCTGCTAAAAGTATCTCCTATGCTTGTACCCAGATTATAAGTTTTGATTTCTTTACAGCACCAGTTATATATCTGCTTTACCCTAACCCATGGTCTATTGCATATGTTGCCTGTTCAGCCTGCTTTTATCATAACTCATGATTTTGCTATCCTCTAATTAAATACAGTTCCATGATTATATATCTGCACATCCTAACTGGGATTATATATCTGTTGATCTTCATGATTGCCTATCTGATTATTCTAACCCCTGATTATTACTATCCTCTAGTATTGTATACCAGTAGGTACGATCTGCTATTTCTCGGCTCGTCGTGCCCACTGGGATACACTCCGGCGTATCTCACACCCTCGGGTGACTGTTTTTCAGGCCGAGCGGGTGCTGGGATGTCGGGACGTGTTGGTGAGATTCCGTGTTAGATGTTGACCCTGGACAGCCGAAAGTTCATGTATTATTTCATGTTAAAGGAAAGAGTTGTAATTCAGATGTAAATAATTGTAAAGTTAATTGTAACTTTTGCTTGTAGTTGTACGTAGTTAGCACTCTAATGTTGTTGCCAAGCTAGCCGTGCATATATAGAAAAGGCTCAATTCCAAAGGGGATTGGGACTCTTCTATATATGTGGCGGTCTGTCATTGCCCTGGCTGTTTTTGCAACTCTGATAAAAAAAAAAAAAAAAAAATTCATACACTGGTTTTTGAACTCTGGGCGTGACACCTAGTCTCTATACACGATAATGATTGTTTGGGTATGATTTTTCAAATTTTTGAAATTAAATAATTTTTTCGTGTTCTTAAGTTCTTGCTTGCAGGATTGTTGATTTGAAACATTTTCGCAGCAATGGCATGTCACGCCCCGGGGGTTTATTTTAGCGGAAACGATTCACGAAAAGGTATGTATTTGGCGCGTAAAAATTTTTTTTTTGAAAAGAAAACCTTTTTCCCCGGCGCGTGCCCAGATCCGCCGCATATACAGGATCACTCTGCAACGGACAGAGTCTCCCCTGTATATGCACGGCGTCGTGGCTCGTACAATGTCCAAAAACGGATATTCAATCAATCACAACAGTTCATACATACAACCATTCACAATTACAGAATAAATCTCACGGTCGATCAGTTGGAAAGGAAAAATCAACAATTGTTGAAACGGCGCCCACCCGGCACCCTCATTTTGAAAATCCTTTTCGAAGGCAACATAAACTCAGGGGTTTTGGGAAACAGTGCCCACACGACACTTAGGTTTTGAAATCCATTTTCGCAATCCATAAATCCACAAGGTTTTGAAACCGGTGCCCACACGACACTTAAGTTTTTGAAAGTAGTTTTCACAATCTTTTCTTTTGTTTGTTCTTTTATTTTTTTTTCAAAGCGGCCAACAGAGATGTAAGGAAAAATAAATAATTCATTATTCACCATGCCGACATCCACACCGACCCCACGAGGGTATCGAGAACCACACCACAGTCTACAAATAGTAAATAGAATGCGAAAGAAAGATAGAAAGTACTGTTCGGGTCTCCAGGGACCCAGAGACTCCTGCCGCAGCCTCACCGTCGCCTAACTCTCCACCCCTGTAGGACCCTGTCGCAAAGTGGGAAGTCAGCGACTAAACAAAAATGATAATAACAAAGCAGGGTAAAGAAATACATCCAACCGTAGCCTATTCGGAGCAACCACCCTCGCAAAGGGAAAAGTAAAAACGAACACCTGTAAACCTGCAATGCTCGATCCCGTCGGACAACTAAACCGACGGATCGCACCGCGCCCAAGTCGGACAACTAAACCGAATGGGTCGCACCGCTCCCACGTCTGACAACTAAACCGACGGGTCGCACCGCTCCCACGTCGGACAACTATACCGACGGGTCGCACCGCTCACACCTTGGCGCATCCAAGCCCCACAACTACAGAGGCCCCACTCCATCCTGTGGGTATACACGGGTCATGGACCACTTTTCTGGAAAAGCGCACCCTTTGCGGTGGCCAAACCTTGGGTGCGCGTGCTGCAGCCTCGAGCAAAGTAACCATAGTAATGAACCACAACGATCACCAAATATGCCAAGTATAACGCAATAGCAAGGACCATAAAGACTATCCATGTTAGCACAGTTAAACGTATAATCAGAAGTAGTTGTAACCGTCGGAAGCCCGACGTTAAGTCTCAAAATAAAAACCCACCTGAATGTAGGCTGATCCCGAGCTCTCACTGGACTACTGAGCGGCTGGTGCTGAACAGCTGGGCCCTGAATAGAAACTGTAGTCAGAACTAGACTCACTCACATCCGTCCCAACAACACTACACTAACATGTCGCTAATACGGGGACTTAGCCGAAACTAGGCTTAAACCGAAATTCCCGAAAAATCCATTGAACCTCCAATCATGACCCGCCGACGGTCTAACAACAAATCCAAATATCGTCCAACTACACCTGCTGTCCCTAAACATCATAATTTTGATGTTTAGGCAGACTTGGACCAAAATCACAATTTCCTCTATTGAATTATTGCTATAAATACACCCTTTTTAACCGTTGTTTTGGCTCGTTCTTCCAAACCAGGAAGCCAAAGACAGCGCCGTAAATTTCAGCGCGTCTGGTTTGACGAGGCGGAACCCGTGCTCACAAGTTTGGGCCGACAAGAGGCCCACAAATAAATTCGGCCCATAAACATTTAACCCTCAAATATCACTATGCCGTTACAAAATAAATACTTAACTAAAAGAAAGATACAAGTGAGCATCATGCTCTGGGTAATCTACTGAGTCGAGGGCTCACCTCGGGTGCGTCGGAACTCGGCCGGAAAACTCACCGGTGCAACACCCTTAATGAAGCTAGGCTCGGTTTGGGCTCTACTTGAAACAAATCAAGTTCCAACCTGATCAAAATGGAGCATGGCATTCAGTAACTTCCCAGAAGAAGTTTGGTCCAACTGCGACCCTCAGCCAGCGGCCGGAGGCGGCGGCGGCCGGACCCAAACCCAGTTATCATCACTAACTATCAACATTGAGCAAACTTAATAACTAGGGGTTCTCGGACTAAACGAAAATGATAGGAACACTAGAAAAGGTATTTAGGGCTCACCCAAATCGATGGCCGGCAGTCCGAAGCGGCGGCGGCGGCGGTGGCGGTGGGGTTGCTCGGCCAAGGAGAGGGTTGCAACTACAAACCAGAAAATTCCCACGTTAACATTCGCATGCAAATTGATGGGAAGCTCCAACACATCCATAGGAACCTACCCGAGTCGGTTTCCCACCTGGTGAAGCTCCGGGTTGGCCGGAAAATGAGTTCGCCGGAAAACTAGAGCTCTAATGGCTGATTCCGGTCGGCGTCACTCGAGCCTCAGCAACTTGGGCCAAAAGGCTCTTCTGGATGCCAGGGACCTTCCTGCAGTGGTGGCCGGCGACGGGAGTGATCGGCGGCGCCGGACGGCGGAGCTCGGCCGAAATGGAGAAAACCCCGAAATAAGGGTTGGGGCGCACGTCGCGGATCTTCACCCGATCAACAAGAGACTTCGAGAGCTCCCTTCAGTCGACGGAAAGAAGAGATCCAACATCTCTGATCTTGAGTTCGACGGTCTGATGAAGTCGGCGCCCAAGATCGGCCAAAGATGGACTTCCGGCAAGAAGTCGCCCCCCCCCCCCCCGCCGGCAACAGAAACGACGGCGACGGCTGGGGCTACACGTGGGTGATCACCTCAACGTCAGGAAGTCCAAGGTAGGGTCCCTGGGCCATTATACTACAATAATTTCCAACAAACTCACCTCGCCGAAAATCTGCAGGAGAAAGGTGTCTCCCGCGGCGGCGCACGGCGGCGGCTGGCGCCGGGTTCACCTCAGCTCGGTTGCGGCTCCACGGGGAACTCGACAGGCAGGGATTTGATCGACTAGGTCCCTCCCGAGCACCTTCCTCCCCAAGCACCCGAGATCAAGAGGGTGTCTTGATCCTTTTCTTCTCCGGCGACGGGGTGGCGGCGGCCGGTGCGCGACCCCCGAGGGATGCGGCAGAGGGAGAGGGGTTTGTTGGCGCCGCGGCTGGGGTAGAGCTACGGGGTTAGGGTTTATGGCAACCTAGCTCGAGGATGTTTGATATATATAGTGTATGGCAACATTTGCAATTTAACCCTCCACCATTTGATATTAAGTGTTCAGTCCCTAACAGCATGCCTCATTCACACCTAGGTCCCTCACCACAGAGGTGGCACGCAACACGAGGCATAAATTCAGGGTGTAACGCGCAAAACGTTGCATTTTCAACTGTAGTTCACGCTTTTCGGGACAACCGGGTTGTCAAACTGAAAAGCGGACACCACCACGACGTCCGGCTCGACGAAACCTATCAGGTAGCGATTTTTGCTTTTCGAGAAAAATGCCCGGATAAAATCTCGGTCCATAAATACTGTATCCAAATACAGTATATTGTGCTTTTCGAGTCTCTAGGGTCGTCAAACGGAAATTCCGTCAGCGCCATTGTGTTCAGAACGACGAAACCGATCAAATCGACTACCTGAATTTCTGTGATCGGAGTCCAGACAGCGGGTTAACTAACGTTGGCCAACGCGGGAGACCAAAACAAGGTGTTACTATTCAAAACACTATTCACTTAAGTCGCGGGCTCCACTAGTTTTCTTGCTGATTTCCGGACGATCCGACCGTCGGATCAGCAAACGGTCTATACCATTTCCACTCGATTCGACGAGACGGTCGCACTGGCGACCTCAGATTTTCGAGATCAGACTCGGATCGGAAAGGCAGAATTTGTGCATCGAAAACTGTGCAATTTATGCATCGGTATGCAAATCACTGAGGTTTAGATCTGCTTCCTCGCCCGCAAACACACTTGAATTTCTTGAGTGCTACATCACTCACACCTTAAAAGAAGTTTCGTCCCCAAAACTTAAATACACCAGGAATCCCATAAATGGAGAAAGTGCCCAACCATGTCCGACTTGCACTCCCAAATGGCTTCGCGCCCCCCCTGATCTGCTCGTTTCTCTCTAGCACTAGGAGAGATTGCAGTTTCCCTGTCGGGCGCTGACGTTCGACCTTTATTCGATGACCGACCCAGTAGCGAGCCACACGCTATGCTACATCCCTTGTCAATTTAAGCCACCAACCGTCTGCTGTTGATCCGTCCTGCTGCGTGATCGCGGTTACCGATATGTCTCCCGTTTGACTCTTACCGCTCTAGGCATCGATTGCTCCACTTGTCTTTCCGAGGTGATTTTGATTGGACGAATCATTCCTTGAGTTGCTTGGTCGCATAGGCCTTACTTTCCCCTGTTTCCTTAACACACTTCCAAGTCCGTTCCGTGATGCACCACCACACCTCAAAATCCCCACCCGGTGTCGGTAGTGCATGCGTGGGTGCCCGTGTTGGCCTAACCTTGTGTTCTTCGAAGCTCTCTTGACTTTTAGCCATCCCAAAAAGCCCACCTCGCGATGCCCAAGCTCACACCTTTTGAGTTTGGCCTACACTCACTGGTCCCTGAGAGTCTGCAAGGTCCTTCGTAAACGCTCCTCGTCTGTGCGCGAGTTGATCCAAGAATGGTTTGAACATTCAGTTCATCAAACCCCCGAACGCCGTTGGGGCGTTCAAAAATCCATCCCCGAAGCGATGACACGCGAAACGCCGTATACCTCTTGGCGAAACTCGGTGGTAACCCTGAACGAAAAACTATCGGACTGAACCGCCCTAAAGTTTCAGACAGACGACGGCTCGACCCGCCTGGCAACCCTACCGTCCCGTCTCTCTTGATCGAAACTAACCTAAGTACGCCTGCTCCTTGACTTGGAGTTCACTGCTATGACGCCACTGGTTCGCGGACCACCTCTGACGGTGTTGAGCAGTCAGCAGCCAAAGTCTTGCGATGCGTCGAGGTACCCCGGTCCTACCACCAAACCCGGACCGACGGCCCGTAAATGCCCAAACTAACCCGACCACAAAGGGGGGAGCCACCCTAATACCCTTACAAAACTTCAGGATGTGCCAATCCAACTAGCCGGGTCACCGCCTACAAGTAATCTTCCTTTGAAAACGACGAACCCACCCATCGCCAACACGGGCTACTAGCTCGGAGCATAACCACCATCCCGGGTTGTCCGTTTCGACTGTCCGTTCTACCGAGGCGACGGTCAAAACTAACGCTAGATTTCAGCTCTAGGTCCTGCCACGAGGCCTACCCCGTAGAGAAAGTTGCTTGCAGGGCATCCTAGACGAGAGTGACCAATGCCAAAACGCCGTGCGGTCAACAACCCCCCGTTGACCCGTACTGCCTCACAATCACCAAACTCGTAACCCAAATCCTCAAGACTATACCTTGGTCATGGGAAGCTGGCGACGACAACTAAGAAATACGGTCCTACCTCCGTCTTGGTGCCGAAGGGGTGCGACACTCTGGTTAACCTCTACCGCTCGGTCCCAATCTATTGCCCCTCCAAGCACCGTGCACCGAACCGAGCTGCACACCCCCAGACCAAACGCTCACTTTCCCAACTAGGAGTATTCTAAACTCTAGGTCCGCTCAACCAAACTCGAGCCCATACGAAACAAGATTTGCTAGCCCCGGGAGTTTCCTTTCTCAACCCAAAGGAGAACCCCACCTCGACGATTTCTACCACCATCGCAGTGTCTACATAAAAAAAAAACCGAACTATGGGTAACAACGGTAGGGGAAGAATCCTCATTCTCACCCATACCTTGTCCAAGATGCAAAGGAATCGGTCGACTATCTGCTGTAACCTAAAACCAGTAGACCTAGAAGGTACAAATTTAGACAAGAGGCTCTCCAGTTGCTCACGACCGACAAGGCGGCCGACTCACTAACAACCACCGTCGGATTATTCTACCCCCAGTCGCCGTCGCTAACGACGACCAGCACGTCGGCAGAGGAAGGGGGTTCGAAAAACAAAAGCCGGCGCAACGATCTGCTGTGATAACAGCCGCACCAAGTGTATGAACAACGTCAGCAGGCCCACCGTGTCCCGTGCTGGTTGCTTAAATCCATTGATTCCTAGCAACCATCAATACCCCGGTGGCAGCCGGCCTCGACCCCAGCCTCCACAACAACACGACTACACACGCACGACAACCGCGTTAAACCGAGAAACAAAACTTAACCCGTACACACACAACACAAGTCAGTTCTAGCCTCCTGCTAGCATAGCACTCAAACAACTATCGAGAAAAGGGACCTATACTTCCCCCCCCGGTCACTCGCGTTCTACGCTTCTATGCCATTCATTTCATTCATTTGTAGCCTGGTGAGGTATTCCCATGGACATCGGCACGAACTGTCGTGATTGTAAAGCAGGATTTTTGCTCTCTGATACCATCTTAATCTGTCACGCCCCGGGGGTTTATTTTAGCGGAAACGATTCACGAAAAGGTATGTATTTAGTGCGTAAAAATTTTTTTGTTGAAAAAGAAAACCTTATTCCCCGGCGCGTGCCCAGATCCGCCGCATATACAGGATCACTCTGCAACGGACAGAGTCTCCCCTGTATATGCACGGCGTCGTGGCTCGTACAATGTCCAAAAACGGATATTCAATCAATCACAACAGTTCAGACATACAACCATTCACAATTACAGAATAAATCTCACGGCCGATCAGTTTGAAAGGATAAATCCACAATTGTTGAAACGGCGCCCACCCGGCACCCTCATTTTGAAAATCCTTTTCGAAGGCAACATAAACTTAGGGGTTTTGGGAAACAGTGCCCACACGACACTTAGGTTTTGAAATCCATTTTCGCAATCCATAAATCCACAAGTTTTTGAAACTGGTGCCCACACGACACTTAAGTTTTTGAAAGTAGTTTTCGCAATCTTTTCTTTTGTTTGTTCTTTTATTTTTTTTTCAAAGCGGCCAACAGAGATGTAAGGAAAAATAAATAATTCATTATTCACCATGCCGACATCCACACCGACCCCACGAGGGTATCGAGAACCACACCACAGTCTACAAATAGTAAATGGAATGCGAAAGAAAGATAGAAAGTACTGTTCGGGTCTCCAGGGACCCAGAGACTCCTGCCGCAGCCTCACCGTCGCCTATTTCTCCACCCCTGTAGGACCCTGTCGCAAAGTGGGAAGTCAGCGACAAAACAAAAATGATAATAACAAAGCAGGGTAAAGAAATACATCCAACGGTAGCCTATCCGGAGCAACCACCCTCGCAAAGGGAAAAGTAAAAACGAACACCTGTAAACCTGCAATGCCCGATCCCGTCGGACAACTAAACCGACGGATCGCACCGCGCCCAAGTCGGACAACTAAACCAAATGGGTCGCACCGCTCCCACGTCGGACAACTAAACCGACGGATCGCACCGCTCCCACGTCGGACAACTAAACCGACGGGTCGCACCGCTCACACCTTGGCGCATCCAAGCCCCACAACTACAGAGGCCCCACTCCATCCTGTGGGTATACACGGGTCATGGAACACTTTTCCAGAAAAGCGCACCCTTTGCGGTGGCCAAACCGCGGGTGCGCGTGCTGCAGCCTCGAGCAAAGTAACCATAGTAATGAACCACAACGATCACCGAATATGCCAAGTATAACGCAATAGCAAGGACCATAAAGACTATCCATGTTAGCACAGTTAAACGTCGGAAGCCCGACGTTAAGTCTCAAAATAAAAACCCACCTGAATGTAGGCTGATCCCGAGCACTCACTGGACTACTGGGCGGCTGGTGCTGAACAGCTGGGCCCTAAATAGAAACTGTAGTCAGAACTAGACTCACTCACATCCGTCCCAACAACACTACACTAACATGTCGATAATACGGGGACTTAGCCTAAACTAGGCTTAAACCGAAATTCCCGAAAAATCTATTGAACCTCCAATCATGACCCGCCGACGGTCTAACAACAAATCCAAATATCGTCCAACTACACCTGCTGTCCCTAAACATCATAATTTTGATGTTTAGGCAGACTGGGACCAAAATCACAATTTCCTCTATTGAATTATTGCTATAAATACACCCTTTTTAACCGTTGTTTTGGCTCGTTCTTCCAAACTAGGAAGCCAAAGACAGCGCCGTAAATTTCAGTGCGTCTGGTTTGACGAGGCGGAACCCGTGCTCACAAGTTTGGGCCGACAAGAGGCCTACAAATAAATTCGGCCCATAAACATTTAACCCTCAAATATCACTATGTCGTTACAAAATAAATACTTAACTAAAATAAAGATACAAGTGAGCATCATGCTCTGGGTAATCTACTGAGTCGAGGGCTCACCTCGGGTGCGTCGGAACTTGGCCGGAAAACTCACCGGTGCAACACCCTTAATGAAGCTAGGCTCGGTTTGGGCTCTACTTGAAACAAATCAAGTTCCAACCTGATCAAGATCGAGCATGGCATTCAGTAACTTCCCAGAAGAAGTTTGGTCCAAGTGCGACCCTCAGCCAGCGGCCGGAGGCGGCGGCGGCCGGACACAATCCCAGTTATCATCACTAACTATCAACATTGAGCCAACTTAATAACTAGGGGTTCTCGGATTAAACGAAAATGATAGGAACACTAGAAAAGGTATTTAGGGCTCACCCGAATCGATGGCCGGCAATCCGAAGCGGCGACGGCGGCAGTGGGGTTGCTCGGCCAAGGAGAGGGGTGCAACTACAAACCAGAAAATTCCCACATTAACATTCGCATGAAAATTGATGGGGAGCTCCAACACATCCATAGGAACCTACCCGAGTCGGTTTCCCACCTGGCGAAGCTCCGGGTTGGCCGGAAAATGAGTTCGCCGGAAAATTAGAGCTCTAATGGCGGATTCCGGCCGGCGTCACTCGAGCCTCAGCAACTTGGACCAAAAGGCTCTGCTGGATGCCAGGGACCTTCCTGTAGTGGTGGCCGGCGACGGGAGTGATCGGCGGCGCCTGACGGCGGAGCTTGGCCGAAATGGAGAAAACCTCGAAACTAGGGCTGGGGCGCACGTCGCAGATCTTCACCCGATCAACAAGAGACTTCGAGAGCTCCCTTCAGTCGTTGGAAAGAAGAGATCCAACGTCTCTGATCTTGAGTTCGACGGTCTGATGAAGTCGGTGCCCAAGATCGGACAAAGATGGACTTCCGGCAAGAAGTCGAACCCCCCGCCCCCCCCCCCCCCTGCCGGCAACAGAAACGACGGCGACGGCTGGGGCTACACGTGGGTGATCACCTCAACGTCAGGAAGTCCAAGGTAGGGTCCCTGGGCCATTATACTACAATAATTTCCAACAAACTCACCTCGCCGGAAATCTACAGGAGAAAGGTGTCTCCCGCGGCGGCGCACGGCGGCGGCTGGCGCCGGGTTCACCTCAGCTCGGTTGCGGCTCCACGGGGAACTCCACAGGCAGGTACTTGATCGACTAGGTCCCTCCCGAGCACCTTCCTCCCCAAGCACCCGAGATCAAGAGGGTGTCTTGATCCTTTTCTTCTCCGGCGACGGGGTGGCGGCGGCCGGTGCGCGACCCCCGAGGGATGCGGCAGAGGGAGAGGGGTTTGTTGGCGCCGCGACTGGGGTAGAGCTACGGGGTTAGGGTTTATGGCAACCGAGCTCGAGGATGTTTGATATATATAGTGTATGGCAACATTTGCAATTTAACCCTCCAACATTTGATATTAAGTGTTCAGTCCCTCACAGCATGCCTCATTCACACCTAGGTCCCTCACCACAGAGGTGGCACGCAACACGATGCATAAATTCAGGGTGTAATGCGTAAAACGTCGCATTTTCCACTGTATTTCACGCTTTTCGGGACAACCGGGTTGTCAAACTGAAAAGCGGACACCACCACGACGTCCGGCTCGACGAAACCTATCAGGTAGCGATTTTTGCTTTTCGAGAAAAATGCCCGGATAAAATTTCGGTCCATAAATACTGTATCCAAATATAGTTACTTGTGCTTTTCGAGACTCTAGGGTCGTCAAACGGAAATTCCGTCAGCGCCATTGTGTTCAGAACGACGAAACCGATCGAATCGACTACCTGATTTGCTGTGATCGGAGTCCAGACAGCGGGTTAACTAACGTTGGCCAACGCGGGAGACCAAAACAAGGTGTTACTATTCAAAACACTATTCACTTAAGTCGCGGGCCCCACTAGTTTTCTTGCTGATTTCCGGACGATCCGACCGTCGGATCAGCAAACGGTCTATACCATTTCAACTCGATTCGACGAGACGGTCGCACTGGTGACCTCAGATTTCCAAGATCAGACTCGGCTCAGAAAGGCAGAATTTGTGCATCGAAAACTATGCAATTTGTGCACCGGTATGCAAATCACTGAGGTTTAGATCTGCTTCCTCGCCCGCAAACACACTTGAATTTCTTGAGTGCTACATGGCATTTCAATGGATAATAGTGTTCATCTCAGCACTAGCGAGCACTAGGATAACAAATAAGCTCAAGAGAGCAAAGAAAACTCAAGAGGAAGGAGAGTATGTCCCTGTGGAGGACTAGATACGGAATCCGAGGATTGGGACAAAATCTTGGAAGAAATAGCAGCATTGGCTGCAGCGGCAGAGAAGAGGAAAGCACCTGCAACTTCAAAGGCGAAAACACCGCCTACTGTTGCCGAGAAAGGGAAAGCTCTAATGGAACCAACTACGATATCAATGAAAAGGAAGAGCGTTGCTCGAAAAAGGGGTAGAGCACGAGGAATTACAATCTAAGAGCCACTCGCAAGTGAGCCCCCTCCACGGGAATTTGTGCACATCATGTAAGACCCGCCCTTTTATTTTGGTATTTTCCTTTCTTAAGTCACTATGAGCGGACCGGCAGAGGGGTTACTTAATTCGTTTATTTCTGGGCAGACCGTCGGGGCTCGCCGGTATTTTTAGGTGCTAGAGCTCGCGAAACGGGGAACGGTGGCGCGATCGGATTTGATTTCCGACCCCGGAATCTCCCAGAATTTAATTTTGAAGTTTGCAAACCCTTTTGGATGCTCCGGGATCCGTGCTGGTGATCTGCACAGTTTTTGAGGTAACCGGGAACCCTAATCTATTTCTGTTAAGCTAGGGCACGATGGGACTGAGGTCTTTTTCTTTTACCCTCTTCCTTCCTTCGTTGCGGTACGACAGGGCGGATACGATCAAAAGGAAAGCCAGAGGTGAGAAAGAGGAACCCAACCCTTTTTCGCTCTCGCTTCAGGCTATCGGTGCGGAGTCCCAACGTGGGGATCCAGGGAGAAGGAAGGAGCTTGCCTTTCTGCGGGTTGATCGGGCGAAGGTGGACGATCCTCTCCTTCCTCTTCCTCTAGCGATCTAAGGTGAGTAGTAGCTAGGGTTTTTTTTTCGTGGTTCTTGTTTTTATTGTGGTTGTTCGTCTCGTCTACGAAGAAAACGTCGCCGCTGTCTTTTGGGCCGCCGCGCGGGGCTACTCGCAGGCGCACCGCGCGGGCCGGTGCCGTGTGGGCTGCCTGCGGGCGGCGCGCTGCGCGGCAAGGGCCCCCGCGCGGGACTGCCCGCAGGCGTGTTGGGTTATATGTAATAAGGATCTAAATAGGGGAAAAAACACCTAGAGGGGGGTGAATAGGTGTAAACGCATAAACACTCAAAAAATCGTTGCGATAAAAACCCAATGCGGAAATAAAAATAATACGCAAGATTTTTACGTGGAAAACTCCATCACCGGAGTAAAAAACCACGGGACCGATAACACGGCAGAAATCCACTAGAATTAAAACACGTACAAGGTGATTTACCGTACACACTTACGACTCAACCTTTTCCATACGCTCCTAGAGGATCTTCTCCGCTCGCTCCGCGACGCTTCTCGAATCCACGATCTGCGCCCAACGCCGAATCCACGGCGTCCAACGTCGAATCCACGACGTCCGACCGAATCCACGGTCTTCACCCAATAGCACCCTTCGAATCCACGAACGTGCCTCGCTCCGAATCCACGAGAGCGGTTGAACCTTGAATCCACAAGGACACGCGAATCCACGCGCCGATTTTTGGGGTAAATCGTTGTTTTGGGTGGTGATGATCCGCCGAATACTTAGATCAAAGATAGATCGGAAATACCATCTAAGTATTCATTAGTTTGATTCAACTCAAGATGTGAGTATGAAAACCTAGAATCAAACTAATCAATATAGATGAAGAAACATAGAGTATTCTCTAATGATTTCCTTTCTTCTCTATATGTGGATCTAGAGCCGTAAAAGATGATATATGAAAGTGACGGCTATTTCGATTCACAGTGGATTAACCCTAGAAAAAGAATCATAGGGTCTATTTATAGGTTAGAAACCCTAGGAAGGAGATAAGAATCAAAAACCTAACATTTCTGGAAATTTTACGGACGGCGATCCGGATCGGACTAGCTGTGATCCGGATCGTCGTAACGAGTCAGCCAGTTCCAGAAAAACGAAGGTTCGGGATCCGGATCGAAGTGCTTGATCCGGATCGTTCATACAGTTCACCAAACATCAACGTTCGGGATCCGGATTGCGAAGCCTGATCCGGATCGTTCAAGGAAGATGGTAAACTAAGTGTTCGGGATCCGGATCAAGAGGCTACGATCCGGATTGAACTGGTGTATGAACGAACCACCTTCGGGATCCGGATCGAACAACCTGATCCGGATCCTGAACATGTCCCAAGTCCAGTTTTTGATTTTTATGCAATGAAAGATTCTTCCAAGTGTTTCTACACTACAAGAAGTATTCGGATCACACAAAATCTTTAGTTAAACATACCTGATCCTTTTGAATTCTTCTTTCTTGAGATTGAGTTAAATGATCCAACTTTCTTCACCTTCAATCTTCAAGACTTGAGACTTTCACGAAACTACGCCAACTCAAATTCCGTAACAATCTCCCCCTTTGGCGGTTTCGTGACAAAACACAGATCCACTAAAGAAAATTCAAAAAGATATTTTTGTTGCTATCACCATACAACAAAAATTTACAATGGAGATCCAAAAAATTTAAAAACATGAGATAAACTCCTAAAACAGACTCTAGACTTAGACATCTGTACTCTCTGCACAAAGAAATCATTCTTGACAAAAAGAGATCGTTAGATACCTCAAGAATATTTAGCATACAAAACCTAGTACAGAGATAGAGTTTATCTAATCATCATGACATTTGAGAATTCAGATATGTAAGAGAATCATAGTCAAAAACCAACATATCTTCTATGCAACTAAAGACCAAATGTCACACAATGTTAGTCCAACATCAACTTGTTAGTTATATTACATGCCCAAATAGTTAGTCGAATAGTTAGTTGAGACATGCAAACAATCACAAGATGAAAACCAAAGTTGAAGAGATACTTACCTTGATGTATACAAAATCTTCATCATCAAGATTTTCACAATCATTGTTCATTGTTCAAATCATTGTTCTAAACTCTCTCCCCCTTTTTGTCACAAAACAAAGCCAAAATGTAGTTAAGACTACGAAATGTTAGGAGAGTGAAAAGTTCCAATAAAACGTAAAACCTGAGAACTACGCTAAAGTAAGTATAAAACTAAATCCTAAAGTCAAAATCCTGCACAAAAAGAAAAGGAAGGTGCAGTTCAGTCGGAGGAGTCGGAGCTGGTACAACTCAGCTTGCTCAAAATCCCTTTAAGCATTGTCGAAATAGTTGAACACTTCTTCTTGATCTTCTTGTGTTCAGAGGAAATTTGCTGAAGTTCTTTCGATATCCTCTCTTGTGCAGCAGAGAGTCTTTGTTGTTCCTGGTGAAGCGATTCCAATACAGCAGCGTCTGTACCCTGTCTTTTCGAGTGTGATGGATGCTGTCTAGAAGCAGATGGTGCATCCAATCCCTTAACCCATGGAGATTCAGTTTGTAGAACCCCAGAGAGTGAGCGAGCTCTAGTAAGAAGCCCACTATGATAACTTTCACTTCTTAGGACATTCTTTCGTCTTGTATATTGCTTAGTTGTTGATGCAGATTTCATAAGCCTTTTGCCTTTGACAGATTTCCTGTTTTCCTCATCAATCTTCTGTTGAACATCTTTGAAGAATTCATCCCATTCTTCCGTATCGTACTCTGAGCTGTCCTCCCTGCCTTCGGTTGTCTTATCTCCTGTTGAAAAATCCGGTTTCTCTTTTACAGATGTACTCTTGTGCACCATTGTGACCAGTAACAGGATTAACCAAGAGAGTGCCATTGATCAAAGTGCTTGAGTTAAGAAGGTGTCCTGTGAAAACCAACTCAAGAACACAAAAATTCTTAGTTTTCAAAAACTGAAAAATTGTATCCAAAGAATCATTATCATGTAGAGAAGCTAAGAATCAAATTAGTTTTGCAAAAGGACTTTTAAAACTAGATCAATTGCATAATTTTCGAAAATCCTTATTATATGCCCTAAAACCGAAATTTTAGAAATCGAAGCCTAAAAATCCGTTAATCAGGAGAGTACCTAGCATATAATCAAAACTAATCTACCCAGAGTTCTTATTTCAAAAGAAATTTGATCAAAAACCATCCACAAACAAAGTTGATCCAAGAAATTCATCACGTTTGAGGAGAAAAAGAGAAAAACGGTGAAAAACCGAGATTTTGATCAATAAAACTTACTTGGAGTTGAAGAACTTGAGTTTGAAAGCTTCCAGGAAGGATGAAATCTAGAGAGAGAGGCTCTGGAAACTTTGGAACAAAAGATTGGAGTAAAGAAATCAAAACCCTTTTGTTCTTTAAAAAAACCCTAGCCGCGATCCGGATCATCCCGTGCTTGCGATCCGGATCGGCTACCCGCAGTGAGAAACTGCGTTCGGGATCCGGATCAGCAGATACAATCCGGATCGTCAGCCCGCATAAGAATTCCTGCGTTCGGGATCCGGATCATCTAGCCCGATCCGGATCGGCCCCAACTTTTTCTTTAGAAAATTTTAGAGAAATTCAAGAAAAACCAGAAAAAGATTGTAAGCACAAATGTGTATCAACTTTAAACAAAAATCATCGTTTCATACAACAAGAATTAGATTATGCCAAATCTATCAATAATATCCAAAAATGAAACGAGAATTTACAAGAATTAAATCCCTTAAAGTTGAACACCTTCAATCACATCTAACTTGATCTTATGAGTAATGCCTTTATCAAATCATCAATTCAGTAAAGAAAATGAAATACAAAGATCAATAGATGTTTGAAATCCCAAATATAGTAGATAATGTATCTAGACAATCTGTTGAAGAGAGTGGCTCTTTGAGCATCTTTCATTAAAAACCCACCTTATACCAACCTTGAAATTTGACGGAGTCAAGTATTTCAACATGCATTTTACTTAATCAAAAATTTGAACAACCATGCTTGGTATACATGTGGTAGCTGCACACAATACTCGGACGACCGAGGTGGTAGCTCTTTCCTCCATGTGGTGGTAGTTTTCACACTCCTCATTGGGATGTAACTCTTTCCACATCTTTTGAGCATTTTACCTTTTCTAAGACTCCCCCTCAATTGGCTATCAATTATTTAAGATATAAAGTATTCAACCAAATATTGATCTCGATTTCATACTCGACTAAGCAGTCAAATAAGATAATGACTATACCAAGAGATCATAGAGAGAGAGACATTGACTTTGATCACTTTAGAAGATGATTTAATTAACATAAATGATCATTGCAACAGTGAAATATTATGATGGCAAAAGCATAATAAATTTCTAAATGTGCGAAAAGATGCAATTAAAGTCAATTATGATCTATGCTCAATTAATGTCCTATGTACAAACATAGATAATGAACAAAACAAAAACAAATACAAAACCTATCCTAAGCAAAGATTTCAAAAAGAAGATTATTTCAAGGAAAGCATCCCAATTGCTTTTCGTAAATGAATAAAACGTTTTTGATCCAAAGGTTTTGTTAGAATGTCAGCTAATTGATCCTCAGTTGAAATATATGAGAGTTGAAGAGTATTTGATTCAACTAGCTCTCTAAGAAAATGATATCTAAGTTCAATATGTTTTGTTCTAGAGTGCAACACAGGGTTTTTAGAAATGTTAATAGCACTAGTGTTGTCACAAAGTATTGTTACCGAAGATGCTGAAATGCGGAAGTCGCTCAATACGCTTTTCATCCAAATGAGTTGAGTTGAGCAACTTCCAGCTGAAATGTATTCCGCTTCGGCAGTCGAGAGTGCTATGCAGTTCTGCTTTTTACTGTGCCATGCAACAAGGCAATGGCCAAGATAGAAGCATGCACCACTCGTGCTTTTCCGATCATCCACTGATCCTGCCCAATCGGCATCTGAGTATCCAACAATATCCAAACTTGTTCCCATAGGATACCAAATTCCGAAATTAATTGATCCTTTGATATACCGGATGATCCTTTTCACCGCTTTCAGGTGAACCTCCTTTGGTGCGGATTGATATCTCGCGCAAATCCCAACACCAAAAGATATATCCGGGCGACTAGCCGTGAGGTAAAGTAGACTTCCAATCATACTTCGATACAGTTTCTCGTCTACATTCTCACTATGTGATTCACTTCCAAGTCCCTTGTGGCTAGTTCCCATTGGAGTCGGAAAATCTTTACAATTTTCTAGATCAAACTTTTTGACCAACTCCATTGCATACTTGGATTGACTCAAGTGAATACCTTCATCATTTTGTTTAATTTGCAATCCAAGGAAATAAGTCAATTCGCCCATCATGGACATCTCAAATTCGCTTTCCATGGTCTCCGCGAATTTAGAAGCATCGTTATCTCTTGTTGCGCCAAATACAATGTCATCGACATAGATTTGTGCTACAATGAAATTGCTTTGATAATGCTTCACAAAGAGAGTCCTATCAGCTCCCCCTCGAGTATAGCCCTTCTCCAAAAGGTGCTTTGTTAACCTTTCGTACCATGCTCGCGGTGCTTGTTTCAGACCGTAAAGAGCCTTTTTCAAACGAAAAACATGGTTAGGTTGTTTATGATCTACAAAACCTTTCGGTTGAGCCACATAAACTTCCTCATTTAA
This sequence comes from Tillandsia leiboldiana, assembly GCA_029204045.2. Taxonomy (NCBI): domain Eukaryota; kingdom Viridiplantae; phylum Streptophyta; class Magnoliopsida; order Poales; family Bromeliaceae; genus Tillandsia; species Tillandsia leiboldiana. The sequence goes on from CM055070.1 coordinate 22,070,005, forward strand.
AAACCCATTTAGAAATGCGCTCTTAACGTCCATTTGAAATAATTTGATTTTAAAATGACAAGCAATAGCGAATAGTATACGAATGGACTCGAGTCTAGCTACAGGGGCGAAGGTTTCATCAAAGTCTATACCTTCTACTTGAGAGTAGCCTTGAGCAACTAATCGTGCCTTGTTCCTGATGATAGTACCATCCTCATTTTTCTTGTTCTTGAAGATCCATTTGGTACCTATCACATTGTGTTGCTTTGGAGGCTTCGTTAATTCCCAGACTTTGTTTCGCTCAAATTGATGGAGCTCTTCCTGCATTGCTTTAATCCAGTAGTCATCCTGAAGAGCTTCATCTATGTTCTTTGGTTCGATTAAAGATACGTAGCAAGCGAATCCACAAACCAACTGCCTCCGAGTTCTGACTCCTTCTTGTGGATCTCCAATAATATTCGATTCCGGATGATCCTTGGAGATTCGTAACGTTTGTTGAAACGGAGTACTCGGAGATATATGAGATGATTCCTGCACATCAGATAAACTTGAAGAACCATTAGATGCATCATTAATATTGGAAGTATTATTATGAGAAGATGCACTAGCAGGAGAATCATCATCTAGAGAGATATCGAGGGTAGATTTTCCAGTTTCAAAGTGAAAAGCTTCATCTACTTTAACATTTATAGATTCTACGATCGTCTTAGATTCAATGTTAAATACTCGATATGCTCTGCTATTCGTAGAATAACCCAAAAAGATCCCTTCATCACTTCGAGAGTCGAACTTTCCAAGATTTTCACGGTCACGTAAAATGTAACATCGACTCCCGAAGACACGAAAATATTTGATATTGGGTTTTCTACTAAACCACAGCTCATATGGTGTATTTAAAGTTCCTGGGCGCAAGTAAACTCTATTAATGACATAAACAGCGGTGTTCACGGCTTCAGCCCAAAAATGTAGCGGTAAATTCCGGCTATGAAGCATCACACGCGCCATCTCTTGAACAACCCTGTTCTTGCGCTCAACAACACCATTCTGCTGAGGTGTATAGGGTGCCGAGAATTCATGTTTAATTCCATTTGAATTGCAAAAATCAATGAATTTTGAATTTATGAATTCTCCACCTCTATCACTTCTAACACGAATGATCTTTTCATTCTTTTCAATCATAATACGATGGCAAATCTCATGAAAAGAGTCAAACGTATCAGCTTTCTCTTTTAAAAAATGCTACCCATGAAAACCGAGAGAAATCATCAACCAATAAAAAAATGTACCATTTACCTCCCAAAGATGGTTGACGGGTCGGCCAAAAGAAAAAGAAGAAAAGAAAGTAGTATACATAAACTACACAAGATTTAATCGAAGAACGATTAAAGACAAGGAGGGGTTTCACCTTTGCATACCCAAACCTTTTGAGTTTTGGAGTATGTTGGCAATGGTTGAAAAGTTTTCCTTGATGAAGACGTCTTGCAAGATTGGTCTTTTTCTTTTGTCATCGTCTTGTTTGAAGTACTACCAATGTCCTTTTCTTTAGGAAAATCCTTCTTTGAATTCCATGGAGTGAACTTATTGGTAGCAGTTGCAAGATGTGGTTGATTTGATCTTTGAGCTCCAATCTTGCAATTTCTTCCAATGTGCCCTGCAAAATTACAACGAAAACATACCTTTGTGCTTGACGATTCTGAAGAGGATGAAGTAGGCTTGTTGTCGTTGGTTGTCATGATTTCCGGTGTCGGAGGAGGAGATACCGACTGAGGCACAAAGACTGTCCCAACCGAACTAAAATTGTCTTCAGTTCGATTGTATCCGAGGCCGAACTTGTTTGTTTGACCAAGACCAAGAAGTTTATCCAACTTACTCCTTCCTAAAGAGAATTGCTGTAAGTCATCCTTGAGTTGGCAAATGGTCTCTGTCATTTCCAATTTTTCCCGTCGGGCCTCGCCGTAGAGCTTCAAGAAATAGTTCGCTTTGTTCACCATATCTATATAGTTCTTCTCGAGTTGCTCATTGGACTCTTGAAGGGAAACATTTTCTTTTATCAGTTTATCCCTTTCCACTTCAAGATCGGTCGAGAGAGAAGTTACCCTTTTTACTTCTTCTTCGAGATCCTGCAATCTCCCTCTCAACCCCTTGTTTTGCTTAGCCGGTTTCTTTAAATCCCGTAAAGATCTGTGATAGGCTAGAGCAAATTCTTCACCTTCCGAATCATCCGATTCGTTGTCCGTTGCGTTCTTTTCAACAGTGGAGTTGGACAACGACTCAGATGTATTTGCCATAAAGCACATGAAGGGTGAAGATACGGACGCGTGGAATGCGGTGGAGCTCTTTTCTTCATCACTCGAAGACGACTCATTTGACGTTGAGTTGTCATCCCAAGTGACGACTTGCATCGCCTTCTTCTTTGCCGGATACTTGTTAGGACATTCCGTTGCAATGTGGCCGTAGCCTCGATATTTGAAGCATTGTAGTTGTCCTTCTGAACTTTTCTTATCCTTTGAGAAGTTCTCTTGCTTTCTTGACTTGTAACCTGAAGTACCCTTGCCTTTGTTCGACTTTCCGAAGGATGGAGATTTGCTTGAATTACCCCTTCGAAAGTTGCGGCGAAACTTCCTTGTCAAGAGAGCGAGCTGCTTCTCAAATTCCTCCATAGAAAGGTTCTCGTCATCGTCTGAGGAGGACGTATCCGCGTCTTCTTCCTTAGTTGTTTTCAACGCATAACCTGAAGACTTAGAAGTGGATGCCTTTCCAGAAGAATTGTTAGTAGTAAATGTCATTTCATAAGTTTGTAATGAACCAACTAATTCTTCTACACGTATTTCGTCCGGGTGTTTAATAGTTTCAATGGCAGTAACCTTTGGGCGAAACCGTTCAGGAAGAGTTCTTAAGATTTTTCTTACAATCTTAAATTCTGGAATCTTCTCTCCCAGATTAGCACATGAGTTTACGATGTCTTGCAATCGTGTATAGTAGTCAGTGAAAGATTCATTTTCTGCCATTAAGATAGAGTCAAACTTGCTCGTAAGCATTTGCAGTTTCTGAATCTTCACGAGGTTAGTTCCCTCATGTGTAACCTGAAGAACATCCCAGATTTCTTTCGCAGTCTCACATGCCGAGACGCGAGAGAATTCAGTTTGAGATAAGGCATTAAAGATAGCATTAATTCCCTTGCCATTGTAAGAAGATGAATCTAACTCTTCCTTGGTCCATTTCGACCTAGGTTTTAAGGTGCGAACATCACCAATAAATTCAGTTGGATTAGTCCATCCTAATTCAATCGATTGCCACACCCGTTCGTCGATGGAAATTAAAAAGGCTTTCATCCGTACTTTCCAGTACGCATAATTTGTTCCATCGAAGAACGGGGGTCAGTTGATGTTTCCACCTTCAACCATTGTTTACAACCCTATTCCCGCTCTGATACCACTTGTTGGGTTATATGTAATAAGGATCTAAATAGGGGAAAAAACACCTAGAGGGGGGTGAATAGGTGTAAACGCATAAACACTCAAAAAATCGTTGCGATAAAAACCCAATGCGGAAATAAAAATAATACGCAAGATTTTTACGTGGAAAACTCCATCACCGGAGTAAAAAACCACGGGACCGATAACACGGCAGAAATCCACTAGAATTAAAACACGTACAAGGTGATTTACCGTACACACTTACGACTCAACCTTTTCCATACGCTCCTAGAGGATCTTCTCCGCTCGCTCCGCGACGCTTCTCGAATCCACGATCTGCGCCCAACGCCGAATCCACGGCGTCCAACGTCGAATCCACGACGTCCGACCGAATCCACGGTCTTCACCCAATAGCACCCTTCGAATCCACGAACGTGCCTCGCTCCGAATCCACGAGAGCGGTTGAACCTTGAATCCACAAGGACACGCGAATCCACGCGCCGATTTTTGGGGTAAATCGTTGTTTTGGGTGGTGATGATCCGCCGAATACTTAGATCAAAGATAGATCGGAAATACCATCTAAGTATTCATTAGTTTGATTCAACTCAATATGTGAGTATGAAAACCTAGAATCAAACTAATCAATATAGATGAAGAAACATAGAGTATTCTCTAATGATTTCCATTCTTCTCTATATGTGGATCTAGAGCCGTAAAAGATGATATATGAAAGTGACGGCTATTTCGATTCACAGTGGATTAACCCTAGAAAAAGAATCATAGGGTCTATTTATAGGTTAGAAACCCTAGGAAGGAGATAAGAATCAAAAACCTAACATTTCTGGAAATTTTACGGACGGCGATCCGGATCGGACTAGCTGTGATCCGGATCGTCGTAACGAGTCAGCCAGTTCCAGAAAAACGAAGGTTCGGGATCCGGATCGAAGTGCTTGATCCGGATCGTTCATACAGTTCACCAAACATCAACGTTCGGGATCCGGATTGCGAAGCCTGATCCGGATCGTTCAAGGAAGATGGTAAACTAAGTGTTCGGGATCCGGATCAAGAGGCTACGATCCGGATTGAACTGGTGTATGAACGAACCACCTTCGGGATCCGGATCGAACAACCTGATCCGGATCCTGAACATGTCCCAAGTCCAGTTTTTGATTTTTATGCAATGAAAGATTCTTCCAAGTGTTTCTACACTACAAGAAGTATTCGGATCACACAAAATCTTTAGTTAAACATACCTGATCCTTTTGAATTCTTCTTTCTTGAGATTGAGTTAAATGATCCAACTTTCTTCACCTTCAATCTTCAAGACTTGAGACTTTCACGAAACTACGCCAACTCAAATTCCGTAACAAGGCGCGCCGCGCGGGCTGGTGCCGCGCGGGCCGCTTGCAGGCAGCGCGCCGCGCGGCAAGGACCGCCGCGCGGGGCTGCCCGTAGGCGCGCCGCGCGGGCTGGTGCCGCGCGGGCCGCCTGCAAGCAGCGTGCCGCGCGGCAGGGGCCGTCGTGCAGGGCTGCCCGCAGGCGCGCCGCGCGGACTGGTGCCGCGCGGGCTACCTGCAGGCAACGCGCCACGCGGCAGGGCCTGGTGCCGCGCGGGGCTGCCCGCAGGCATCACACCGTGAGCCAGCCGCCGCGCTGGGCCGCCTGCAGTCGAGCCGCGCCCCGCGGGTTGGGGCCGCGCGGGGCAGTTCGCAGGGGTTGTGCGCGCCGCACGGGTTGGTGCCGTGTGGGAAACTTCGCCGCGCGGTTTTTCGTGGTCGCGTCAGTCATCCGCTTTCGGTCTTGAGTCGGTGTCGACGTTAGGATCTTCTAGTCTTGACATACTCTTGTTCCTTCAGGAGTGCGGGACGTGGTAGGCTCGACAGGCGCACAGTCACGGACGAACGACACGCACGAGGTGGGTACATTTCCGGGGATTTTGGGATTGGGCATATAATGATAGAAATAACATGTTTGGGCAAAGGGGAATAGTAAGTGACTATCTGATTATGTTACTAACCCTGCTACGCTGTTTTTACTTATACTTTCGATTATGAGGCTCGTGTTTGCTACACGCACACCGGCGGTTTGGCCATCGCAAGGGTGTGCTTTTCCGGAAAAGTGGTACGTTGACCCGTTTACCCCACGTGACGGTGATGTAAAGGGGGCCCCCGTGGGTGGGGGGTGTGAGCGGTGATGTCGAGGCGGGTGCTCGGCGGCCGAGGCAGGTGCTCGGCGAGGGTTTCCGAGATAGGTGCTCGGTGTGGTAGTCGGGAAAGGTGCCCGGTTTTGATTGGTGCATGTGTAGTGAACCGGAATTTTGGTATATAAATAAATGTAAATAAAGTCGGTATGAAATACTAGTGTTATGAGAGTTAGGGAAGTAAAGAACATTTGGACGCGAGTTGGGCCCAAATCGAGTTAAAATGGAGAGATCTAAAAATTTATTGGAGAAAGGGGGCCCAGATTTTTAGTGGAAAATTCACAGTGTCGGAAAATTCCGAGAAAATTACGGGAGCCCCGTAAATATGTTTTAAGATCACAGAAAAAGTTTCGCGTGGATCGGATGCCTGATAGTGAGAACGGGCTCCGCCAACAGTGTCGGAAAATTCTGAGAAAATTTGGGGAGCTTTGTAATTATGTTTTAAGGCCACAGTAAAAATTTCGGGTTGATAGGATATCCGGATTGCGAGAACGGGGTCCGCCAGCGATTCTGGATACAGTGAGGTTTTTGGGGACCCAAAAATGACCCAAACTAAAAATTTAAATTTTTCTGTGGTAAATTAAGCTGAAACGAAGCCGCCTGTCAAATTTGGACGGAAACGGACGAAAAATGGACAGAAACCGAAATAAAAACGGATTTTCTAAGCGGCGGCGACGCGCGGATCGAGGCGCGCTTGCGTGCTGCGCAAGGCACGCAGCAGGCGCTCCTGCGCGTGTCAGCGGGGGGGCCGCCACATGGCGGGCCCCCATTGGGCCACCTCCCCTCCCTCCCTTTCTTTCCTTTTTCTCTTTCTTTTTTCTTTTCTTCTTCTTCCTTCTTCCGCGCAGACCCTCCCTCCTTTCCTTTCTCTTCTTCTTCTCCACCCGAGCCCGAGAGAAAGAAAGAGAGAGAGAGAGAGAGAGAGAGAAAGTGAGGAATTTTGTGGGGCTCGCGGGCGCGCCGTGAATCTCGTGGAGCGCGCGAGGCATTCCCAAAAGCCGGTGGGCGGCGCGACTGTACGAGGTAATGTTATTTTTCGGTATTTTGGGCACAATTTGTATGGTTTCTTTTTGGACATTAAATTTGACCCCGTACCATTTTGCGTGTTAGGGACCGAGTTTTACTGTACCGTTGCTGCACGGACTGTCGCTGGTATTTTTGGCGCGTCTCGTTTTGCGTGCAAGTTGTAGAAAATGCACCGTTTTGCGTGCGGATTCGATAAAAATGCGCAGTTTTGGCCGCAAACTCAGAAAACGTGCACCGTTTTACGTGCAATGTTGAAAAACAAAAGTGCACCGTTTTGCGTGCCAACCCGAGGTAAGTGCTCCGTTTTGCGTGCCGGTTGTGTTATCGCGCACCGTTTTGTGTGCAGTCTCTAATATGACGCATCATTTTGCGTGCAGGGCTAGAGAAAAGTGCACTGTTTTGCGTGCAACCCTACAGTGAAACATGCACCGTTTTGCGTGCAGTTTTGAGGTACGTGCATCGTTTCGCGTGCAGATTGTGTTGCCGCGCATCGTTTTGCGTGCCGGCTGAAGTGGCGCACACCATTTTTACGTATGGGTTTTAGTGACATGCATCGTTTTGCGTGCAGGGTTGTAGGACGTGCACCGTTTTGCGTGCGGACTCGAGGGATGTGCACCGTTTTGCGTGCAGGCTCGAGGAGACAAGTGGAATCGCGCGGAGACCAATTGCAAGTGTCTACGAGCAATTGGGGACACCACAAGATGGGGAATTCTGCCGAAATTGGGTGACCTCTCCCCTTGCTCCCTTGCTTTTCGATTCGAAGCATGATAGTAGCCTGTTAGATGCGTTAGGTAATTATGATTATGATTGCCTGTGTAGATGGTTTCAAATGGAAAGGTGCAACTGTTGGTTGCTAGAGTTAGAGGAATAGATGTGCATGTGTAAATGAACACAGAGGAAAAAGTGCAACTGTTTGTTGCCAAAGATATAGGATGAATATGCATGCATAGAAGTAATTACTACTTGATGAATGAAATGAAAATAACTGCATGCATGAAAAAGGATTAGCTATTATGATTGTGAGCATGTTAGGGTATAACCCTAGGAATCATGTGACATAAGGAAACAGGACATGTTGGTAGTAAGACTAGGAGAAAATCTAGATTAAGGTTTAACGAGTGGCAGGATGACCTAGGAGGTATACCTAGATCGACGAGTGGCATTATTTTAGGAAAAATAACCTAAGGTTGACAATAGAGTGTTAAACATAGAGTTAGAGAACTCTAGGTTAAACAAGATATGGAACTTAGGTAAAGGAACCTAAGATGAACTAGTAGGGTTAAACTCTAGTGATGAAATAGAGTTAGTGCAACCCTAGGTTAAACATGGAACAGGAAAAATAGAGTTAGTAAAACTCTAGGATTCAGTGAGGAATCAGGAAATATGGGGATTTGATCCCCAAGTTAAAGAATTAAATATTGTAACCCCAGAAAGTCATAGGACGTCTGGGTAAAGGGATTAATTAGTTTAACTTCAATCTGAGTTAAATAAAGAAAATGGAAAATGATCAAATGTGGAGACATGAAAGGAAGAGAAAGTGGAAATAGGATTAATAAACTCTTAAGTTAGATAAGATTGAAAGTAACTAGTGTCCTAGTGACATAGTGCAGTGATATAGTGCAACCTTAAGGGTAATTGAAGTTTAGGTTTGTGAATTGAGAACAAGTAAGAAAAGTATAAAGTGGTCTGGAAACTTAAGATATTGCCAAGTGGCAAAATAAGTGGAAATGCGAATGAGTAAATTGTTCAAACTTAAATTGGTGTTATAGACACCCAAATTATCCTAGAGTAAAGAACTTAGGATAAAGGAAATAAAGCTTAAGTGAAAGCTAAAGTGGCTAATAAGCAAGATAAGCAAATTGCTCGAGAGCGAGCTAAAAGTGATTAATGATCAAGATAAGCAAATTGCTCGAGAGCGAGCTAAAAGTGATTAATGATCAAGACAAGCAAATTGCTCGAGAGCGAGCTAAAAGTGATTAATGATCAAGACAAGCAAATTGCTTGAAATAAAAGAGAAAAGTAAAAGAGAAGCATTGAGGCATGAATGCTAACGGGAGGGTTGAGCATATGTCACTCCCGGGTGGATGAGTGCCAAGGTGCCTTAAACTCATCTGAACATAAAGTGTAAAGAGAATGGTTAAAGAAAGAGAATGATTAATGAAAGGTAAAAAGGATAAGATAAAATGTATTTGGCCGAGCACTACGGGAGGCGATGCTACAACCTGTTCTTGTTTGATTGGGGTTGTAGGCATTCGTCTTTTGGAACCCTCGGACCCTGTAAAAGAAAAGCCTAAATGGCCCTTGGGAGGGTTGAGCATATGTCACTCCCAAGTGAATTAAAGAATTAAAGCTAAGTTGCCAACGGGAGGGTTGAGCATATGTCACTCCCGGGGGAAGTGTGTGAGCAAGACTCAGCTTCCCAAGTAAAGGCAAAGCAAAGAGCTAAAGGCAAAAGAAAAGATAAAGATAAAACGGGCGGACCTACGGAGTGAAACGCGGCCCAGGTTGGAGCAGTTGGCAGTGCCCCTCTCCCGGGTAGAGACCCGTTCGGGACGTTTCTTCCGTAGGACGGGGTAACACTTGCGGGTGTTACCGGCAACCTTGGAAATCTTATCTGATGGTAGCAGGACTACCGGGCTCGGGCCCGTTGGATAAGAATTTCTGAGGGTTAACTTGAACTAAAGCACCAGAATTTAAAGAATAAAGAGAAATTAGAGTGGCCAAGGTGGCCGGGTTAGCTTAACCCTGTGTACAGCGGCATAGTGGCCGAGTTGGTGCTTAGTAGCTTAGTATGACTAGACAGAGTAGTGCTGGGTCGATGATTATATACAGACAGTGATATATTGTTTTGCATAGCTGCATTTGATATCGAGGATTTTAGTTTCCTAGAACTATTATTATTGCTTCCATTGGACCAAGTGGTGTAGGACACTTTTTCTCGGTGGTTGAACCCACTGGGAACTCTGTCAGGAGTTCTCACACCCCTTGGGTGCACCCCCCCACAGGTTCAGGTATGGATACAGCGGACGAGACGGTTCAGATGCAGACGGCGAGGCATACGTCAGGGGCAAGGGCCCAGCAGCATAGAGACCTAGAGGGTCTAGCAGAGGTATCCCTTTTATATATTTCTTGAGTGAACTTTGTAGGGTGAGGAATTTAGGTAAAAAAAGTTGTAATAATTTTATTTGCAAGTTCAGAAATGTAAAGTGTAATAAATTTAAGTTATGGTTCACTCTTGTATGCTTTCATTATCGTTTAAACTGTTTGTTTATAAAATGAAAGTTCAAATTTATAGTGATTTTCAGTACTCTGATATTGAGCTTCCGCATATACTTGTTGTATGATTATGGATGTTACCGTTCCTTTCGGGTAGTGAAAGGTCATACCCGATAGGCGGGTCTGTTGGCGTGCCCGAACCGTACAAATTGGCGGACTCGGGGCGTGACAGCATGGTTTTGTCACTGTCGGTTGTACTTTGAGGAGGGCGGTTGCTCTGGCTACTGTGGTTTGCCTTACTTTTAGCCCTTTATGCATTTTACGTTGTTTCTACTCACTGACTTCCCACTCCGTGACAGGTTCGTCCAGGGGCGAGTGCTAGGGCGTTGGTGAGGCCGCGTGGGCGATCTTCTGGCCCTTAAAGGCTACAGATACTATTTATTTTCCTGTCCTTGTTCATTTTATTACTTATGATAGTTAGATGTGGATTTCGATACCCTCGTGGGATCGATGTGGATGTTGGGCTATTGGTATATCTTTGGATGAATGTCGTTCTATTCTCTTTACTTGGCCGTTTTCAAACTACAAATAAGAATCAAGGAAAATTGTTGCGAAAACCGTTTTTAAATGTAGGTGTCGTGTGGGCACCATTTTCAAACCTTGTGGAATTTATGTGACTTCGAAAATCGCTATATAAAATCAGGCACCGGGTGGGTGCCGTTTTCAAATTCTGTGGATTTATGTGGTTTTGAAACGGATTTTATACAAACTCGTTGTCGGGTGGGCACCGCTTTCAAAACTCTGTGGTTTTATCCTTTTAAAATAGTCGGCCCCCTTTTCTACTTGTGAAAGATGGCAGTATGTATTTAATGAATGTTGTATGTGTCTATGATTCGATCTAGTGTGGTTAAAGCTTGAATGAGAAGTACTATGTAGTCAGGACGCCGTGCATATACAAAGGAGACACTGCCCGTTTGCAAAGTGAATTTGTATATGCGGCGGGTCTGGGCGCGCACTGGGGCGGAATTGATTTCAAAAAAAAAAATATTACGTTGATTTGGGAGTATCGGTGGCTCTTCTTCCGTGCGTTTGAACCCCCGGGGCGTGACACATCAGCTCCGAAAGGATAAAGGATTTTGAGAAATAGGAATGCATAGGTGAGAGACACGTAAATGTCGCAGCTCTCATGGATCGTTCAAAAGTGTTTGGAACACTTTTTGATCAAGCAGGACTTGCTCCCATCTGCAATTTCCCGGAGACTTCTGGATATTGTCTTCAACTTGTGAGGATATTTTATCAATGTGCTACAAATCTTCAAGATCAGGAGGACGGACCCAAGGAATTTGAGACAACTGTCCGAAATGTCAAGCTGAAAATAACACCTCAATTGATTGGAGAGGTGTTAGGAATGAATGCCCGACTTGATGGGATTCATTATCTGAAAGGTCATGTGATGACCAATACAACCTGGAGAACGGTTGTAGATGGAATCTGTCTACCTGATACTCGGTCGGCGGGAAATTCAGTTCTCTCAAAAGAACTTTGACCGGAGTACCGATTCCTAAACTTTATAGTTTGCTACAACATTCTACCAAACATGCAAACTAAAGTTCTTCGATGGGATAGAATGCTATTTCTCTATCTTCTTGGACATCCTACTGCGTCATTGGGATCAAACTTCAACATTCCCTATCTTTTTTGGGCACGAATGGCTCGATATGTTGAAAATGCCCATCCCACTGAGAGGCTTCCTTTCCCAATGATCATTATGCGTATTTTAAGGAAATTTAAAGTCGATACTGCATCGTCGGCATACATGCATAGCTTGGGAACAATCAATGACTCGACAGTTGTGAAGTCTCTCTCAACTAAGCCAGATGATACACCTACTCCTCCTCGCAGCAAGAGATCATCAGTTTCAGCACCAGCAGCACAAGCACCAGTTCTAGCACCAGCACAACCAGCAATAACACCAGCAGCAGCTTCAGCTTCAGAGGATGATGCCTCTGTGACATCAATCTACCGAGAACAACAACGGCTCTCGTCGGAACAAGAGCGCATGTCAAGCGAAATCAGTAAGATATCTACAGACATGGAGCATATTTCTGCATCCCAAGGTGATTTGAAAAAGAAATACAAATCTCTTGCCAAGTTGGTGAAGAAGATTTTTAACAAATTAGGTTGTAGCAGTTCTGACGACACCGACTCCGACTGAGTTGTTCTAATAATCATCTTTTCTGCACGTTTTTTCGTTTAAGTTATTTTCTTTTCTGAACTTTACCTCCCTTTATTGTAATTTTGGCTACTTTTCTGTGACAAAAAGGGGGAGAGAACCATGAAAAACTATACTAAGTGGTAGTACTTGTGGTAAGTAGTAGGTAAGTACTTTGGTACTTTGTGAAACTTTTGCACGATGAAGTAAAGGTAAGTATGAATACTTGTGTACTTTGAGTACATGCCCCGACTAACTATTCGACAAACTATTTGGGAATGTAATATTACTAACAAGTTGCTTGATAACTGACACATTTGTTAACTTGTTAATTGTTTTGACATGACGTTTGGATTGTTAATACATAGGGATATGTGAATCTTTGTTTGCTAAACTTTCATACATATCTGATAATAAATGTCATGGTGAGTATAAACTCTATCTCTCTGATTGATTTTTGAATGTTTAAATTCTTGAGGTATCTAACGATTTTTTTTTGTCAAGAATTATTTCTTTTGCAGAGAGTACAAACGTCTAAGTCTAGAGTCTGTTTTAGAAGTTTATCTCTTGTATTCATCTTATTTGGATTTTTCATGTAAATTTTTGTTGTATGGTGACAACAACAAAAATATCTTTTATAATTTTTTAAATGGATTTTTGTTTTGTCACGAAACCGCCAAAGGGGGAGATTGTTAAGGATTTTATATTGGCATATTTCGTGAAGTGGTATTGTAATAGCCGCGGGTTTTCGAACCGCTTTTAGGCAAAGGGGTCCGGGGGTTTGATTTTCTTTTGTCATTCTGGGCAGGCCGTCGGGGGCTCGCGGGCATTTTTTTTTGAGAATAAAGCTCGCGAAGCGGAGGCCGGCGGCGCGATCGGATCGGATTTCCGACCCCGGAAGCTCCCGGAATAAATTTTCGAAGTTGCTGCGGTTCGGGTGTCCGGCACGTCCCTTTTGAGGTAAACCAGACCCGGATTTAACGATATTTTTTGATTCAAGCTAGTTAATTCTTTCGCACCGGCTCAGTCTAATTTTCTGTAAATTTTCGGGATCCGACATAAATTAATTTAATTTATTTCGTTCTATCTATCCGGGTTAATTTGGGGCTAGGTTAGCATTTGGAGTTGGACGCGGGTTGGGCTCGATCGTACCAAAACAGCTAATTAATTGGGGGTTTGAGAGGTGAGGGTTGGGAACCCCTTCTCAGTCTGCTACCCCTTTGGCACGCACGACCCGAGCGAAGACGGTCGAGGAGAGGGGAGAACGCCGCATCCCCACCACCACCACACCGGACCTACGAGAACGGACGATCCCCTCTTCCCAAACCTTCGTCGTCCTCATCAAGGTGAGACGGGAATTTAGTTTCTTTTTCCTCGTGTTGAGTTCTTGATCATCTTGACCGGAAGGGGTGAGGCACAGGCGGCGGATTTCCCGGAATCCGCCGCACGTGCGAAGAAACCCCCCCCCCCATCCGGCGCCCTCATGCGACCCGCACGGGCCAGGCGGCGCCCAGCCCCCCCCGCGTGCGGGATGACCCGCACGGGGCCGGGCGCACGCCCAGCCGCGTGCGGGATGACCCGCACGGGGCCGGGCGGCGCCCAGCCCCCGCGTGCGGGATGGCCCGCACGGGGCCGGGCGCACGCCCAGCCGCGTGCGGGGTGACCCGCACGGGGCTGGGCGACGCCCAGACCCGCGTGCGGGGTGACCCGCACGGGGCCGGGCGGCACGCCCAGCCCGCGTGCGGGGTAGGCCGCAGGGCTGGGCGGCGCCCAGCCCCGCGTGCGGGGTGACCCGCACGGGGCCGGACGCGCGCTCAACCCCACGTGTGGGGTTGCCCGTACGGAGCTGAGCACGCGCACGGCCCGCGTGCGGACGGGGAGCCGCGAACCCGACTAGCGGTTCGCCCGCCTCTCGTCTTCATCCGCGTCTGAGCGTCGCTTTTCTCCTCGCGGCAGGTGTGCGAAGGAGCCGAGCGGGAGTACCAGGACGCGAGGGAGCGGAGCGTTGACGCCTACTAGCGACAGGTGGGTTGAGTGTGATATTTGGCATCGAACCACATTGATTGTTTTAATTTAAATATTATATGTTACCGTTCACTTCAGTAATCATTATTCTAGATGCTACGGATTATTGCTACACATCGATAGTTACGTGGTCTCGTGTTTTGATGCTTCAGCTACCGTCTTTCCTTCGACTATGCTAATAGTAGGGCAACATGAGTTTACACGCCTCTACCTTATTCTGATTCATGCATCATGGTTACTGCTTTACTATTTCATATACATTGCGATTACTGCATTACTATTGCTCATATATTGTGGTTACTGTGCTCGAGGCTGCAACACGTGCACCCGCGGTTTGGCCACCGTGAGGGGTGCACTTTTCCGGAAAAGAGGTCGTAGGACCCGTGTATACCCACGAGGTGACGTAGTGGGGCCCCTTATTAGCTGTGGGGTTGAGGCGCCGAGGTGCGAGCGGAGCGACCCGCCGGTTTAGTTGTCCGGCGCGGTCGCGGTGCTGCAGGTACGGTATGGGCCGTCGGTAGTGGACCGACGCGGCAGAGTATTACAGGATGCAGATATACAGGTTACCATTTTCCCCCCCCCCCAAAAGGGTGGTTGCTCCGGTTGTCGCCACGGTTTGTTTTTATTATTCCCCCTGCACGGCATTTATTAGTCACTGACTTCCCACTTCGTGACAGGGCCCAGGCGAGGGGAGAGGTAGGTGGCGGTGAGGACGGGGCGGACACAGCGGGACCGTTGGAGACCCTGAACTTTATACTTTCCTTTTCTTTTCAGCTTTTCATTTATATTGTGGGCATGTGTGAGGTTCCCGATACCCTTGTGGGGTCGACGTAGATGTCGGTATTTGATTATCTGTTTATGCACTACCTTTCCCTTTATTTCCTACTGGCCATTTGAAAAGCGAAACAAAAACAAAGAAAAGATTGCGAAAACCGTTTTCAAAGTCTAAGTGTCGTGTGGGCACTGATTTCAAAACCTTGTGGATTTATGGATTGCGAAATGAGCTTTCAAAACTTGGGTGTCGTGTGGGCACCGTTTTCAAAACCCTGGGGTTTATGCTGATTTCGAAACTCGTTTTCAAAACTTAAGTGCCGGGTGGGCACTCTTTAAAAACCGTGGATTTATCCTTTCAAGTTGAAGTGGCCATGCGCTTAAATATTTAGAATACTGGTTGTATGTAATTGAATGTTGTGATTGAATGGTTATGTTTGCTTGGGAGATGTATTCAACCACACGCCGTGCACGTACAGGGGAGACTCTGTCCGTTTGCAGAGAGATCCTGTATGTGCGGCGGGTCTGGGCACGCACCGGGGAAGAAAGAGACCTTTCAAAAAAAAAAAAAAAAAAAAATGCCGTTTCCGCTAAAACAAACCCCCGGGGCGTGACAGATTAAGATGGTATCAGAGACTTCATTCAATCACAACAGCTAGTGCCGACATCCGCGGGAATGCCTCACATACCTACGAATAAATGAAATGGGTGGGGCATAGGATTTTAGAACGTGAGTGAACGGGGGGCGGGAGTTTGAATCTTTCCTCGCATAAAAGGGTACACTGGTTGTAGTTACTGTCTAATTTTGACCTTCTTGTGAGTGACAGATATGGCCCGTACAAGGTCATCGGCAGGGGACGCCGAGGCGGATGCGACAACGTCGACGGCCGCGGAGAACCAACTCCTGCGGCAACAATTGCGGGAAATGGCGGGGCAATTGGCTACCCTCACCGATCACGTACGCCAGATGACGCAGCAGCAGGCCGCACCTGTGACGGCCGCCCCGGTCCCTCCGCCGGGGCCGACAGCACCGGCCGCGGCACCGCCGACAGCACCACCACCAGCGGCGACTACGGGGCCGGCGCCAGGGACAACTAGCCGGGTTATTCTGGAGGAAACGGTGGTCACGCCTACCCCTATCGCGGCTGCCGCCGCCACGAGTGGAGGGGGGGTTGTGATGACCGAACGGGATCGAGTGCGGGCCAACTTGAAGGACTTTAAGAAGCACGACCCGCCCACGTTCGAAGGGGACACGACAGATCCGTGGGTCATGGAGAACTGGGTGGGGTCAATGGAGAAACTCTTTGAAGACTTACTTATGGAGGATCACGAGCGGGTTCCCCTAGCCGTCCATTGCTTGGAAGGGAATGCCCGCTTGTGGTGGAAGACGATACGCCCCGATCCTGCTAAGGGTACCGCTCTTCCGTCCTGGACAACTTTCAAGAAGGAGCTGTTCGAGGCCTTCTTCACCAGCAGCGTCAAGAAAAAGTTGGAGGATGACCTAAACCACATTCAACAAGGGGACCGGACGGTCATGGAATATCAACGGGAATTCGTCCGACTAGTAAATTGCGTCCCGTTCGTCGCACGGGACGAGGCTCACAAGGCACAACTCTTCGTCGATGGCCTGCGAAGCGACATCTTCGAGGTGGTGAACGCGGCTGGCCTGCATACCTTTCAGGGAGTGGTCGACAAGGCCACCACGGTGGAGCGGGGTTTCGCTGTGACCCGTGCCAGAAGGGAGAACGCGGCGCGGCTAAGGGATCAGAAGCGACACCAGCAAGGCTGGGGGGAGGGTTCTTCCAGCGGGAGCCGACCCCCCAAAAGATGGAGACCGCCGACAGGACCCCGGGGCGCGCCAACAGGAGGGCCGAGGCCGTGGAATAGGCCTTGTGTCATATGCGGGGGAGGACACCTGACGGGAGAGTGCCCCCAAAGAGACGACCATTGTTTCAGGTGCGGCAAACGGGGGCACTTCCGCCGCAACTGCCCCTTAGGCGGGGGATCGGCGCCCATGGGAGCACCTACGCCCAGGCCACAGCACTCAGGGCGGGGAAAAGCTCCTATGGCGTCGGCTTCCAGACCCCCCCGCACCACGGCGTGAGGAGGACCGGCAACCACAACCAGGCGGGAGGGTTTTCTCAATGACCCGCCAAGGGACTGATCCACCGGAGGACGCTCTTGCAGGTACTACTTCCGTTTTGAATTCCCGTGCTAGAACTCTTTTCGATACCGGAGCAACGCACTCGTTCTTTTCTCGTGATTTCGTTTTCATGCATAACCTCGAGGAGACACCCCTCCAAGCCTCCTTGACGGTGCAAACGGCGGGAGGGACTCTGGAGGCGACCAGTTTTGTGGCCGCCTGCCCGATTATGTTGGGACGGTTGGTCTGCCCTTGGGACTTCGCGGTGATCCCTTTGAAGGAGTACGACGTGGTGTTGGGCATGGACTGGCTCACAAGGTACCAGGCACTCATTGATTGCGACAAGCGACAACTGCGGCTGCAAGAACCGGGCTTTCCCGAACATGTGTACATAATGGGCAAGAGCATCTCCTTCCCGGCGGTTATTTCAGCGGCACGGGCCAGAAGACTGGTTGAGGGGGGGTGCGTGGCCTATCTAGCATCGGTGGATTTGGCTACTCGACCCTCGACGACACTTGCAGATATCCCAGTGGTGAGGGACTATCCTGACGTTTTCCCCGCGGAGTTGCCGGGGATGCCTCCGGAGAGGGAGGTGGAGTTCCCTATTGAGCTGCTGCCAGGCACGCAGCCTATTACGAAGGCCCCTTACCGAATGGCCTTCGCGGAGCTGAAGGAGCTTAAGGCACAACTGGAAGATCTCTTGGACAAAGGGTTCATCCGACCGAGTGTGTCACCCTGGGGCGCACCGGTACTCTTTGTACGGAAGAAAGATGGAAGCCTGCGGCTCTGCATTGACTACAGAGGGATAAACAAAGTCACGGTGAAGAATAAGTACCCCCTACCCAGAATCGACGACCTCTTCGATCAGTTACGGGGAGCGACGGTCTTCTCCAAAATTGACCTACAGTCGGGCTATCATCAACTCCGAGTTCGAAATGAAGATATCCCCAAGACCGCCTTCCGGACTCGATACGGCCACTACGAGTTCACGGTGATGCCTTTCGGGCTTACGAACGCCCCCGCTGTTTTCATGGACATGATGAACCGGATCTTCAGACCCTTCTTGGATCGGTTCGTGGTAGTCTTCATCGACGACATCCTGATTTACTCCACTACCGACGAGGAGCACGAGGACCATCTACGGACGATCCTGCAAACCCTCAGAGAGCAGAAGCTGTTCGCTAAACTCAAGAAGTGTGAATTCTGGCTGCGGGAAGTTGGCTTCCTAGGGCATGTGATCTCGGCACAGGGGATCGCTGTGGACCCCAAAAAGGTAGAAGCAGTGGTAGACTGGCGGCCGCCGACGTCGGTGACAGAAGTACGAAGTTTTCTAGGGCTGGCAGGATACTACCGGCGTTTCGTTGAGGGTTTCGCAAAGATCGCTACCCCTTTAAACCGATTGACCAGAAAAGGCGAGAAGTTCATATGAACGGCCAAGTGCCATGAGAGTTTTGAGGAACTCAAGAAGAGATTAACTAAGGCACCAATACTGGTGCTGCCGACGCCCGGAGAGGATTATGAAGTGTACTGCGACGCGTCAAGGATCGGTCTTGGAGGTGTTCTGATGCAACAGGGGAAGGTGATCGCCTACGCGTCCAGGCAGCTGAAGGACTACGAAAGGAACTACCCGATACACGACTTGGAATTGGCCGCCGTGGTCTTCGTTTTGAAACTGTGGAGGCATTACCTCTTCGGAGTCCACTGCAACGTTTTCTCAGATCATCAAAGTCTTAAGTACATCTTTACCCAAAAGAGTTAAACTTGCGGCAGAGACGGTGGCTCGAGTTGCTGAAGGATTACGACTTGACGATCCAATATCACCACCGGGAAGGCAAATGTGGTGGCAGACGCACTGAGCAGAAAAGGGCATCGGGACGGGGCGTCGGAGAGCGCGCTGACAAAGCAGGACCACCTGATCGCGGAGTTCGCGCGAATGCAGTTGGAGGTGGTGCCTGCGGGCACAGTTCTGCAACTCCTAGCCTTGGTGGTCAAGCCGACGCTATTCGAGAAGATCCAGGAGGGACAGCAGACCGATCTGCACCTACAGCGCTTACGAGACAAGATTCCCCAGGGTCAAGAGATTGACTTTGCGGTGAAAGACGACGGCACCCTATGTTTCCGCGGGCGGGTCGGTGTGCCGGATTCACCAGAGTTGAAGAATGAAATCTTAGCGGAGGCACATCGAGCCCCTTATGCGGCACACCCGGGGGGCACGAAGATGTACAGGGATCTCAAACAGACGTTCTGGTGGCCTAAGTTAAAAGAAGACGTGACGCGATACGTAGCCCACTGCCTAGTATGTCAACAGATAAAGGCCGAACACCAGCGACCAGCAGGGAAGCTACAAGCCCTTACCGGTACCAGAGTGGAAATGGGACCAGATCACCATGGATTTTGTCACTGGATTCCCACGTTCACAACAGGGCCACGACGCGATCTGGGTTGTAGTTGACCGGTTAACCAAGTCAGCACACTTCCTACCAATTCACACCACTTGGACCCGCGAACGGCTAGCTCAAGTCTACATCAGCGAGATCGTGAGACTACATGGGGTACCGGCATCGATCACCTCGGACAGAGACACGCGCTTTGTCTCGAAGTTTTGGCAAAGTCTCCAGCAGGCCATGGGGACCAGATTACATTTCAGCACTGCCTTCCACCCTCAGACGGACGGACAGTCAGAGCGCACGATACAAACCCTAGAAGACCTGCTTCGCGCCTGTGTGCTTGATTGGGGAATCGGTTGGTCACGCTACCTACCTCTCGTGGAATTTGCCTACAACAACAGCTACCAGGCCAGCATTCAGATGGCGCCCTACGAAGCACTGTATGGAAGGCGCTGCCGATCCCCGATCTGCTGGGACGACTTGGGAGAGCGGAAACTTTTGGGACCCGACTTAGTGGAAGAAACTGAAGAGAAAGTGCGCCTTATCAGACAGCGCTTGCTGACCGCCCAGAGTCGACAGAAGAGTTACGCAGACCAGAGGCGCCGGGACTTGGAGTTTCAAGTGGGGGAACATGTGTTTTTTGCGGGTCTCGCCATCCAGAGGAATCAGGCGTTTCGGGCTAAGGGGCAAGCTGAGCCCACGGTTGGTGGGGCCATTTGAGATTCTAGAGCGTATCGGCCCAGTAGCTTACCGCCTCGCCCTACCACCGAACCTCGACCGAGTCCACGATGTGTTCCACGTATCAATGCTTCGGAAATATCTCCCCGACCCACCACATGTCCTGGACACCTCTGCACTCGAACTTAAGGAGGACCTGAGCTTCGAAGAAACCCCAGTGAAGATCCTGGCAAGGGAAACAAAATCACTACGAAATCGGGCTATCCCCTACGTGAAAGTACATTGGAGCAACCATGAAGAGCGAGAAGCCACTTGGGAACTGGAATCCAAGATGAGGGAGTGCTACCCCGACCTTTTCACTCCTATCCGGGTTTGAGTTTCGAGGACGAAACTCGTTGTTAGAGGTGAGTGGTGTAATAGCCGCGGGTTTTCGAACCGCTTTTAGGCAAAGGGGTCCGGGGGTTTGATTTTCTTTTGTCATTCTGGGCAGGCCGTCGGGGCTCGCGGGCATTTTTTTTGAGAATAAAGCTCGCGAAGCGGAGGCCGGCGGCGCGATCGGATCGGATTTCCGACCCCGGAAGCTCCCGGAATAAATTTTCGAAGTTGCTGCGGTTCGGGTGTCCGGCACGTCCCTTTTGAGGTAAACCAGACCCGGATTTAACGATATTTTTGATTCAAGCTAGTTAATTCTTTCGCACCGCTCAGTCTAATTTTCTGTAAATTTTCGGGATCCGACATAAATTAATTTAATTTATTTCGTTCTATCTATCCGGGTTAATTTGGGGCTAGGTTAGCATTTGGAGTTGGACGCGGGTTGGGCTCGATCGTACCAAAACAGCTAATTAATTGGGGGTTTGAGAGGTGAGGGTTGGGAACCCCTTCTCAGTCTGCTACCCCTTTGGCACGCACGACCCGAGCGAAGACGGTCGAGGAGAGGGGAGAACGCCGCATCCCCACCACCACCACACCGGACCTACGAGAACGGACGATCCCCTCTTCCCAAACCTTCGTCGTCCTCATCAAGGTGAGACGGGAATTTAGTTTCTTTTTCCTCGTGTGAGTTCTTGATCATCTTGAACCGGAAGGGGTGAGGCACAGGCGGCGGATTTCCCGGAATCCGCCGCACGTGCGAAGAAAACCCCCCCCCCCCCATCCGGCGCCCTCATGCGACCCGCACGGGCCAGGCGGCGCCCAGCCCCCCCCGCGTGCGGGATGACCCGCACGGGGCCGGGCGCACGCCCAGCCGCGTGCGGGATGACCCGCACGGGGCCGGGCGGCGCCCAGCCCCCGCGTGCGGGATGGCCCGCACGGGGCCGGGCGCACGCCCAGCCGCGTGCGGGGTGACCCGCACGGGGGCTGGGCGACGCCCAGACCCGCGTGCGGGTGACCCACACGGGGCCGGGCGGCACGCCCAGCCCGCTTGCGGGGTAGGCCGCAGGGCTGGGCGGCGCCCAGCCCCGCGTGCGGGGTGACCCGCACGGGGCCGGACGCGCGCTCAACCCCACGTGTGGGGTTGCCCGTGACGGAGCTGAGCACGCGCACGGCCACGCGTGCGGACGGGGAGCCGCGAACCCGACGAGCGGATTCGCCCGCCTCTCTGTCTTCATACCGCGTCTGAGCGTCGCTTTTCTCCTCGCGCAGGTGTGCGAAGGAGCCGAGCGGGAGTACCAGGACGCGAGGGAGCGGAGCGTTGACGCCTACTAGCGACAGGTGGGTGGAGTGTGATATTTGGCATCGAACCACATTGATTGTTTAATTTAAATATTATATGTTACCGTTACACTTCAGTAATCATTATTCTAGATGCTACGGATTATTGCTACACATCGATAGTTACGTGGTCTCGTGTTTTTGATGCTTCAGCTACCGTCTTTCCTTCGACTATGCTAATAGTAGGGCACATGAGTTTACACGCCTCTACCTATTCTGATTCATGCATCATGGTTACTGCTTTACTATTTCATATACATTGCGATTACTGCATTACTATTGCTCATATATTGTGGTTACTGTGCTCGAGGCTGCAACACGTGCACCCGCGGTTTGGCCACCGTGAGGGGTGCACTTTTCCGGAAAAGAGGTCGTAGGACCCGTGTATACCCACGAGGTGACGTAGTGGGGCCCCTTATTAGCTGTGGGGTTGAAGGCGCCGAGGTGCGAGCGGAGCGACCCGCCGGTTTAGTTGTCCGGCGCGTCGCGGTGCTGCAGGTACGGTATGGGCCGTCGGTAGTGGACCGACGCGGCAGAGTATTACAGGATGCAGATATACAGGTTACCATTTCCCCCCCCCCCCAAAAGGGTGGTTGCTCCGGTTGTCGCCACGGTTGTTTTTATTATTCCCCCTGCACGGCATTTATTAGTCACTGACTTCCCACTTCGTGACAGGGCCCAGGCGAGGGGAGAGGTAGGGTGGCGGTGAGGACGGGGCGGACACAGCGGGACCGTTGGAGACCCTGAACTTTATACTTTCCTTTTCTTTTCAGCTTTTCATTTATATTGTGGGCATGTGTGAGGTTCCCGATACCCTTGTGGGGTCGACGTAGATGTCGGTATTTGATTATCTGTTTATGCACTACCTGTCCCTTTATTCCTACTGGCCATTTGAAAAGCGAAACAAAAACAAAGAAAAGATTGCGAAAACCGTTTTCAAAGTCTAAGTGTCGTGTGGGCACTGATTTCAAAACCTTGTGGATTTATGATTGCGAAATGAGCTTTCAAAACTTGGGTGTCGTGTGGGCACCGTTTCAAAACCCTGGGGTTTATGCTGATTTTCGAAACTCGTTTTCAAAACTTAAGTGTCGGGTGGGCACTCTTTAAAACCGTGGATTTATCCTTTCAAGTTGAAGTGGCCATGCGCTTAAATATTTAGACATACTGGTTGTATGTAATTGAATGTTGTGATGAAATGGTTATGTTTGCTTGGGAGATGTATTCAACCACACGCCGTGCACGTACAGGGGAGACTCTGTCCGTTTGCAGAGAGATCCTGTATGTGCGGCGGGTCTGGGCACGCACCGGGGAAGAAAGAGACCTTTCAAAAAAAAAAAAAAAAAAATGCCGTTTCCGCTAAAACAAACCCCCGGGGCGTGACAGGTATAAGTCTTGAAAATTGAAGATGAATAATTGTGGATCAATTACACCAATCTCAAGAGAATGCATTCGAATGATCAGGTACTTTAACTAAATAATTTTGGTGATCCGAATGCATTTGAGTAGTTTAGAAAACACTATGGATAAGTTTTCATTGCATAAAAAATCAAAAATTGGACAAGTTGGATGTTCAGGATCCGGATCAGACCAATCCAGTCCGACCCCGAACATAGTTTAGTTCATGCGGTTTTTTCAGTCCGGACCACCCATGTTCCCAGTCCGGACCCCGAACCTTAATTCTGCAAAATTGTATGAACAGTTCGGACCTCCCCTGTGTCAGTCCGGACCCCGAACTGCGTTTTTCAGAAAATCTTTGAAAAAGACGACAGTCCGGATCAGACTTAATCCAATCCGACCGTCGTGCGGGAAGAAAAATTCTGTAGGAAGTCAGTTTTGATTCGTATCCCCTTCCAAAGGTTTCTAACCTATAAATAAACCCTATTCCATCTTTAGGGTTGATCGAGCTAATGATAATTAATCGATTCTAATGGAATAATCGATCGGGATAAATAATAGAAAAATCCACAAATATAGAGAAGAAAGGAAATCACGTTTTAAACTTATGTTTCTTCATCTATAAGTTCAATTGATTCTAGGGTTTTCAAACCACCTATTTTCCATAGAATCAAATTGAAGACTACTTAGATGTGTTGGGTTCGTATATAATAGGATCTAAATAGGGGAAGAGAACACCTAGAGGGGGGTGAATAGGTGTAAACGTATAAAACACTCAAAAATCGTTGCGATAAAAAACCCAATGCGGAAATGAAAATAACTCGCAAGATTTTTACGTGGAAAACTCCATCCCCGGAGTAAAAAAACCACGGGAACCGATAACACGGCAGAAATCCACTAGAATTACTCAAACACAGATAAAAGGGGAATTACCGTACACACTTACGACTCAACCTTTCAAAATACCTAGAGGATTTCTCCGCTCGCTCCAGATAGTTCGCGAATCCACGACTGCGCCCAACCGCCGAATCAACGGAGTCCGGCAAGGGCCGCTGTCCAAAAACTCCACCAAAAACAGCGGCTTAGAAATGCCTCGAAAACCGTGTCATAAACTCTGAATCCAGCAAGATGATCAACATGAAAGTCGAAGACGTACCTCTCATGATTCCAACCCGCAGAAATCGTCCAAAAATACTGACAGAGTACTCTGTAGACCTCTCAGATCAAACTGCGACGATAACGGCCTCCGTGAAAAATCGCCACACTGCGCTCCGATGCCGAAGTCGTCGACGCCGCGGCTTCCCAAAAAATCCGGGCCTCTGCCAGAAGATGCGCAAGATGAAGATCTCCAATTTGCTAAAGGGGCCATGGGCAGGGGAGCTCGGGAAGGGGGCAAACTCCCCCACAAGACACTATTTATAGGCCCAGCCCGAAAAATCCGAATTTTGGACTTTTGGCCCAAAGTTTCGGGCGCTTGGCATTCCGGGCTGCTACAGTAACGGGCCGGGCCCGTTACTGTTCACGCCCGAAATCCCCTAGGCCCGCCACGCGTGCCCATTCCTTGCCTGCCCCCGCACACGGCGCACGTCACCGGCGTACGACACTACGGGACGCCACGGTCGCGACCAGATGATCGTGCACCGGTGCGCCCGACCCAACCACGGGGGGCGCCACGTGGCGCACCCACCTGCCGCCATTCCGACCGCGCCCACCGCGCGCACCACGTGCGCCCACGTCGTCGAGCCCCGCAGCCGCCCGCGGCCACCGTCGCCGGGCAGCATCCCGAGTGGCAGACCCTGCGCTGCGTGGAACGCGCGTCACCAGGACCCGCCAACAAACCAGCCGCCCGTGTCGCCACCTGGGTCCACCGTAGAACCCAGCGGCCTCTTCCGTGGACCGCGTCCCACTGCGCCGTGGCCAACCTGAAGGCGCCAAGCGTCCCTCCGCCCCGGGGCACGCCTCCGCGTGGACCGCGCGCCTCCGCCGCCGCCAGCCGCCGTCGCTCCGGCCGCCCGCCGCCGCCGCCCCCTCCGGCGGCCGGAACAGTACCAAATACCTCGAAATCCGTGCCGGGTCATCCGGGCTCCGAAAAATACAAGTAAATAGTCCATCTTGACCGTTTTCGCGCGCGTGAATCCAAATCCGAAGTCCGATTTGCCAAATTCCTCTTCTAAAATTTGCCGAAAATTCCCGGAGAAGTGTTCTTTACTCAAATTTCGCGCTGAGTCCAATTTTAATAACCATTTCGCGCGAAACCACTTCTAAACATCCGACGGGGTCCTCCGATCACTCACGTGATCCATTATACACCCGAAGTCCATCACTTGAGTTCCAAATGGGTGCAGAAACACCGCCGACATGCCACATAGGCCTCCAGAAGCTGCTAATCGCACTGTAGAAGCCCCTGCAGAGATCTGGGTCACCACATCCTCCCCACTAAAAGAAAGTTTCGTCCTCGAAACTAGCTCAACCCAAAAGGTGCCACAGAAACAAGGGTAGGTACATAACACTGCCGTCTCCAGCTCTCGAGTCACCTGTCTCTCCCCGTGATTACTCCACAACAACAACAACAACCGTACGGCATGGCCCAAATTGCGTTAATTCTCTCATCTTCACGAGCCAGAATTCGCAACGGGCGTCCATCGTACCACAAGTACTCGCAGATCTCAGAGGAAACGAGTCCATCACGGGCGAGGAATCCACAAGCCTGACACTCCCGAGCTGAGACGTGGAAGAAAGGCTGGGGGAAAAGAGAGAACCACCAATGTAGCACGCACCAAAACCGCTCCTAGTGGCCAGCTCAAACCAGGCGATTCGAAACATACCCATACGGTCATCCAAAGAAAAGAAGCCCTAATCGGCTAGGGTCCTCGCTCAATCACTCTCGGATCCTGACCATCCGCATGGACTGCTTCACCGCAGTCTACCGTCAAAAGGGACCCTCAGGGACACAACCTCGAGCCCTGTTCCTCAACGGTCCCACCCAGCGCCAACTGAGGAACCACTAAACTCAACCCCGAAAAGCTATCCGGCTCCAGTATCCGCCACCACAGTGGCCCTGTCGCGGTGATACTGAATACACAAGAATAACCCAATGGTAACTCCACAGCCACTATGGGAGGCACCACTAACACAAAGGTCCATCCCCCATCTCTGGCAAAGCTGCAATCGGCGCTAGTACCAGTCTCATCATCCATTCGCCATGCTCTCCTGGCACTGCGAAATCCAACAAGCTCCTCACCTCAACAATAAATGTTGATCTCAGCCAACTCAAATAGCATCCACATTGGCTGGAAATCCACCGCCGCTCCTATGGCTAACACAATGTGACCCAAGAAGGTAAGCTTCTAAAGCTAAAACTTGTATCCCAATAACCTGGCATACAGCTTCATCCACACAGCATACTAACACATCCACCAGTGCTCCTCATGCTCCAAGTCGCTCTGGGAGTAGATCATAATATCCCTGGAGGATCTTATTACCAATGCGATCAAGTACAGCTGGAGCACAATTCCTCAAACCCAAAGAGTGGCAGGGCGTTAATCAATCCAATTGGCCTCACTAAGAGCTCAAGATGCCCTACCGTGTCCTGAACGCCATCAAGGCAAGGTCCTCGGCTGTCTGATTCCAAGTAGTACCCGCACCAAACAATAACCGCCGGAGTATGACTCCATCAAAAGGTCCAGAATAATACTCGGACCTGTCTACACACGAACCATAAAAGGGCCCTCACAGTCGTGTATCAACGATGTGGCATCACCACCGTATATCAACGGCGTGGCACTAGGTCAACAGACCTCTCGATCCATCAGATCCTGCAACTGCGCCATCAGCTCTCACAGCTCTACTGGCAATATCCAATGAGGTGCTGTCGAGGGTGGCGCGGTTCCCCGAACCACGCCAAACTTAAACTCTATCTCCCGAATCGGCGGCATTAACAACAGCTCAGGTGGAATCACACCCGGAATCTCGTGGCAACAGAGATATCTTTGGGTCCCGGTGCCGCCGTAAGCACCTCTCACACTGTCGCTATAACCAGTGTGCTCTAACGACCTCAACAACCAAATCTCCTCTCGTCTGCCCCGCAGAAGGTCAAGTCCTCCGCAGATAACAAAACCACGCTACCGCTGCGCTACTCTGAATAGATGCTGATGCTGCCGTCGGGGTCCACCCGATCTCTGGCATCTCGAAAATTCGCTATCCAGGTAAAGAGATCAGAAATGCCGCTACCCGGTCGGTCTGTCCTCCATCACCCGACGCCAAGCGCCGATATCCAGCACTCGCCTCTGGCGGCAGATCCCTATCCAAAGGGACTGCAACGCCACGCTCCACACACAAAGCCTACCCATCGAAGCGTCAATAATCCAAGACGGAGGGACCAACTACACTGAAAGGTATCCTGGCACAAACCATTCCCCGTCAAACATATCCTATGCGTCTCATCCCTCGAAACCTGGAGCGTGCAGTTCAACAACTGCATAAACTCCCTAGCATATGAAGGCTCTCAGATAGTCTCTCCATCACCACCAACCCCAATTCTGCCTACAAAGGCTCCAACTCAAACCTGTGAATCGGGATGGTTCAACTGCCTGGACTGGCTCCATCGATCAATGACGTCCCGAAGCTCAGCTACTATCCACTATCCACCCTGCCTCGGTGCCTCGGCACTGCTCGTCGGCACGGAGGGGGCTGCTCGCTCCATCGGCGCCACTGGTACAACTGAAGATACCCCTGCATAGGAAGAAAGTACTGGAGGACACTCAAGCGGTACTGCAACTAGCTATGCTCTCTGCTCCAACAAGCGCATCAAACGTTCCATGGCTTCTTCCTGGCATCAGACAGCCTCCGACATCTGTGCCATCTGGACCCATAACTCCTGGGTCTCGCTCTGCCTCCCGCTGCTCGGGTTACTCATCAGATGCGGAATGCGCATTCCTCACTGCACGACGTCTCAAAAGCATCGTAGGTCCACTGCACAATAACAAACATCAGGACACAACAATCATATGACCCAATCCAGCGAAAGTCTAAGGCATGTTACCAATTCCACAACATTATGTTGTCTGCAGCCAACATAATCGCTTAGGAGCATAAACATGCCAATCACTCATCCCGTCTCTTGGGAGAGGTACAAAACTCGATCAGGACTCTCGCTAAAAGTCACGACTCTCACGTAGTCATCCTAATGTCCATCCACCAGCCTAGGGTTTCTAAGTCCTCGATGACCTACAACCTAGGCTCTGATACCACTCTAATCTGTCACGCCCCGGCGTCGAAACTGCGACCCGGGCTCGCCAACAGATCCGCCGCCCATACGGTGAACCCCGTATAGACGAAGCGCCAAACCTGCAAAAGATAGATACTAAACTATCCAGATATCAGAGCTGAAAATAACCTGCTGGAAATAAAATAAATTAATACAAAGTCCTCACCAAAGTACAAGTCACTCAACTCTGAAAGAAAAGTACAACTCTATACCTCACAACAAGGTCTCTCAACAAGAACTCTCAAATGATAAGGGTACATCTACTCTCTGGACGACGACTGGTAGGGATCTAGCTCGCGACTCCCTCACCTCGATCTGAAGAAGCAGCAACAGGAGCAGCAGGAACAGGAGTAGAAGTCCCTGTGGGAAAATACACCACGACGGGTGTGAGAACTACGTCCCAAGTAGTTCTCAGTGGGTGCCGCCAACAAGCCCAACGGTCTGCCCACTAAGTCTACTAGAGGCATAAAGTAACAAATACAGTGCTGTAAGGAAAGCTGGGGAAAAGTAAACTCTACAGCTACTATGCCTCTATCTAGATGCTCAAGAAATGGAACAGAAGGAACATGATGCCACAACTAACTCTCATCTCTGATCACCCAATCTGAACTGACTGCCTCATCAGGTCCAGTCAAGCCTGCGCCAACCTACTGCCGTTACGTCCCGGAGGAGCGGACATTACGTAGGACGTCCATGACTGCCAACCTACTGCCGTTACGTCCCGGAGGAGCGGACTTACGTAGGACGTCCATGACTGCCAACACCAGCACAGCCAGAGGGACAAATGCAACGACAAGTCGCGATAGAAAAGCTCAATCTCACGCCGGTACAACAACCCGGTCTCGCCTACTCCGGAGTGGCACTCGAGGGGAGCGACCCGCTCGAGTAAAAAGTAACCCATCTCAAGTAACTCTGTAAAGTATCTCTGTCAAGCCAAATGTGGCTCATGCAGGCTATTGATCCACGATCAAACAGATCGGTAACTCCAAGCTCAAAGCGCAACTCGGTCGGAAAAAAGAACCTCGACTCGAACAGGAATAGCCCAACACACTCCCACAGCTATGTCGGAGAACCCTCAACGACTCAATCTGATAAATGCACGACCATGGCTGAGTCGGGAAACCTCCACGACTCGATCTGCCAGAACCCCAAGATCCTCAAGGCTAAGTGGGAGAACCACCTCCACCACTAAATCAGAGAAACAACCTCTAGATCACACTCTGCCAACTCATGGCACCAAGTCGCATCCACTGCGAGAAACTGTCTCAACAGGCCAAACAGGCCAAACGTCGCATCTACTGCGAACAACTGCCTCAACAGGCCGACATCGCATCCACTGCGAACAGCTGACTCAACAGGCCAAACAGGCCGAACTCTCAACCACTGACCCAATGAAGGGTCCGGGAACACCGAAAGACTAGAACCTACAACCCAAATCAAACAAGAACAGGCTCTAGGCATAGCCTCTCGTTGTTCTCGTCCCAAGAAAAGGCAGACCTTAGAACCCAGACCACTCGAATCATCTCGGTGGTTAATTTATAGGAAAAACTGTGACATTTCTTACTGAAGCCATCTGATCTGTAAGAAATCCATATTTAATGATTTTTAGTTCTGCTTAGGAAAACAGTTGAAACCAAGTTTTATATCTAAGCCTCGAAGGGCTAATGCCTTCGTCCAATCAAACAGGAACAGACTCAGGCGACCCTACGATGCTTGGAAGAAAATATTTGGTTGACAAAAATCATGTGTGTGTCCAAAAAGGTTCTGGGTTTAAGGTCCTGCTAACACTGATCTACCGCTGCCACTATCACAGCGGCGACAGATAAAACAAGAAAAATAAAACATCTCGGGACCGCCGTCTACCCAAACGGCTCCCGCTACAGATGAACAACCAACTACATCTACCAGACGCCACTCTGCTCCCAAGCACGAGTGTAACATGCATCCCACACTAAAAGATAACACCTGACCACTCGGCCCACTACCCGGGCGAGGAAGGACACTATGTCCAGGAAAGTAGAAGTGTGGATGTCTAAAGCAGAAATAACCCTAGCCCAAGTGAGGGTTTTCTACTAGTCTGGTTACACATGCAACATATGACGGGGTGCTAGGTCAAGTTCCAAGATAACCATAATCAACAGCTTGTAGGGAAGGAAAATAAACACATGATCATCTAACAGCATTAGGAACATCAATTCCTATAATCTAGCATGCTATATAGAACACATCTATAACATGCAAGTCCCTACACAGATAGAATTAATGCACAGTCCATAGGTCATGAAGACAAGGCCACCCACCTGAAAATGCTAACAGTCCGGAGTCGCACAGCTGAGACAGTCCAGAAACAGATATCTCTGCACACCCACCAATCCAACGATACAGGAACAGTGATCAATACCTCCTGGGTACAAAAACACAACCCAAAGATACACTTAATCCATAAAATCCAAGCATCACAAATCTGCTGGGAACAGTCCCCTAAATGCGAAATTTTCACCTGTAAAACGAACTCCAAAAATTCAATAAAAATACTGCTGCGATCCTCGCGTCGATACCTTCGAAACGGGTACCTGCACGCCCAATTTGGAGCCCCGTAGGCCAAGTTACAAATTCCACAATACAGGTGCGCAAACACTCACAACCACACAACTGTAAACTCAAACACAGATAAAAGGGGAATAGTATACCTTCGGGCAAACCTCAGAAAAATCCCGGAAAAATACAATGATAATCCTTGCGACGAGTAGATCCAAAAGTGTATAGGCTCGTCTCAATCCGACACTCGGGTGCGGAGATAAAATTCCGGCAAGGGGCCGCTGTCCAAAAACTCCACCAGAAAACAGCGGCTTAGAAATGCCTCGAAAACTGTGTCATAAACTCTGAATCCAGCAAGATGATCAAAACGAAAGTCGAAGACGTACCTCTCGTGATTCCAACGCCGCAGAAATCGTCCAAAAATACTGACAGAGTAGCTCTGTAGACCTCTCAGATCAAACTGCGACGATAACGGGCCTCCGATGAAAAATCGCCACACTGCGCTCCGATGCCGAAGTCGTCGACGCCGCGGCTTCCAAAAATCCGGGCCTCTGCCAGAAGATGCGCAAGATGAAGATCTCCAACTTTGCTAAAGGGGCCATGGGCAGGGGAGCTCGGGAAAGGGGGCAAAACTCCCCCACAAGACAGCTATTTATAGGCCCAGCCCGAAAAATCCGAATTTTTGGACTTTTGGCCCAAAGTTTCGGGCGCTTGGCATTCCGGGCTGCTACAGTAACGGGCCGGGCCCGTTACTGTTCACGCCCGAAATCCCCTAGGCCCGCCACGCGTCCCATTCCTGCTCCCCGCACCCGGCGCACGCACCGCGACGAACCACGGGACGCCACGTGTCGCGACCAGAGGTCGTGCACCGGTGCGCCCGACCAACCACGGGGCGCCACGTGGCGCCCCCCACGACGCCATCCGACCGCGCCCACGCCGCGCCCACGTGCGCCCACGTGCGCGGCCGCGCCGCCCGCGGCCCCGTGCCGGGCACGCATCCCGAGGCAGACCCTGCCGCTGCGTGGACCGCGCGCACCAGGACCCGCCAACAACCAGCCGCCACGTGTCGCCACCTGGTCCACCGTGCACCCGCGCCTCTTCCGTGGACCGCGCCCACTGCGCCGGCCAACCTGAAGGCGCCACGCGTCCTCCGCCCGGGTGCACGCCTCCGCGGTGGACCGCGCGCCTCCGCCGCCGCCAGCCGCCGCGCTCCGCCGCCCGCCGCCGCCGGCCCCTCCGGCGGCCGGAACAGTACCAAATACCTCGAAATCCGTGCCGGGTCATCCGGGCTCCGAAAAAATACAAGTAAATAGTCCATCTTGACCGTTTTCGCGCGCTGAATCCAAATCCGAAGTCCGATTTGCCAAATTCCTCTTCTAAAATTTGCCGAAAATTCCCGGAGAAGTGTTCTTTACTCAAATTTCGCGCTGAGTCCAATTTTAATAACCATTTCGCGCGAAACCACTTCTAAACATCCGACGGGGTCCTCCGATCACTCACGTGATCCATTATACACCCGAAGTCCATCACTTGAGTCCAAATGGGTGCAGAAACACCGCCGACATGCCACATAGGCCTCCAGAAGCTGCTAATCGCACTGTAGAAGCCCTGCAGAGATCTGGGTCACCACATCCTCCCCCACTAAAAGAAAGTTTCGTCCTCGAAACTAGCTCAACCCAAAAGGTGCCACAGAAACAAGGGTAGGTACATAACACTGCCGTCTCCAGCTCTCGAGTCACCTGTCTCTCCCCGTGATTACTCCACAACAACAACAACAACCGGTACGGCATGGCCCAAATTGCGTAATTCTCTCATCTCACGAGCCAGAATTCGCAACGGGCGTCCATCGTACCACAAGTACTCGCAGATCTCAGAGGAAACGAGTCCATCACGGGCGAGGAATCCACAAGCCTGACACTCCCGAGCTCGAGACGTGGAAGAAAAGGCTGGGGGAAAAGAGAGAACAACCAATGTAGCACGCACCAAAACCGCTCCCCTAGTGCCAGCTCAACCAGGCGATTCGAAACATACCCATACGGTCATCCAAAGAAAGAAGCCCTAATCGGCTAGGGTCCTCGCTCAATCACTCTCGGATCCTGACCATCCGCATGGACTGCTTCACCGCAGTCTACCGTCAAAAGGGACCCTCAGGGACACAACCTCGAGCCCTGTTCCTCAACGGTCCCACCCAGCGCCAACTGAGGAACCACTAAACTCAACCCCGAAAAGCTATCCGGCTCCAGGTATCCGCCACCACAGTGGCCCTGTCGCGGTGATACTGAATACACAAGAATAACCCAATGGTAACTCCACAGCCACTATGGGAGGCACCACTAACACAAAGGTCCATCCCCCATCTCTGGCAAAGCTGCAATCGGCGCTAGTACCAGTCTCATCATCCATTCGCCATGCTCTCCTGGCACTGCGAAATCCAACAAGCTCCTCACCTCAACAATAAATGTTGATCTCAGCCAACTCAAATAGCATCCACATTGGCTGGAAATCCACCGCCGCTCCTATGGCTAACACAATGTGACCCAAGAAGGTAAGCTTCTAAAGCTAAAACTTGTATCCCAATAACCTGGCATACAGCTTCATCCACACAGCATACTAACACATCCACCAGTGCTCCTCATGCTCCAAGTCGCTCTGGGAGTAGATCATAATATCCCTGGAGGATCTTATTACCAATGCGATCAAGTACAGCTGGAGCACAATTCCTCAAACCCAAAGAGTGGCAGGGCGTTAATCAATCCAATTGGCCTCACTAAGAGCTCAAGATGCCCTACCGTGTCCTGAACGCCATCAAGGCAAGGTCCTCGGCTGTCTGATTCCAAGTAGGTACCCGCACCAAACAATAACCGCCGGAGTATGACTCCATCAAAAGGTCCAGAATAATACTCGGACCTGTCTACACACGAACCATAAAAGGGCCCTCACAGTCGTGTATCAACGATGTGGCATCACCACCGTATATCAACGGCGTGGCACTAGGTCAAACAGACCCCTCGATCCATCAGATCCTGCAACTGCGCCATCAGCTCTCACAGCTCTACTGGCAATATCCAATGAGGTGCTGTCGAGGGTGGCGCGGTCCCCGAACCACGCCAAACTTAAACTCTATCTCCCGAATCGGCGGCACATTAACAACAGCTCAGGTGGAATCACACCCGGAATCTCGTGGCAACAGAGATATCTTTGGGTTCCCGGTGCCGCCGTAAGCACCTCTCACACTGTCGCTATAAACAGTGTGCTCTAACGACCTCAACAACCAAAATCTCCTCTCGTCTGCCCCGCAGAAGGTCAAAGTCCTCCGCCAGATAACAAAACCACGCTACGCTGCGCTACTCTGAAATAGATGCTGATGCTGCCGTCGGGGTCCACCCCGATCTCTGGCATCTCGAAAATTCGCTATCCAGGTAAAGAGATCAGAAATGCCCGCTACCGGTCGGTCTGTCCTCCATCACCCGACGCCAAGCGCCGATATCCAGCACTCGCCTCTGGCGGCAGATCCCTATCCAAAGGGACTGCAACGCCACGCTCCACACACAAAGCCTACCCATCGAAGCGTCAATAATCCAAGACGGAGGGACCAACTACACTGAAAGGTATCCTGGCACAACCCATTCCCCGTCAAACATATCCTATGCGTCTCCATCCCTCGAAACCTGGAGCGTGCAGTTCAACAACTGCATAAACTCCCTCGCATATGAAGGCTCTCAGATAGTCTCTCCATCACCACCAACCCCAATTCTGCCTACAAAGGCTCCAACTCAAACCTGTGAATCGGGATGGTTCAACTGCCTGGACTGGCTCCATAGATCAATGACGTTCCCGAAGCTCAGCTACTATCCACTATCCACCCTGCCTCGGTGCCTCCGGCACTGCTCGTCGGCACGGAGGGGGCTGCTCGCTCCATCGGGCCACTGGTACAACTGAAGATACCCCTGCATAGGAAGAAAGTACTGGAGGACACTCAAGCGGTACTGCAACTAGCTATGCTCTCTGCTCCAACAAGCGCATCAAACGTTCCATGGCTTCCTTCCTGGCATCAGACAGCCTCCGACATCTGTGCCATCTGGGACCCATAACTCCTGGGTCTCGCTCTGCCTCCCGCTGCCTCGGGTTACTCATCAGATGCGGAAATGCGCATTCCTCACTGCACGACGTCTCAAAAGCATCGTAGGTCCACTGCACAATAACAAACATCAGGACACAACAATCATATGACCCAATCCCGCGAAAGTCTAAGGCATGTTACCAATTCCACAACATTATGTTGTCTGCAGCCAACATAATCGCTTAGGAGCATAAACATGCCAATCACTCATCCCGTCTCTTGGGGAGAGGTACAAAACTCGATCAGGACTCTCGCTAAAAGTCACGACTCTCACGTAGTCATCCTAATGTCCATCCACCAGCCTAGGGTTTCTAAGTCCCTCCGATGACCTACAACTAGGCTTGATACCACTCTAATCTGTCACGCCCCGGCGTCGAAACTGCGACCCGGGCTCGCCAACAGATCCGCCGCCCATACGGTGAACCCCGTATAGACGAAGCGCCCAAACCTGCAAAAGATAGATACTAAACTATCCAGATATCAGAGCTGAAAATAACCTGCTGGAAATAAAATAAATTAATACAAAGTCCTCACCAAAGTACAAGTCACTCAACTCTGAAAGAAAAGTTACAACTCTATACCTCACAACAAGGTCTCTCAACAAGAAACTCTCAAAATGATAAGGGTACATCTACTCTCTGGACGACGACTGGTAGGGATCTAGCTCGCGACTCCCCTCACCTCGATCTGAAGAAGCAGCAACAGGAGCAGCAGGAACAGAGAGTAGAAGTTCCCTGTGGGAAAATACACCACGACGGGTGTGAGAACTACGTCCCAAGTAGTTCTCAGTGGGTGCGCCAACAAGCCCACCGGTCTGCCCACTAAGTCTACCTAGAGGCATAAAGTAACAATACAGTGCTGTAAGGAAGCTGGGGAAAAGCAACTCTACAGCTACCTATGCCTCTATCTAGATGCTCAAGAAGTGGAACAGAAGGAACACTGATGCCACAACTAACTCTCATCTCTGATCCACCCAATCTGAACTGACTGCCTCATCAGGTCCAGTCAAGCCTGCGCCAAACCTACTGCCGTTACGTCCCGGAGGAGCGGACTTACGTAGGACGTCCATGACTGCCAACTACTGCCGTTACGTCCCGGAGGAGCGGACTTACGTAGGACGTCCATGACTGCCAACACCAGCACAGCCAGAGGGACAAATGCAACGACAAGTCGCGATAGAAAAGCTCAATCTCACGCCGGTACAACAACCCGGTCTCGCCTACTCCGGAGTGGCACTCGAGGGGAGCGACCCGCTCGAGTAAAAAGTAACCCATCTCAAGTATCTCTGTAAAGTATCTCTGTCAAGCCAAATGTGGCTCATGCAGGCTATGATCCACGATCAAACAGATCGGTAACTCCAAGCTCAAAGCGCAACTCGGTCGGAAAAAGAACCTCGACTCGAACAGGAATAGCCCAACACACTCCCACAGCTATGTCGGAGAACCCTCAACGACTCAATCTGATAAATGCACGACCATGGCTGAGTCGGGAAACCTCCACGACTCGATCTGCCAGAACCCCAAGATCCTCAAGGCTAAGTGGGAGAACCACCTCCACCACTAAATCAGAGAAACAACCTCTAGATCACACTCTGCCAACTCATGGCACCAAGTCGCATCCACTGCGAGAAACTGTCTCAACAGGCCAAACAGGCCAAACGTCGCATCTACTGCGAACAACTGCCTCAACAGGCCGACATCGCATCCACTGCGAACAGCTGACTCAACAGGCCAAACAGGCCGAACATCTCAACCACTGACCCAATGAAGGGTCCGGGAACACCGAAAGACTAGAACCTACAACCCAAATCAAACAAGAACAGGCTCTAGGCATAGCCTCTCGTTGTTCTCGTCCCAAGAAAAGGCAGACCTTAGAACCCAGACCACTCGAATCATCTCGGTGGTTAATTTATAGGAAAAACTGTGACATTTCTTACTGAAGCCATCTGATCTGTAAGAAATCCATATTTAATGATTTTTAGTTCTGCTTAGGAAAACAGTTGAAACCAAGTTTTATATCTAAGCCTCGAAGGGCTAATGCCTTCGTCCAATCAAACAGGAACAGACTCAGGCGACCCTACGATGCTTGGAAGAAAATATTTGGTTGACAAAAATCATGTGTGTGTCCAAAAAGGTTCTGGGTTTAAGGTCCTGCTAACACTGATCTACCGCTGCCACTATCACAGCGGCGACAGATAAAACAAGAAAAATAAAACATCTCGGGACCGCCGTCTACCCAAACGGCTCCCGCTACAGATGAACAACCAACTACATCTACCAGACGCCACTCTGCTCCCAAGCACGAGTGTAACATGCATCCCACACTAAAAGATAACACCTGACCACTCGGCCCACTACCCGGGCGAGGAAGGACACTATGTCCAGGAAAGTAGAAGTGTGGATGTCTAAAGCAGAAATAACCCTAGCCCAAGTGAGGGTTTTCTACTAGTCTGGTTACACATGCAACATATGACGGGGTGCTAGGTCAAGTTCCAAGATAACCATAATCAACAGCTTGTAGGGAAGGAAAATAAACACATGATCATCTAACAGCATTAGGAACATCAATTCCTATAATCTAGCATGCTATATAGAACACATCTATAACATGCAAGTCCCTACACAGATAGAATTAATGCACAGTCCATAGGTCATGAAGACAAGGCCACCCACCTGAAAATGCTAACAGTCCGGAGTCGCACAGCTGAGACAGTCCAGAACAGATATCTCTGCACACCCACAATCCAACGATACAGGAACAGTGATCAATACCTCCTGGGTACAAAAACACAACCCAAAGATACACTTAATTCCATAAAATCCAAGCATCACAAATCTGCTGGGAACAGTCCCCTAAATGCGAAATTTTCACCTGTAAAACGAACTCCAAAAATTCCAATAAAAAATACTGCTGCGATCCTCGCGTCGATACCTTCGAAACGGGTACCTGCACGCCCAATTTGGAGCCCCGTAGGCCAAGTTACAAATTCCACAATACAGGTGCGCAAACACTCACAACCCACACAACTGTAAACTCAAACACAGATAAAAGGGGAATAGTATACCTTCGGGCAAACCTCAGAAAAATCCCGGAAAAATACATGATAATCCTTGCGACGAGTAGATCCAAAAAGTGTATAGGCTCGTCTCAATCCGACACTCGGGTGCGGGAGATAAAATTCCGGCAAGGGGCCGCTGTCCAAAAACTCCACCAGAAAACAGCGGCTTAGAAATGCCCGAAAACCGTGTCATAAACTCTGAATCCAGCAAGATGATCAACACGAAAGTCGAAGACGTACCTCTCGTGATTCCAACGCCGCAGAAATCGTCCAAAAATACTGACAGAGTAGCTCTGTAGACCTCTCAGATCAAACTGCGCGACGATAACGGGCCTCCGATGAAAAATCGCCACACTGCGCTCCGATGCCGAAGTCGTCGACGCCGCGGCTTCCAAAAAATCCGGGCCTCTGCCAGAAGATGCGCAAGATGAAGATCTCCAACTTTGCTAAAGGGGCCATGGGCAGGGGAGCTCGGGAAAGGGGCAAAACTCCCCACAAGACAGCTATTTATAGGCCCAGCCCGAAAAATCCGAATTTTGGACTTTTGGCCCAAAAGTTTCGGGCTTGGCATTCCGGGCTGCTACAGTAACGGGCCGGGCCCGTTACTGTTCACGCCCGAAATCCCCTAGGCCCGCACGCGTCCCATTCCTTCTCCCCGCACCCGGCGCACGCACCGCGACGAACCACGGGACGCCACGTGTCGCGACCAGAGGTCGTGCACCGGTGCGCCAGACCAACCACGGGGCGCCACGTGGCGCCCCCACGACGCCTACGACCGCGCCCACGCCGCGCCCACGTGCGCCCACGTGCGCGGCCGCGCCGCCCGCGGGCCCGTGCCGGGCACGCATCCCGAGGCCAGACCCTGCCGCTGCGATGGACCGCGCGCACCAGGACCCGCCAACAACAACAGCCGCCACGTGTCGCCACCTGGTCCACCGTGTCAACACCGCGCCTCTTCCGTGGACGCGCCCACTGCGCAGGCCAACCTGAAGGCGCCAGCGTTCCTCCGCCCGGGTGCACGCCTCGCGGTGGACCGGCGCCTCCGCCGCGCCAGCCGCCGCGCCTCCTCGCCGCCGCCGCACGCCGACGGCGGGCCCTCCGGCGGCCGGAACAGTACCAAATACCTGAAATCGTGCCGGGTCATCCGGGCTCCGAAAAATACAAGTAAATAGTCCATCTTGACCGTTTTAGCGCGCTGAATCCCAAATCCGAAGTCGATTTGCCAAATTCCTCTTCTACAATTTGCCGAAAATTCCGGAGAAGTGTTCGTTACTAATTTCGCGCTGATTCCAATTTTACTAAACATTCGCTGCGGAAACCACTTCTAAAACATCCCGACGGGGTCATCCGATCCCTCACGTGATCCCATTATACACACCTGAAAGTCCATCACTGAGCCAAATGGGTGACAGAACACACTGGCCCGACATGCCACATCGGCCTACAGAAGCTGCCTAATCGCACTGTAGAAGACCCGCAGAGATCTGGGTAACCAAATGGTCATGCTCGGGTCGTCTTGTGAGGTTGGCACCATGTTGTGTGTTTGTGCGTGTTAACTTGGGTCTATCAGTTTCACCCCAGCTTTTAGTGGGAGCCCTTTAGTTTCCCGGTCTCAGGCTCAGTAGTGATGTGATGTTTCACTCGCCGGGATTGACTTGCCCCTGAGATCTGTGATATTGGAGTACGAGGGACGCCT
>CM055070.1:22109941-22347557 GCA_029204045.2 Tillandsia leiboldiana
GTTTGAGGAACCAAGAAGAGATTAAAAAAAACTAAGGCCCCAATACTGGTGCTGCCGACGCCCGGAGAGGATTTGAAGTGTACTGCGACGCGTCAAGGATCGGTCTTGGAGGTGTTCTGATGCAACAGGGGAAGGTGATCGCCTACGCGTCCAGGCAGCTGAAGGACTACGAAAGGAACTACCCGATACACGACTTGGAATTGGCCGCCGTGGTCTTCGTTTTGAAACTGTGGAGGCATTACCTCTTCGGAGTCCACTGCAACGTTTTCTCAGATCATCAAAGTCTTAAGTACATCTTTACCCAAAAAGAGTTAAACTTGCGGCAGAGACGGTGGCTCGAGTTGCTGAAGGATTACGACTTGACGATCCAATATCACCCCGGGAAGGCAAATGTGGTGGCAGACGCACTGAGCAGAAAAGGGCATCGGGACGGGGCGTCGGAGAGCGCGCTGACAAAGCAGGACCACCTGATCGCGGAGTTCGCGCGAATGCAGTTGGAGGTGGTGCCTGCGGGCACAGTTCTGCAACTCCTAGCCTTGGTGGTCAAGCCGACGCTATTCGAGAAGATCCAGGAGGGACAGCAGACCGATCTGCACCTACAGCGCTTACGAGACAAGATTCCCCAGGGTCAAGAGATTGACTTTGCGGTGAAAGACGACGGCACCCTATGTTTCCGCGGGCGGGTCGGTGTGCCGGATTCACCAGAGTTGAAGAATGAAATCTTAGCGGAGGCACATCGAGCCCCTTATGCGGCACACCCGGGGGGCACGAAGATGTACAGGGATCTCAAACAGACGTTCTGGTGGCCTAAGTTAAAAGAAGACGTGACGCGATACGTAGCCCACTGCCTAGTATGTCAACAGATAAAGGCCGAACACCAGCGACCAGCAGGGAAGCTACAGCCCTTACCGGTACCAGAGTGGAAATGGGACCAGATCACCATGGATTTTGTCACTGGATTCCCACGTTCACAACAGGGCCACGACGCGATCTGGGTTGTAGTTGACCGGTTAACCAAGTCAGCACACTTCCTACCAATTCACACCACTTGGACCCGCGAACGGCTAGCTCAAGTCTACATCAGCGAGATCGTGAGACTACATGGGGTACCGGCATCGATCACCTCGGACAGAGACACGCGCTTTGTCTCGAAGTTTTGGCAAAGTCTCCAGCAGGCCATGGGGACCAGATTACATTTCAGCACTGCCTTCCACCCTCAGACGGACGGACAGTCAGAGCGCACGATACAAACCCTAGAAGACCTGCTTCGCGCCTGTGTGCTTGATTGGGGAATCGGTTGGTCACGCTACCTACCTCTCGTGGAATTTGCCTACAACAACAGCTACCAGGCCAGCATTCCAGATGGCGCCCTACGAAGCACTGTATGGAAGGCGCTGCCGATCCCCGATCTGCTGGGACGACTTGGGAGAGCGGAAACTTTTGGGACCCGACTTAGTGGAAGAAACTGAAGAGAAAGTGCGCCTTATCAGACAGCGCTTGCTGACCGCCCAGAGTCGACAGAAGAGTTACGCAGACCAGAGGCGCCGGGACTTGGAGTTTCAAGTGGGGGAACATGTGTTTTTGCGGGTCTCGCCATCCAGAGGAATCAGGCGTTTCGGGCTAAGGGGCAAGCTGAGCCCACGGTTGGTGGGGCCATTTGAGATTCTAGAGCGTATCGGCCCAGTAGCTTACCGCCTCGCCCTACCACCGAACCTCGACCGAGTCCACGATGTGTTCCACGTATCAATGCTTCGGAAATATCTCCCCGACCCACCACATGTCCTGGACACCTCTGCACTCGAACTTAAGGAGGACCTGAGCTTCGAAGAAACCCCAGTGAAGATCCTGGCAAGGGAAACAAAATCACTACGAAATCGGGCTATCCCCTACGTGAAAGTACATTGGAGCAACCATGAAGAGCGAGAAGCCACTTGGGAACTGGAATCCAAGATGAGGGAGTGCTACCCCGACCTTTTCACTCCTATCCGGGTTTGAGTTTCGAGGACGAAACTCGTTGTTAGAGGTGAGTGGTGTAATAGCCGCGGGTTTTCGAACCGCTTTTAGGCAAAGGGGTCCGGGGGTTTGATTTTCTTTTGTCATTCTGGGCAGGCCGTCGGGGGCTCGCGGGCATTTTTTTTTGAGAATAAAGCTCGCGAAGCGGAGGCCGGCGGCGCGATCGGATCGGATTTCCGACCCCGGAAGCTCCCGGAATAAATTTTCGAAGTTGCTGCGGTTCGGGTGTCCGGCACGTCCCTTTTGAGGTAAACCAGACCCGGATTTAACGATATTTTTTGATTCAAGCTAGTTAATTCTTTCGCACCGGCTCAGTCTAATTTTCTGTAAATTTTCGGGATCCGACATAAATTAATTTAATTTATTTCGTTCTATCTATCCGGGTTAATTTGGGGCTAGGTTAGCATTTGGAGTTGGACGCGGGTTGGGCTCGATCGTACCAAAACAGCTAATTAATTGGGGGTTTGAGAGGTGAGGGTTGGGAACCCCTTCTCAGTCTGCTACCCCTTTGGCACGCACGACCCGAGCGAAGACGGTCGAGGAGAGGGGAGAACGCCGCATCCCCACCACCACCACACCGGACCTACGAGAACGGACGATCCCCTCTTCCCAAACCTTCGTCGTCCTCATCAAGGTGAGACGGGAATTTAGTTTCTTTTTCCTCGTGTTGAGTTCTTGATCATCTTGACCGGAAGGGGTGAGGCACAGGCGGCGGATTTCCCGGAATCCGCCGCACGTGCGAAGAAACCCCCCCCCCCCCATCCGGCGCCCTCATGCGACCCGCACGGGCCAGGCGGCGCCCAGCCCCCCCCGCGTGCGGGATGACCCGCACGGGGCCGGGCGCACGCCCAGCCGCGTGCGGGATGACCCGCACGGGGCCGGGCGGCGCCCAGCCCCCGCGTGCGGGATGGCCCGCACGGGGCCGGGCGCACGCCCAGCCGCGTGCGGGGTGACCCGCACGGGGCTGGGCGACGCCCAGACCCGCGTGCGGGGTGACCCACACGGGGCCGGGCGGCACGCCCAGCCCGCGTGCGGGGTAGGCCGCAGGGCTGGGCGGCGCCCAGCCCCGCGTGCGGGGTGACCCGCACGGGGCCGGACGCGCGCTCAACCCCACGTGTGGGGTTGCCCGTACGGAGCTGAGCACGCGCACGGCCCGCGTGCGGACGGGGAGCCGCGAACCCGACGAGCGGTTCGCCCGCCTCTCGTCTTCATCCGCGTCTGAGCGTCGCTTTTCTCCTCGCGGCAGGTGTGCGAAGGAGCCGAGCGGGAGTACCAGGACGCGAGGGAGCGGAGCGTTGACGCCTACTAGCGACAGGTGGGTTGAGTGTGATATTTGGCATCGAACCACATTGATTGTTTTAATTTAAATATTATATGTTACCGTTCACTTCAGTAATCATTATTCTAGATGCTACGGATTATTGCTACACATCGATAGTTACGTGGTCTCGTGTTTTGATGCTTCAGCTACCGTCTTTCCTTCGACTATGCTAATAGTAGGGCAACATGAGTTTACACGCCTCTACCTTATTCTGATTCATGCATCATGGTTACTGCTTTACTATTTCATATACATTGCGATTACTGCATTACTATTGCTCATATATTGTGGTTACTGTGCTCGAGGCTGCAACACGTGCACCCGCGGTTTGGCCACCGTGAGGGGTGCACTTTTCCGGAAAAGAGGTCGTAGGACCCGTGTATACCCACGAGGTGACGTAGTGGGGCCCCTTATTAGCTGTGGGGTTGAGGCGCCGAGGTGCGAGCGGAGCGACCCGCCGGTTTAGTTGTCCGGCGCGGTCGCGGTGCTGCAGGTACGGTATGGGCCGTCGGTAGTGGACCGACGCGGCAGAGTATTACAGGATGCAGATATACAGGTTACCATTTCCCCCCCCCCCCAAAAGGGTGGTTGCTCCGGTTGTCGCCACGGTTTGTTTTTATTATTCCCCCTGCACGGCATTTATTAGTCACTGACTTCCCACTTCGTGACAGGGCCCAGGCGAGGGGAGAGGTAGGTGGCGGTGAGGACGGGGCGGACACAGCGGGACCGTTGGAGACCCTGAACTTTATACTTTCCTTTTCTTTTCAGCTTTTCATTTATATTGTGGGCATGTGTGAGGTTCCCGATACCCTTGTGGGGTCGACGTAGATGTCGGTATTTGATTATCTG
Source organism: Tillandsia leiboldiana (assembly GCA_029204045.2). NCBI lineage: Eukaryota > Viridiplantae > Streptophyta > Magnoliopsida > Poales > Bromeliaceae > Tillandsia > Tillandsia leiboldiana. Next base: position 22,114,125 of record CM055070.1, read on the forward strand.
TTTATGCACTACCTTTCCCTTTATTTCCTACTGGCCATTTGAAAAGCGAAACAAAAACAAAGAAAAGATTGCGAAAACCGTTTTCAAAGTCTAAGTGTCGTGTGGGCACTGATTTCAAAACCTTGTGGATTTATGGATTGCGAAATGAGCTTTCAAAACTTGGGTGTCGTGTGGGCACCGTTTTCAAAACCCTGGGGTTTATGCTGATTTCGAAACTCGTTTTCAAAACTTAAGTGTCGGGTGGGCACTCTTTAAAAACCGTGGATTTATCCTTTCAAGTTGAAGTGGCCATGCGCTTAAATATTTAGAATACTGGTTGTATGTAATTGAATGTTGTGATTGAATGGTTATGTTTGCTTGGGAGATGTATTCAACCACACGCCGTGCACGTACAGGGGAGACTCTGTCCGTTTGCAGAGAGATCCTGTATGTGCGGCGGGTCTGGGCACGCACCGGGGAAGAAAGAGACCTTTCAAAAAAAAAAAAAAAAAAAATGCCGTTTCCGCTAAAACAAACCCCCGGGGCGTGACAGGTATAAGTCTTGAAAATTGAAGATGAATAATTGTGGATCAATTACACCAATCTCAAGAAGAATGCATTCGGAATGATCAGGTACGTTTAACTAAATAATTTTGGTGATCCGAATGCATTTGAGTAGTTTAGAAACACATGGATAAGTTTTCATTGCATAAAAATCAAAAATTGGACAAGTTGGATGTTCAGGATCCGGATCAGACCAATCCAGTCCGGACCCCGAACATAGTTTAGTTCATGCGGTTTTTCAGTCCGGACCACCCATGTTCCAGTCCGGACCCCGAACCTTAATTCTGCAAAATTGTATGAACAGTTCGGACCTCCCCTGTTTCAGTCCGGACCCCGAACTGCGTTTTTCAGAAAATCTTTTGAAAAAGACGACAGTCCGGATCAGACTTAATCCAATCCGGACCGTCGTGCGGGAAAAATTCTGTTAAGTCAGTTTTTGATTCTTATCCCCTTCCAAAGGTTTCTAACCTATAAATAAACCCTAATTCCATCTTTTAGGGTTGATCGAGCTAATGATAATTAATCGATTCTAATGGAATAATCGATCGGGATAAATAATAGAAAAATCCACAAATATAGAGAAGAAAGGAAATCACGTTTAAACTTATGTTTCTTCATCTATAATGTTCAATTTGATTCTAGGGTTTTCAAACACCTATTTTCCATAGAATCAAATTGAAGAATACTTAGATGTGTTGGGTCGTATATAATACGGATCTAAATAGGGGAAGAAACACCTAGAGGGGGGTGAATAGGTGTAAACGTATAAACACTCAAAAATCGTTGCGATAAAAAACCCAATGCGGAAATGAAAATAACTCGCAAGATTTTTACGTGGAAAACTCCATCACCGGAGTAAAAAAACCACGGGACCGATAACACGGCAGAAATCCACTAGAATTAAAACACGTACAAGGTGATTTACCGTACACACTTACGACTCAACCTTTTCCATACGCTCCTAGAGGATCTTCTCCGCTCGCTCCAGACGCTTCTCGAATCCACGATCTGCGCCCAACGCCGAATCCACGGCGTCCAACGTCGAATCCACGACGTCCGACCGAATCCACGGTCTTCACCCAATAGCACCCTTCGAATCCACGAACGTGCCTCGCTCCGAATCCACGAGAGCGAATGAACCTTGAATCCACAAGGACACGCGAATCCACGCGCCGATTTTGGGGTAATCGTTGTTTTTGGGTGGTGATGATCCGCCGAATACTTAGATCAAAGATAGATCGGAAATACCATCTAAGTATTCATTAGTTTGATTCAACTCAGGATGTGAGTATGAAAACCTAGAATCAAACTAATCAATATAGATGAAGAAACATAGAGTATTCTCTAATGATTTCCTTTCTTCTCTATATGTGGATCTATAGCCGTATATGATGATATATGAAAATGACGGCTATGTGGATTGACCCTAGAAAGAAAGACATAGGGTCTATTTATAGGTTAGAAACCCTAGGAAGGAGATAAGAATCAAAAACCAACCATTTCTGGAATTTTACGGACGGCGATCCGGATCGTGATAACTGAGATCCGGATCGTCATAACGAAACAGCCAATTCCAGAAAAACGAAGGTTCGGGATCCGGATCATGTAACTACGATCCGGATCGTTCATACAGTTCACCAAACATCAACGTTCGTGATCCGGATTGCGAAGCAAGATCCGGATCGTTCACGGTAGATGGTAAACTCAACGTTCGGGATCCGGATCAAGAGACTACGATCCGGATTGCGACGATGTATGAACGAACCACCTTCGGGATCCGGATCGAACAGCCTGATCCGGATCCTGAACATGTCCCAAGTCCAGTTTTTGATTTTTATGCAATGAAAGATTCTTCCAAGTGTTTCTACACTACAAGAAGTATTCGGATCACACAAATTCTTTAGTTAAACATACCTGATCCTTTTGAATTCTTCTTTCTTGAGATTGAGTTAAATGATTCAACTTTCTTCACCTTCAATCTTCAGGACTTGAAACTTTCACGAAACTACGCCAACTCAAATTCCGTAACAATCTCCCCCTTTGGCGGTTTCGTGACAAAACACAGATCCACTAAAGAAAATTCAAAAAGATATTTTTGTTGCTATCACCATACAACAAAAATTTACAATGGAGATCCAAAATACAATACATGAGTTAAACTCCTAAAACAGACTCTAGACTTAGACATCTGTACTCTCTGCAAAAAGAAATCATTCTTGACAAAAGAAATCGTTAGATACCTCAAGAATTTTGTATTATTCAAAAACCACAAACAGAGATGAAGTTTAAACTCATTTATACTTACCATGACATTTATATTCAGATATGTAAACTGATCATAGTTAAAAAAAAACACCAACATATCTTCTTTGCACGTAAATACCAAATGTCATGAACATGTTTGTGACAAACTAATATATATATAGATATGTAATTGATCAGAGTTAAGAACCAACATATCTTCTATGCAATCAAAAACCAAGTGTCACAAACTTGTTAGTGAACATCAACTTGTTAGTTATATTACATGCCCAAATAGTTAGCAAATAGTTAGTCGAGACATGCAACAAATCACAAGATAAAAACCAAAAGTTGAAGTTGAGATCATACTTACCTTGATGTATACAAAATCTTCATCATCAAGATTTTCACAATCAATTGTTCAAGTTCCCTTACCTTGATGTTCATTCACATCATCATCATTGTTCAAAGTTCTCAACAACTCTCTCCCCCTTTTTGTCACAAAACAAAGCCAAAATGTAGTTAAGACTACGAAATGTTAGGAGAGTGAAAAAGTTCCAATAAAACGTAAAACCTGAGAACTAAGCTAAAAGTAAGTATAAGACTAAATCCTAAAATCAAAATCCTGCACAAAAAGAAAAAAAAAGGAAGGTGCAGTTCAGTCGGAGGAGTCGGAGCTGGTACAACTGAGCTTGCTCAAAATCCCTTTAAGCATTGTCGAAATAGTTGAGCACTTCTTCTTGATCTTCTTCTGTTTAGAGGAAAGTTGCTGAAGTTCCTTCGACATTCTTTCTTGTTCAGCAGACAGTCTTTGTTGTTCCTGTCGAAGCGATTTCAACACATCAGCGTCTGTAGCCTGTCTCTTCGTGTGTGATGGATGCTGTGTAGATGCAGATGGGGCATCCGGTCCCGTAACCCATGGAGATTCAGTTTGTAGAATTCCAGAGAGTGAGCGAGCTCTGGTGAGAGGCCTACTAGGCTGATTTTCACTCCATTGGACAGTCTTCCGTCTCGTATATTGTTTGGTTGTAGAGGTAGATTTCATTAATCTTTTTCCTTTGGTAAATTTCCTGTTTCCTCATCAATCTTCCGTTGAACATCTTTGAAAAATTCGTCCCATTCTTCATCATCATAGTCTGAGCTGTCTTCCTCTGCGTTTTTCGTCTTGTTTTGAGTTGAATCATCTGGTTCCCTTTTAACAGATGTACTTGTGTGCATCATTGAAACCAGGAGAAGGATTAACCAAGAGAAACTCATTGAATTAAGTGCCATTGATCAAAGTGCTTGAGTTAAGAAGGTGTCCTGTGAAAACCAACTCAAGAACACAAAAATTCTTAGTTTTCAAAAATTGGAAAAATTGTACCCAAACAATCATAATCATGTAGTGAGACTAAGAATCAAATTAGTTTTGCAAAAGGACTTTTAAAAATAGATCAATTGCATGAATTTCGAAAATCCTTATTATATGCCCTAAAACCGAAATTTTAGAAATCGAAGCCTAAAAATCCGTTAATCAGGAGAAAACCTAGCATATAATCAAAACTAAACAACCCAGAGTTCTTATTTCAAAAGAAATTTGATCAAAAACCATCCACAAACAAAATCAATCCAAGAATTTCGTACGTTTGAGGAGGAAAAGAGAAAAACGGTGAAAAACCGAGATTTTGATCAATAAAACTTACTTGGAACAGAAGAACTTGAGTTAGAAAGCTTCCAAGGAGGATGAAATCTAGAGAGAGAGGCTCTGGAAACTTCGGAACAAAAGATTGGAGTAAAGAAATCAAAAACCCCTTTCGTTCCTTATAAAACCTAGCCGCGATCCGGATCAGTTCATGACTGCGATCCGGATCGGCTACCCGCAGTGAGAAACTGCGTTCGGGATCCGGATCGGCAGATGCAATCCGGATCGTCAGCCCGCAGAAGAATTCCTGCGTTCGGGATCCGGATCATCTAGCCCGATCCGGATCGGCCCCAACTTTTTCTTTAGAAAATTTCAGAGAAATTCAGGAAAATCCAGAAAAAGATTGTAAGCACAAATGTGTATCAACTTTAAACACAAATCATCGTTTCATACAACAAGAATTAGATTATGCCAAATCTATCAATAATATCCAAAAATGAAACGAAAATTTACAAAAATTAAATCCCTTAAAGTTGAACACCTTCAATCACATCTAACTTGATCTTATGAGTAATGCCTTTATCAAATCATCAATTCAGTAAAGAAAATGAAATACAAAGATCAATAGATGTTTGAAATCCCAAATATGGTAGATAATATTTCTAGACAATCTGTTGAAGAGAGTGGCTCTTTGAGCATCTTTCTTTAAAATCCCACCTTATACCAACCTTGAAATTTGACAGAGTCAAGTATTTCAACATGCATTTTACTTAATCAAAAATTTGAACAACCATGCTTGGTATACATGTGGTAGCTGCACACAATACTCGGATGACCGAGGTGGTAGCTCTTTCCTCCATGTGGTGGTAGTTTTCACACTCCTCATTGGGATGTAACTCTTTCCACATCTTTTGAGCATTTTACATTATCTTTGACTCCCCCTCAATTGGCTATCAATTATTTAAGATATAAAGTATTCAACCAAATATTGATCTCGATTTCATACTCGACTAAGCAGTCAAATAAGATAATGACTATACCAAGAGATCATAGAGAGAGAGAAATTGACTTTGATCACTTTAGAAGATGATTTAATTAACATAAATGATCATTGCAACAGTGAAATATTATGATGGCAAAAGCATAATAAATTTCTAAATGTGCGAAAAGATGCAATTAAAGTCAATTATGATCTATGCTCAATTAATGTCCTATGTACAAACATAGATAAAGAACAAAACAAAAACAAATACAAAACCTATCCTAAGCAAAGATTTCAAAAAGAAGATTATTTCAAGGAAAGCATCCCAATTGCTTTTCGTAAATGAATAAAACGTTTTTGATCCAAAGGTTTTGTTAGAATGTCAGCTAATTGATCCTCAGTTGAAATATATGAAAGTTGAAGAGTATTTGATTCAACTAGCTCTCTAAGAAAATGATATCTAAGTTCAATATGTTTTGTTCTAGAGTGCAACACAGGGTTTTTAGAAATGTTAATTGCACTTGTGTTGTCACAAAGAATTGTTACCGAAGATGCTGAAATGCGGAAGTCACTCAATACGCTTTTCATCCAAATGAGTTGAGTTGAGCAACTTCCAGCTGAAATGTATTCCGCTTCGGCAGTCGAGAGTGCTATGCAATTCTGCTTTTTACTGTGCCATGCAACAAGGCAATGGCCAAGATAGAAGCATGCACCACTCGTGCTTTTTCGATCATCCACTGATCCTGCCCAATCGGCATCTGAGTATCCAACAATATCCAAACTTGTTCCCATAGGATACCAAATTCCGAAATTAATTGATCCTTTGATATACCGGATGATCCGTTTCACCGCTTTCAGGTGAACCTCCTTTGGTGCTGATTGATATCTCGCGCAAATCCCAACACTAAAGGATATATCGGGGCGACTAGCCGTGAGGTAAAGTAGACTTCCAATCATACTTCTATACAGTTTCTCGTCTACATTCTCACTATGTGATTCACTTCCAAGTCCCTTGTGGCTAGTTCCCATTGGAGTTGGAAAATCTTTACAATTTTCTAGATCAAACTTTTTGACCAACTCCATTGCATACTTGGATTGACTCAAGTGAATACCTTCATTATTTTGTTTAATTTGCAATCCAAGGAAATAAGACAGTTCGCCCATCATGGACATCTCAAATTCGCTTTCCATGGTCTCCGCGAATTTAGAAGCATCATTATCTTTTGTTGTACCAAATACAATGTCATCGACATAGATTTGTGCTACAATGAAATTATTTTGATAATGCTTCACAAAGAGAGTCCTGTCAGCTCCCCCTCGAGTATAGCCCTTCTCCAAAAGGTGCTTTGTTAACCTTTCGTACCATGCTCGCGGTGCTTGTTTCAGACCGTAAAGAGCCTTTTTCAAACGAAAAACATGGTTAGGTTGTTTATGATCTACAAAACCTTTCGGTTGAGCTACATAAACTTCCTCATTTAAAAACCCATTTAGAAATGCGCTCTTGACGTCCATTTGAAATAATTTGATTTTAAAATGACAAGCAATAGCAAACAATATACGAATGGACTCGAGTCTAGCTACAGGGGCGAAAGTTTCGTCAAAGTCTATACCTTCTACTTGAGAGTAGCCTTGAGCAACTAGTCGTGCCTTGTTCCTGATGATAGTACCATCTTCATCTTTCTTGTTCTTGAAGATCCATTTGGTACCTATCACATTATATTGCTTTGGAGGCTTCGTTAATTCCCAGACTTTGTTTCGCTCAAATTGATGGAGCTCTTCCTGCATTGCTTTAATCCAGTAGTCATCCTGAAGAGCTTCATCTATTGTCTTTGGTTCGATTAAAGATACGTAGCAAGCAAATCCGCAAACCAACTGCCTTCGAGTTCTAACTCCTTCTTGTGGATCTCCAATGATGTTCGATTCCGGATGCTCCTTGGAGATTCGTAGCGTTTGTTGAAACGGAGTACTCGGAGGTACACGAGATGATTCCTGCACATCAGATAAACTAGAAGAACCATTAGATGCATCATTAATATTGGAAGTGTTATTATGAGAAGATGCACTAGCAGGAGAATCATCATCTAGAGAGATATCGAGGGTAGATTTTTCAGATTCAAAATGAAAAGCTTCATCTACTTTAACATTTATAGATTCTACGATCGTTTTAGATTCAATGTTAAATACTCGATATGCTCTGCTATTCGTAGAATAACCCAAAAAGATCCCTTCTTCACTTCGAGAGTCGAACTTTCCAAGATTTTCACGGTCACGTAAGATGTAACATCGACTCCCGAAGATACGAAAGTACTTGATATCCGGTTTTCTACTAAACCACAGCTCATATGGTGTATTCAAGGTTCCTGGGCGCAAATACACTCGGTTAATGACATAGACAGCGGTGTTCACAGCTTCAGCCCAAAAATGTAGCGGTAATTTCCGGCTATGAAGCATCACACGCGCCATCTCTTGAACAACCCTGTTTTTGCGCTCAACAACACCATTCTGCTGAGGTGTATAGGGTGCCGAGAATTCATGTTTAATGCCATTTGAAGTACAAAAGTCAATGAATTTTGAATTTATGAATTCTCCACCCCTATCACTTCTAACACGAATGATCTTTTCATTCTTTTCAATCATAATACGATGGCAAATCTCATGAAAAGAGTCAAACGTATCAGCTTTCTCTCTCAAAAATGCTACCCAAGAAAACCGAGAGAAATCATCAACCAATAAAAAGATGTACCATTTACCTCCCAAAGATGGTTGACGGGTCGGCCAAAAGAAAAAGAAGAAAAGAAAATAGTCTACACAAACTATACAAGATTTAATCGTAGAACGATTAAGGACAAGGAGGGGTTTCACCTTTGCATACCCAAACCTTTTGAGTTTTGGAGTATGTTGGTAATGGTCGTGAAGTTTTGTGCCTAGGTGAAAGCGTCTTGTTAAAACGATTGTTGCTCCTTGATGAAGTCGTCTTGCGCGGTGAACTACCAAGTCTCTTTTCATTTGAAAAGTTTTGCTTTGATTTCCGGAAAGGAGCCTTTTTGGTAGTTGATGCAAGAGGTGCTTGAGATGAGCGTTCGACTCCCGTCTTGCAATATCTTCTTATGTGCCCTGAAACACCACAACGAAAACATACCTTAGATCTTGACGATCCCAAAGAGGATGAAGTAGGTTTGTTGTCGTTGTTTGTCTTGAATTCCGGTGTCGGAGGAGGAGATACCGACTGAGGCACAAAGACTGTCCCACTCGAACTTGGACTGTTTCCAGTTTGAGTGTACCCGAGGTCGAACCGATTTGTTTGACCAAGACCAAGGAGTTTATCCAACTTACTCCTTCCTAAAGAGAATTGCTGTAAGTCATCCTTGAGTTGGAGAATGGTCTCTGTCATTTCCCGTCTTTCCTGTCGGCCCTCGCCATAGAGCTTCAAGAAGTAGTTTGCTTTGTTCACCATATCTATATAGTTCTTCTCGAGCTGCTCATTGGACTCTTGAAGGGAAACATTTGCTTTTATCAGGTTTTCCCTTTCCACTTCAAGAGCGTTTGAGAGAGAAGTCGCTCTTTTTGCTTCTTCTTCGAGATCATGCAATCTCCCTCTCAAACTCTTGTTTTGCTTAGCCACTTTCTTTGAGTCCCTCAAAAGTCTGTGGTAGGCTAGAGCAAACTCTTCACCTTCCGAATCATCCGATTCATTGTCCATTGCATTCTTTTCAACAGTGGAGTTGGACAATGATTCAGACGTACTTGCCATAAAGCACATGAATGGTGAAGATGTGGACGCGTGGAATGCCGTGGAGCTCTTTTCTTCACCACTTGAAGACGACTCATTTGACGTTGTGTTGTCATCCCAAGTGACGACTTGCATCGCCTTCTTCTTTGCCGGATACTTGTTAGGACACTCCGTTGCAATGTGGCCGTAGCCTCGACATTTGAAGCATTGCAGTTGTCCTTCTGAACTTTTCTTATCCTTTGAGAAGTTCTCCTGCTTTCTTGACTTGTGACTTGGAGTACCCTTGCCTTTGTTCCACTTTCTGAAGGATGGAGATTTGCTTGAATTACCCCTTCGAAAGTTGCGGCGAAAATTCCTTGTCAAGAGAGCGAGCTGCTTCTCAAATTCCTCCATAGAAAGGTTCTCGTCATCGTCCGAGGAGGATGTATCCGCGTCTTCTTCCTTAGTTGTTTTCAACGCATAACCTGAAGACTTAGAAGTGGATGCTTTTCCAGAAGAATTGTTAGTATTAAAAGTCATTTCATATGTTTGTAATGAACCAACTAATTCTTCTACACGTATTTCGTCCGGGTGTTTAATAGTTTCAATGGCAGTAACCTTTGGGCGAAATCGTTCAGGAAGAGTTCTTAAGATTTTTCTTACAATCTTAAATTCTGGAATCTTCTCTCCCAGATTAGCACATGAGTTTACGATGTCTTGCAATCGTGTATAGTAGTCCGTGAAAGATTTATTTTCTGCCATCAAAATAGAGTCAAACTTGCTCGTAAGCATCTGCAGTTTCTGAATCTTCACGAGGTTAGTTCCCTCATGTGTAACCTGGAGAACATCCCAGATTTCTTTCGCAGTCTCACATGCCGAGACGCGAGAGAATTCAGTTTGAGATAAGGCATTAAAAATAGCATTAATTCCCTTGCCATTGTAAGAAGATAACTCAAACTCTTCCTTGGTCCATTTCGACCTAGGTTTTAAGGTGTGAACATCAGAGATAAGTTCAGTTGGATTAGTCCATCCTGATTCAATTGAATGCCACACCCTTTCGTCGATGGAAGATAAAAAGGCTTTCATCCGTACTTTCCAGTACGCATAATTTGTTCCATCAAAGAAAGGGGGTCGATTGATGTTTCCACCTTCAACCATTGTTCACAACCCTATTCCCGCTCCGATACCACTTGTTGGGTCGTATATAATACGGATCTAAATAGGGGAAGAAACACCTAGAGGGGGGTGAATAGGTGTAAACGTATAAACACTCAAAAATCGTTGCGATAAAAAACCCAATGCGGAAATGAAAATAACTCGCAAGATTTTTACGTGGAAAACTCCATCACCGGAGTAAAAAAACCACGGGACCGATAACACGGCAGAAATCCACTAGAATTAAAACACGTACAAGGTGATTTACCGTACACACTTACGACTCAACCTTTTCCATACGCTCCTAGAGGATCTTCTCCGCTCGCTCCAGACGCTTCTCGAATCCACGATCTGCGCCCAACGCCGAATCCACGGCGTCCAACGTCGAATCCACGACGTCCGACCGAATCCACGGTCTTCACCCAATAGCACCCTTCGAATCCACGAACGTGCCTCGCTCCGAATCCACGAGAGCGAATGAACCTTGAATCCACAAGGACACGCGAATCCACGCGCCGATTTTGGGGTAATCGTTGTTTTTGGGTGGTGATGATCCGCCGAATACTTAGATCAAAGATAGATCGGAAATACCATCTAAGTATTCATTAGTTTGATTCAACTCAGGATGTGAGTATGAAAACCTAGAATCAAACTAATCAATATAGATGAAGAAACATAGAGTATTCTCTAATGATTTCCTTTCTTCTCTATATGTGGATCTATAGCCGTATATGATGATATATGAAAATGACGGCTATGTGGATTGACCCTAGAAAGAAAGACATAGGGTCTATTTATAGGTTAGAAACCCTAGGAAGGAGATAAGAATCAAAAACCAACCATTTCTGGAATTTTACGGACGGCGATCCGAATCGTGATAACTGAGATCCGGATCGTCATAACGAAACAGCCAATTCCAGAAAAACGAAGGTTCGGGATCCGGATCATGTAACTACGATCCGGATCGTTCATACAGTTCACCAAACATCAACGTTCGGGATCCGGATTGCGAAGCAAGATCCGGATCGTTCAAGGTAGATGGTAAACTCAACGTTCGGGATCCCGATCAAGAGACTACGATCCGGATTGCGACGATGTATGAACGAACCACCTTCGGGATCCGGATCGAACAGCCTGATCCGGATCCTGAACATGTCCCAAGTCCAGTTTTTGATTTTTATGCAATGAAAGATTCTTCCAAGTGTTTCTACACTACAAGAAGTATTCGGATCACACAAATTCTTTAGTTAAACATACCTGATCCTTTTGAATTCTTCTTTCTTGAGATTGAGTTAAATGATTCAACTTTCTTCACCTTCAATCTTCAGGACTTGAAACTTTCACGAAACTACGCCAACTCAAATTCCGTAACAAGATGGTATTTCCTCATCTATCTTTGATCTAAGTATTCGGAGAATCATCACCAAACAAAACAACGATCTATCAAACATCGGCGTGAGGATTCGCGTGGCCTTGTGGATTCAAGGTGTGATCGCTCTCGTGGATTCTGAGCGAGGCGCGTTCGTGTGATCGAGGCGTGCCGCATTGGTGAAGACTGTGGATTCGGTTGGACGTCGTGGATTCGACGTTGGGCTTCGTGGATTCGAAGTTGGACGCTAATCGTGCATTCGAGGCGCGTCGTGGAGCGAGCGGAGAAGATCAACTAGGAACGTATGAAAAAGGTTGAGTCGTAGGTTTACGGTAAATCACCTTGTACGTGTTTTAATTCTAGTGGATTTCGCCATGTTATCGGTCCCGTGGTTTTTTACTCCTGTGACGGAGTTTTCCACGTAAATCTTGCGTACGTTATTTATTTTCCGCATTGGGTTATTTTTTACGCAATGATTTGGTGTGTTTATTGTTTACACCTATTCACCCCCCCCCCCCCCCCCTTTAGGTGGTTTTTCCCCTATTCTGATCCATATAATCCATAACCCACACAACCAAGATTCAAAAATAGGCTAAAACTGAACGGGGACAATCCTCAGATTTCCACAATTCCAATGGGTCCCAAAAGCCCCAAAGACACCTCCTAGGTACAAAGACATAGTCCAAACATTGCAATCAACACAAAATTCCAAGTTTACAAACTGCTAAAAAATCAGTCCTGAAAATGCTTAAATACCACCTGCGAGATAATCTCCAAAAATTCCAATAAAAATATGAAGGCGATCCTCGCGAAGAGTAGATGTCGATCAAGTCCTCATATGTCCAAATCCAATAGCCGAGTGCAGAGATAAAAATCCAACAAGCCTTCGCTGTCCAGAAAAACCACCACCAGAAAAGGGGTTCAAAGATATTCCAGAAACCCCAATAAAAACCCAAAACTGAGAGGAGCGAAAAACACAAAAAACGGAGATCTACCTCTCGTGAAACCGACGCCATGAAAATCGTCCAAAAATTCCTTGGGAGTAGCTCTATGGACCTCGTGGACCGAAACACGACGGAAATAGGCCACCGAAGAAGAAACGTCGCACTGCGCCAAGATGCCGAAGTCGTCGATGCCGCACCTTCCAAATATTCTGAAACTCCTTCGTAAGATGCAGCACAAGAAGAGGAACAACTTCACTTGAGGGCTCAGTCACAAAAGGGCTGAGAAAAAGGTCAAAAGGCTCAAGGAAGGGGGCTATTTATAGCCCAAGCCCACCAAGGAAGTGGTTCGGATTCGGGCGCCCGAATCCGGCCCAAGCCCAACACTGTGCGCGCCCGAATCCTTCTCGGCGCGCCACGTCACCCGCTCCGTGCCTCGCGCGCCCGCCAATAGCGGTGCGCCGCGTGGCGACGCGGTCCACGCTGGGAACCGTGGGTCGCGGTTCACGGCGGCCCAGCCGGGTCGCTGCGCCCGCCAATGGGCGGGCGACACGTGGCCTGGTGGGGTCCACGGTGCGCCGCGCCCGGCGTGCTGTCGCGCGTGCGTTGACCGCCCAATCAGTGCGCGACACGTGGCACGCCCGCCGTTGGCTGGTCCCGGTGCACGCCAAAACCCGTGGACCACCCTGCCCGCCGCTGCCCATCGCCGCGCTCCGCCGCTGCCCATCGCCGCCGGTGCTACCCTGGCCTGCCGGAACAGTAAAATCTTGCCTCGAAATTCGTGTTTTGGCATCCGGGCTCCGAAAAGTACAAGTAAGTAGTCCATTTTCATCGTTTTCGAGCGCTGAGTCTAAATCTGATTTCCGTTTTGCCAAATTCCACTTCTAAAATTTGTCGAAGGCATCCGGATAGGTATTCTTAATCCAAATTTCGTGCTGGGGTCAAATCTGAGGTCCGATTTGCGCGCAACCATCTCCAACACACATCATAGGCCTCCAGAAGCCACAATTCACATAGTAAGACCTTCGCGGAGATCCGGGTCATCACAAGTGAGGCTTGTCAAAGCAGTTTTGAGAAGCTGAAACGGAGGTTGATGACGGCTCCGATCCTTGCTCTCCCGGTCATGGGAAAGGGATTTGTGATCTACAGCGACGCCTCTCATAGTGGTCTGGGTTGTGTACTGACAGCATGGTAAGGTAATTGCCTATGCTTCACGGCAATTGAAGGATTATGAGAAAAATTACCCTACTCATGATCTTGAGTTGGCAGCGGTCGTGTTTGCTCTGAAGCTGTGTGTCACGCCCGGAGGTTCTAAAAGAGCAGAAAACGTACCTATTTTTTTTTTGAATAGACCTCGCCCCCGGCGCGTGTCAGACCCGCCACATATACAAATTCACTCCCCAAACGGGCGGAGTCTCCTTTGTATATGCACGGCGTTACCAATAGAGCACATAATTTAACCATTCCAACCATGATAGACAAAGTGGAAAGAATACAATAAATCATACCATCACCGCTATATCACACAGCCTATAGCATAAACCCATGGGTTTGTAAATAGGTGCCCACTCGACACCCAGTTTTTCCAAAACGTTTTCGCAAACTCTTTGAGCGGCCATTAACTTGAAAGGATAAATCCACGGGTTTTAAAATCGGTGCCCACACGGCACCTGCTTTGAAAACACTTTTGAAACCGGGTTTGCATTTGAAAACTAGCCGCAATTACACATCCTAACATTCACCAATTAGTTATAGGAAAACATCATTCCAACATCCACCACAAGAAATGTATCACAGTTTAACTAACCGTAGTATGACGAAATAACCAAAGGTAAAGAAGATAACGTATCGTTTACTAGCCCTCATGGCTAGGGTCCTCTAACTGATGCCTCATCGTCGTCCCGAATTCCACCCCTATTCGAACCTGTCACAGTGTGGGTTGTCAGTGACTGATAAAGTAGAGAAACATATAAGTAAATGCAATAACAGAAAGAACACACCGAATCACTGAGCATTTACTTTTCCCCTCCCCTCATGTATCGCTAAATCCCTGTCGAAAGTCACACTGGCACCTACCCCAGCTTCCAGAATATTTTGGGCCCCAACCCCAATACCGTACTCATCTTCTTGGTGCCTCCAACCCCTCCACTGCCCAAGTAGCAGTCGCCTCTCCATGAGGGATCCCCACTAACCTCTCCTTGTGGGGTACACGGGTAAGAACAACTTACCATCTTTCCGAAAAAATACACCCTGTGCAGTGGCCAAACTGCCGGTGTGCGTGTAAGTAATATGAGTATATTTATTGCCTTGCGACCTCAGCCGCTTTAGTCAGAATAGTATAACGCTCCTGCGACCGCAGCCGCTTTGATTAACATAATAAAAAGGGATTCACATGCTATGGGGTTAATCAAACTACCAAACATATCTACTTTATCAAAACGAGTATCCGGGAACGACACCACACCGGTAATAACCAACACCTACCCACCTCGATTATGCGAAACGTGCACTCCGGAGACCGAACCTTGCTCTCTGTTGACGCCCGGACCTAGAATGAGTCCTCAAAAGTGTCGAGGTCAGATCAGAAATATAATAGTGGATACCGAGCCCAACAACTCAAAAACACTAATGACAACTTCACCCGGCGTTGGCGCTCGCGCGCGTCTAGCTACGCGGCCGCCCCCGCGGCGTTGCGGGTCGTATGGCCGCGCGGGCAACAGCCCCACGCGGTATTTGCCGTGACCGCGCGGGCCCTAGCCCCGCGCGGTGCAAGCCGCGGCCGCGCGGGCGCCGGCCCCGTGCGGCACTTGCAGCGGCCGCGCGGGCACCGGCCCCGCTCGGCACTTGCCGCGGCCGCGCGGGCACCGACCCCGCCCGGCACGCGCCGCAACCGCGCGGGCGCCCGTCCGCGCGGCATTAGCTGCGGCCGCGCGGGCAAGGGCCCCGCGCGGCACGGGCTGCTGCCGCCCCGCGAGCGCCCGCCCGCCGCACAAACCGCAGCCGCGGCCTTGCGGGCATGTCCCCGCGCGGCGGTCGCCACAGCCGCGCGGGCACCCGCCCGCGCGGCACTGGCTGCGCCCGCGCGGCCTTGGGCCCCGCGCGGCGCGTGCCTCGACCACGCGGGCGCTCGCCCGCACGACACTTGCCGCGGCCGCGCGGGCCGCGCGCCGGCCCCTCGCGGCGCTTACCCTAGCCGCGACCACGCGGGGATATTGGTCCCGCGCGGCTCTAGCCACGGCCACGCGGGGACCCTTGTAGTGAACCGGAACTTGGTATATAAACAAAATGTAAATAAAAATGGTATGAAATACTATTTTTATTGAGTTAGAAAAGTACAGGGTGACCTGGAAATGAATTGGACCCAAATCGGGATTAAGATAAGATATCTAGAATCTTATGTGAGAAAGTGGGCCCAGACTGTAGGTGGAAAATTCACAGTCTCGGAAAATTCTGAGAAAAGTACGGGAGCTCCGTAAATATGTTTTAAGGCCACAGTAAAAGTTTCGCGTTGATCGGACACCCGGATAGTGAGAACGGGCTCCGCCAGCGAATTCGAATACAGTGGGACTTTTGGTGACCCAGAGGTGGTCCAAACTGAAAAGTTAAAGTACCATAAGGTAAACTAAGTTAAACTGTGGCTGCCCGTCAAATTTGAGCGAAAACGGGCGAGAAACGGGCAATAACGGACGAAAACGGGCGAAACTGGGCTTGGGCCCAAGTTTCGGGCGCCCGAAAGTGGGTTCCGGGCGCCCGGAAAGCACTGTAGCAAACCCAGTTTTGGGGGCTGCAGTGAACCGGGCTGCACTGTAGCGAACCCGGTTCACTGTAGCAGCCCGGTCCGAAAGAGATGCGCCGGAAAGTTACTGTAGCGGCCCGGATCCCGAGGCAGTGGCACGGATCCCGAGGCAGTGGCACGGATCTCGAGGCAATTGGCACGGATCTCGAGGCACGGGCGCGAATCCCGAGGCAAGCCCTTCCCGCGCGAGGCCCGAGGCGCGCGTGGTAGGTGAGGACCGCCACGTGGCGCTTCCTCATTAGTCGCGGCGACCGAGTGGAGCAGGCGTGCGCGGGGAAGGCGCGCGGGCCCTGGCGCGTGTCAGCGCGGATGGCCATGTGTCGGCCTCCCATTCGCGGGTCAACGCGATGCGACGCGCTGACGCGACGGGACACTGCGGCCGGGCGTCAGAGCAGGCGGTAGTGCGGTCCACGTGGCGGCCTCCCATTGGCCGCCGCTGTTCCGTGGTCGCGGTGCACGGGTCCACGGCCACGTGTCGGCCCCTGGTTGGCCGAGCATGGTGACGTGGCACTGAGCTGGCGTGGCGTGGACGCGTGGACCGTGGCGGGGGAATTTACTATAGCCGCCCGAAAGTTTTCGGGCGCCCGAAAGGGTGCGCCCGAAAGTCCGGAAATGGCCAATAAAGGCCCGAAATGGCTCATTTTCCTCCTTTTTCCCTTTTTGGGCTTCACCCGAGCATGCGGGAGAGGGAGAGGGCGATTTTGCCTGGGGTTTTCGAGGGCGCACGAGCGCGCCGTGGACCCCGTGGATCGCGCAAGGTGCTCCAAAGAGACTAAAGGACGCGATGGACGACACGGCATTGTCGAGGTAGGCCCCCGTGTGTCGTTTTTGCGGTATTCTTGGATTTTGGATTTGACCCCCTTTGCCCACGTGCATATTAGGGACCCAACTTTTTGTTCCGTTTTACTGCGCGAGTTTCGCGGGCGTTTTGGATGCGCCTCGTTTTGCGTGCCGCTCGTGGGAGACGTGCTCCGTTTTGCGTGCGGATTCGACGATTGTGCGCGGTTTTGGGCGCAGGCTCGAAAAGCGTGCACCGTTTTACGTGCAACATTGAAAAAGGGACTTGCACCGTTTTGCGTGCCAGTGCGAGGTATGTGCTCCGTTTTGCGCGCAGGTTGGACTAACGGACACCGTTTTGCGTGCAGGTTCTAACAATGCATCTCGTTTTGCATACAGGACTGGATGAAGGTGCACTGTTTTGCGTGCAACCCCACAATAGTGTGTGCACCGTTTTGCATGCCAATGCGGGGTATGTCCTCCGTTTTGCGTGCGGATTTGACGATTGTGCGCGGTTTTGGGCGCAGGCTCGGAAAACGTGCACCGTTTTACGTGCAACGTTGAAAAAGGGACTTGCACCGTTTTGCGTGCCAGTGCGAGGTATATGCTCTGTTTTGCGCGCAGGTTGGACTAACGGACACCGTTTTGCGTGCAGGTTCTAACAATGCATCTCGTTTTGCGTACAGGACTGGATGAAGGTGCACCGTTTCGTGTGCAACCCCACAGTAGCGTGTGTACCGTTTTGCGTGCCAATGTGGGGTATGTGCTCCGTTTTGCGTGCGGGTTGGACCAATGCATGCCATTTTTCGCGTAGGTTCTAATGGTTTACATCGTTCTCCGTGCAGGACTAGGAAAGAAATGTGCACCGTTTTGCATGCAGCCTTAAGAGAAGCATGCTCCGTTTTGCGTACAAACTCGAGGGATGCACACCATTTTGCGTGCAAGCTCGAGGTACCAAGTGGAGCCGCGTTGAGGCCAATTGCAAGTGTCTACAAGCAATTGGAAGAATAGTGATCAAGTGCGCAGACATGAAAGAAAATCGGGTACACTACAAGGTGGGGAATTCTGCCGAAATTGGGTGACCTCTCCCCTTGCTCCCTTGCTTTTCGATTCGAAGCATGATAGTAGCCTGTTAGAGGCATTTGGTAATTATGATATTGATTTCCTGTATCGATGGATTCAGATGAAAAAGAGCAACTGTTGGTTGCCAGAGATAGGGGAATAGTTGTGCATGTGCAAAGAGACATATATGATGAATATGCATGCGTAGAGATAATTATTATTTTATGAATGAGATGAAAATAATTGCATGCATGAAAATGATTAGCTATTCATGATTATTAGCATGTTAGGGTATAACCCTAGGAATCACGTGACATAAAGGAACAACAGTTGTTGATAGTAAGACTAGGAGAAAACCTAGTATAGGGGTTTGACGAGTGACATCAACTTAGTAGTTATCCTAGGGTGGATGAGTGGCATGGTCTTAGGTAATAACCTAAGGACACTGGATAGAGTGATCAATATAGAGTCAGGGAACTCTAGGACAAGCATGACATGGAACTTAGGTAAAGAGAACCTAAGGTGAACTAGTGATCAGCATAGAGTCAGGGAACTCTAGGGCAAGTATGACATGGAACTTAAGTAAAGGGAACCTAAGGTGAACTAGTGGAGTTTGAATTCACAGACAGGATATTAGAGTCAGTGTAACTCTAAGATAAAGTGGAACAGGAAAATAGAGTTAAGTTAACTCTAGGATTCAGTAAGGAATCAGGAAAGCGGGATAAGATCCCAAGGTTAAAGAATTAAACAAATATAACCCTAGAGAGTCATAGGGTGTCTGGGCAAATGGACAATAACTTTAACTTCAATTTGAGTTAAAAAAAGAAAGTGAAATGTGTAAGAGTCCAGGAGACTCTCTGGTTACCCGTGTGGCAAGACCTAGGGTAAGGGATGAAAAAGTGGTTAATAAGCAAGACAAGCAAATTGCTTAAGATAAAGAGAATGAAAAGAGGATATAAATGACGCCTTCGAATTTGAGACTCGTCAAGTGGAGCAGGACTCCGTGGGCAGTGACCCGTCGGACGAGGTACTTTCGAAAGGCTTAAAGTTAAAAGCAAGCTAAAAGTGGCTAAAGAGCATAAAGAGAATGTAAATGGCGCCTTCGAATTTGAGACTCGTCAAGTGGAGCAGGGCTCCCTGGGCAGTGACCCGTCGGACGAGGTACTTTCGAAAGGCTTAAAGTGAAAGTAAAGAGCTAAATGCTCAAAGAAAAGAGAAAGAGATTTGCCAGTGGCAAAATGGGAGCTATAAGCTCGAATAAGAAAGGAAAGCAAGTGTTCAAAGGCAAAGAGGCTAAGAACTAAAGTAAAAAGAAAAAAAAGAAAATATAAAGATTCTACGGTGAAACCAGCCCAGGTTGGAGGTGCGGGCAGTAATCCCTCTCCCGGGTAGAGACCCGTTCGGGACGCTTTTTCCGTAGGACGGAGTAACGAAAATATAAAAATAAAACGGGGGGGCCTACGGTGAAACCAGCCCAGGTTGGAGGTACGGGCAGTAATCCCTCTCCCGGGCAGTGACCCGTTCGGGACGTTTCTTCCGTAGGACGGGGTAACACTTGCAGGTCTTATCGGCAACCTTGGAAATCTTATCTTATGGTAGCAGGACTACCGGGCTTGGGCCCGTTGGATAAGAATTTTCGAGGGTTAACTTGAACTAAAGCACCAGAATTTAAAGAATAAAGAGAAAAATAGAGTGGCCAAGATGGCCGGGTTAGTTGAACCCTGTATGCAGCGGCATAGTGGCCGAGTTGGTGCTTAGTAGCCTAGTAGGACTAGACACAGTAGTGCTGGGTCGATGTGTACATACAGACAGTGATATATTATTTTGCATAGCTGCATTTTGATTTCGAGGATTTTAGTTTCCTAGCACTATTATTATTGCTTCCATTGGACCAAGTGGTGTAGGACACTTTTTCTCGGTGGTTGAACCCACTGGGAACTATGTCGTAGTTCTCACACCCCTTGGGTGACTCCCCCCCCACAGGTTCAGGTATGGATGCAGTGATCGCGACGGTTCAGAGGCAGACGGCGAGGTATACGACAGGGGCAAGGGCCCAGCAGCATAGAGACCTAGAGGGTCTAGCAGAGGTATCCCATTTATATATTCCTTGAGTGAACCTTGTATGGTGAGGAATTTATGTAAAGGAATTGTAATAATTTTATTTGCAAATTCAGAAATGTAAAGTGTAATAAAGTAACGCATGGTTCACTCTTGTATGCTTTCATTTCCGCATTAATTGTATGTTATCGAATGAAAGTTTTAAATTCATAGTGATTTTTAATACTCTGATATTGAGCTTCCGCATACACTTGTTGTGTTATTATGGATGTTACCGTTCCTTTCGGGTACGAGAAAGGCCTTACCCGATTGGCGGGTCTGTTGGCGTGCCCGAACCGTACAAATTGGCGGACTCGGGGCGTGACAGATAAGAGTGGTATCAGAGCCTAGGAATAGTCCTAGGTGGTTAGCAACCTTAGGGAGACCCTAGGGATTAGCACGAGAGAGCGTGTGTATAGTTGGGCGAAAGTATTCGATTGGTTATTGCTGTTCCCAAAAAAGATGTTGGGACTAATCGAGGGCGACGAGCTTTCATTCTTCGGATATTACGTTGGCGGCCGACAACGTAATGTTGGAGATGAAAAGAAGTACCCTCCTATACTTTCGCATAATTGAGTCCACGAGCCTTTTCGTCGGTATATAGACTGCGCGTTGCTCAAATGGCTAAGTTTGGGCTAGTTGTTTCGTTGTGGTGTGCACATTGGCGATAGCACCACATAGAGAAACGCGCCTGTTTCGACTCGAGTCACGAGAGGGCTCGGGGTCAAACGACATACACGAGCTACGATAGCAGGTGGCCGCACTTATTGGTGTGGTCCAGCAGTAGATCAATCTTCTTGCCGAGAGGCGAAAAATTTTCCGCCGGCAGGGAGGTAGACTCTGACGCCTATGGGTGGCGTCGATGTGACAGTCGGAGCAGATCGATAGGCTCCGGTGGCTGATAACGCAGCAAGCTGAGGCTGCATAAATAACGCATGAGTATATGGCGTCGCCGCTTGTAGGGACAACGGTAGAGCGAGTGGCAGTGGCCGCCGAGCTTTTGTCGGCGCACCCCGCACCTTCAGCAAGGGGGTGTAATCAGCTGGTGTCAGCTAGTTTGCTGGCAAAGTGTGGTTGGAAAGGTCCAGTGAGAGACCGACTCATGGAACGCTGGTAATCACTATGTGCGAGAACCAGGTAAGTATGTCCTAAGGGTTAGGGCAAGAAAGATTTACAAGCCTAGAGTAGGCTTCAGGATGCGTGGATCTCTCGATAGAGCAAGAGTTTTAGTGCCGCCGGTCCGATGGATCGGTATAATGGCAAGGGTTGCCACCACAGGGTTCGCGTGTTAATCACCAGTGTTGGTGAACAGTTATCGTGATGCCTCAACCCAGTTGGGAGAGGTGTATAAGAGCCGTGGGTGAGTTTAAGCAATCGCTTAGCACTTTGGATTACGCAAGTTAGCGTGGGGGCGTAGGACGCCCAATTGTATGGGTGCTCATGGAGCACAAGTATTGTTTAGCCAGAGAGAGCTGATTAGGTGGCGTGTTAGCCTTTTCCCAGTGTGGCCAGAGTTGATAGAGAGTTTGGGTCGTGGATTGACGACTAGTTAGTTGATCTTGCTCAGTGAGCATAGCGGTCGCGTGGCGACGATTAGCGGGTTCGCTTGGGGACGATCCGTGCCTGGACCATGTTTGTGGACTGTGGGCCTGTAGCCCAGTGGGCAAGCGCAGTCAGCTGTGAGAGACAGCGGCCCGAGACCTGATGGCGGGGCATGATAGAGATTTGGTCAGGGCGGTAGTCCGAGCGATGACCCGGGAACGTGGAATGCCACGTGTGAGCATTGAGGCTATTAGTACACTGAGAGTGTGTTATGACCAGGCCATAGAGCTAGTGGTGATCGAGGTACTGTAGCTCCTAGTGAGAGTGTTGGGGTAGTAATCCTAAGTGAGGATCTACCCATATGACGATTGGGTCCTTGTGCTAGTGAGAGCCATTGTACAGTGTTGGACTAGTTTTGGGCTATAGGCCCTATTGGACCGTGGTCTGTGAACCTACTAGTAGTCCGAGATATTGGGTTAGCTGAAAACTCGTGGACTTAGAGCGCTAGCAGTGTGTGAGATAGTTGAGGACTTGTGGATTGGCCTAGCCCTCCACATTAGGTAGCGAGTGACCGAAAAATGCGGTAAATGTAATTAGTTGCAGATGCAACCTCCTTGTGAAAGGTAAAATGATCGCGGAATTAAAGTGAAGATTTCGCAAGAAAAGATTTGGTCGTTCGTAGCAATTGAGTGAGCAAGTGCTCAACTGTGTCTTTCACCTACTTGGTGAAAGTGGCCAGACACCAGGTCTGAGTTTGTCCCTGGATTGAGATAGGGATTCATGGATGGGTTGCTTGTGTACTATCAGCGAGCAGGCAATTTGATGCCGGTCACGATATACAGTGAGCCCAATAGTGAGGGCAAGATTCCTCCCTCTCGATCAAGTAGGAGTCGAGATGTGATTCAAGTTTCGAGGACGAAACGTATTTTAAGGGGGGTAGAATGTAGTGAACCGGAACTTGGTATATAAACAAAATGTAAATAAAAATGGTATGAAATACTATTTTTATTGAGTTAGAAAAGTACAGGGTGACCTGGAAATGAATTGGGCCCAAATCGGGATTAAGTTAAGATATCTAGAATCTTATGTGAGAAAGTGGGCCGTGACTGTAGCTGGAAAATTCACAGTCTCGGAAAATTTCGAGAAAAGTACGGGAGCTCCGTAAATATGTTTTAAGGCCACAGTAAAAGTTTCGCGTTGATCGGACACCCGGATAGTGAGAACGGGCTCCGCCAGCGAATTCGAATACAGTGGGACTTTTGGTGACCCAGAGGTGGTCCAAACTGAAAAGTTAAAGTACCATAAGGTAAACTAAGTTAAACTGTGGCTGCCCGTCAAATTTGAGCAAAAACGGGCGAGAAACGGGCAAGAACGGACGAAAACGAGCGAAACTGGGCTTGGGCCCAAGTTTCGGGCGCCCGAAAGTGGGTTCCAGGCGCCCGGAAAGCACTGTAGCAAACCCAGTTTTGGGGGCTGCAGTGAACCGGGCTGCACTGTAGCGAACCCGGTTCACTGTAGCAGCCCGGTCCGAAAGAGATGCGCCCGAAAGTTACTGTAGCGGCCCGGATCCCGAGGCAGTGGCACGGATCCCGAGGCAGTGGCACGGATCCCGAGGCGGTTGGCACGGATCTCGAGGCACGGGCGCGAATCCCGAGGCAAGCCCTTCCCGCGTGAGGCGCGGGGGTGCGCGGCCCGAGGCGCGCGTGGTAGGTGAGGACCGCCACGTGGCGCTTCCTCATTGGTCGTGGCGAGCGAGTGGAGCAGGCGTGCACGGGGAAGGCCCGCGGGCCCTGGCGCGTGTCAGCGGGGACGGCCACGTGTCGGCCTCCTATTCGCGGGTCAGCGCGACGCGACGCGCTGACGCGACGTGACACTGCGGCCAGGCGTCAGAGCAGGCGGTAGTGCGGTCCACATGGCGGCCTCCCATTGGCCGCCGCTGTTCCGTGGTCGCGGTGCACGGGTCCACGGCCACGTGTCGGCCCCTGGTTGGCCGAGCATGGTGACGTGGCGCTGAGCTGGCGCGGCGTGGACGCGTGGACCGCGGCGGGGGCTTTTACTATAGCCGCCAGAAAGTTTTCGGGCGCCCGAAAGTTTTCGGGCGCCCGGAAGGGTGCGCCCGAAAGTCCGG
Organism: Tillandsia leiboldiana; assembly: GCA_029204045.2. NCBI lineage: Eukaryota > Viridiplantae > Streptophyta > Magnoliopsida > Poales > Bromeliaceae > Tillandsia > Tillandsia leiboldiana. Next base: position 22,138,088 of record CM055070.1, read on the forward strand.
AAATGGCCTATAAAGGCCCGAAATGGCTCATTTTCCTCCTTTTTCCCTTTTTGGGCTTCACCCGAGCGTGCGGGAGAGGGAGAGGGCAATTTCACCTGGGGTTTTCGAGGGCGCACGAGCGCGCCGTGGACCCCGTGGATCGCGCAAGGTGCTCCAAAGAGACTAAAGGATGCGATGGACGACACGGCATTGCCGAGGTAGGCCCCCGTGTGTCGTTTTTGCGGTATTTTTGGCACAGCTTTGAATTTCCTTCTTGGATTTTGGATTTGACCCCCTTTGCCCACGTGCATGTTAGGGACCCAACTTTCTGTGCAGTTTTACTCCGCGAGTTTCGCGGGCGTTTTGGACGCGCCTCATTTTGCGTGCCGCTCTTGGGAGATGTGCTCCGTTTTGCGTGCGGATTCGACGATTGTGCGCGGTTTTGGGCGCAGGCTTGGAAAACGTGCACCGTTTTGCATGCAACATTGAAAAAGGGACTTGCACCGTTTTGCGTGCCAGTGCGAGGTATGTGCTCCGATTTGCGCGCAGGCTGGACTAACGGACACCGTTTTGCGTGCAGGTTCTAACAATGCATCTCGTTTTGCGTACAGGACTGGATGAAGGTACACCGTTTCGCGTGCAACCCCACAGTAGTGTGTGCACCGTTTTGCGTGCCAATGCGGGGTATGTGCTCCGTTTTGCGTGCGGATTTGACGATTGTGCGCGGTTTTGGGCGCAGGCTCGGAAAACGTGCACCGTTTTACGTGCAACGTTGAAAAAGGGACTTGCACCGTTTTGCGTGCCAGTGCGAGGTATATGCTCTGTTTTGCGCACAGGTTGGACTAACGGACACCGTTTTGCGTGCAGGTTCTAACAATGCATCTCGTTTTGCGTACAGAATGGATGAAGGTGCACCGTTTCGCGTGCAACGCCACAGTAGCGTGTGCACCGTTTTGCGTGCTAATGCGGCGTATGTGCTCCGTTTTGCGTGCGGGTTGGACCAATATGCGCCATTTTTCGCGTAGGTTCTAATGGTTTACATCGTTATCAGTGCAAGACTAGGAAAGAAATGTGCACCGTTTTGCGCGCAGCCTTAAGAGAAGCATGCTCCGTTTTGCGTATACACTCGAGGGATGCGCACCGTTTTGCGTGCAAGCTCGAGGTACCAAGTGGAGCCGCGTGTAGGCCAATTGCAAGTGTCTACAAGCAATTGGAAGAATAGTGATCAAGTGCGGAGACATGAAAGGAAATCGGGGACACTACAAGGTGGGGAATTCTGCCGAAATTGGGTGACCTCTCCCCTTGCTCCCTTGCTTTTCGATTCAAAGCAAGATAGTACCCTGTTAGAGGCGTTAGGTAATTATGATATTGATTACCTGTATCGATGGATTCAGATGAAAAAGAGCAACTGTTGGTTGCCAGAGATAGGGGAATAGTTGTGCATGTGCAAAGAGACACAGAGGAAAAATGTGAGGACCCGAAAATTCCCACGTTTGGATTACTATTGGATCTGCGGCTTCTGGAGACCCATGTTGGGTGTTAGAGGTGTTTGCGCGCATATTGGACTCAAGGATTGGACCCGGCATGAAAAACGGATCAAGTTTGCTTCTCCGAGAATTTTCGAGAAATTTTAGAGTTGGATTTTGGCCGATCGGACTTCGGATTTGGAATCAGCGCGCGAAAACGATCGAAATGGACTATTTACTCGAATTTTTCGGAGCCCGGATGCGAAAACACGTTTTTCGAGGCAAGGGCTACTGTTCCGGCGGCCGGAGCGGCGCCGGCGGCGACGGAGCGCGGCGGCACAGGCGCGCGGTCCACCGCGGGAGGCGTGCACCGGGCGCGGGCCACGTGGCGCGGTCCGGTTGGCCGGCGCAGCAGGCGCGGTCCACGGGCTGTGGCGGGGTGCACGGTGGACCGAGGTTAGGCCACGTGTCACCTAGTGGTTGGACGGTCTTGGTGCGCGCGGTCCACGCAGTGTCGTGGGTGCACGGTGGACCGGGGGTGGACGCGTGGCATCTGGTGGTTGGTGCGGTGTTGTGCGTGCGGTTCATGGAACGTGGGGTGGTTGCCTCGGGATGCGTGCCCGACAGGCGCTCGTGGGCGCGCGTGGGCGCGCTGACCCGTGGCTCCCGCGCATCTTTGGAGCGCCACGTGTCGGATTCCGAGTGGGTGGCGTACGTGGTCCAGGCGCACCGAGATAAAAACCGGGACATGGATGGCATTTTTCCTATTGTTTGGTTTGGTTGGTTTATTCTTGAACCCGAGCTGCCTTCACCTTGGATTTTCTCCCTCTTCCCGAGCTCCACCACCCTTGCACCCTCAAGTAAAGTTGAAGAGCTCCCTGTCGCGCATCTTCTGGCAGAGGCCCGGATTTTTTGGAAGACCCGGCGACGGCGATCTCGGCATCGGAGTACGAAGCGACGTTCTTCCGTCGGAGGCCCGTTAGTGTCACTCTTTAGTGTGATAGGCCCACAGAGCTACCCCGATCGTATTTTTGGACGATTTTCATGGCGTTGGAATCACGAGAGGTACGCCGTCGATTTCCGTATTCATCGTTTAGTCTCGTTTGGGGCTTTTGACACGGATTCCGAGGAGTTTCTGAACCCCCTTATTTCTGTTGGAGTTTTTGGACAGCGGTTCCTTGCCGGAATTTTATCTCCGCACTCGAGCATCAGATCGAGACGAGCCTATACACTTTTTGGATCTACTCGTCACAAGGATTATCATCGTATTTTTCCGGGATTTTTCTGAGGCTTGCCCGAAGGTATACTATTCCCCTTTTATCTGTGTTTGAGTTTACAGTTGTGTGGTTGTGAGTGTTTGCGCACCTGTACTGTGGAATTTGTAACTTGGCCTACGGGGCTCCGAATTGGGCGTGCAGGTACCCGTTTCGAAGGTCTCGACGCAAGGATCGCTGTGATATTTATTTCAGAATTTTTGGAGCCTTATCTGCAGGTGAAAAATGGACATCTTTGAGGCTGAATTTCATAGTGTGATTATTTGGGTAATTTATGGGATTTAAGTGTAACTTTGGACTGTATGTTGTACCCAGGAGAGTTTGCGGGTATTGCTGGACCCGTTGGAGTTGGAGATTTGGGATTCTGGGTATTTTCAGCTGTGGGACTTGGATAGTCAGCTCTTCAGGTGGGTGGCCTTGTCTTCATGACCTATGGACTGTACATTAATTCTATCAGTGTAGGGACTTGCATGTTGTAGATGTATTTTGTATAGCATGCTAGAATTTAGGAATTGATGTTCCTGATGCTGTCAGATGATCATGTGTTTATTTATTTCCCTACAAGCTGTTGATTATTGTTATCTTGGAATTTGACCTAGCACCCCTGTCATATGTTGCATGTGTAACCAGACTAGTAGAAAACCCTCACTTGGGCTAGGGTTATTTCTGCTTTAGACATCCACACTTCTACTTTCCTGGACATAGTGTTCTTCCTCGCCCGGGTAGTGGGCCGAGTGGTCAGGAGTTATCTTTTAGCGTGGGATGCATGTTACACTCGTGCTTGGGAGCAGAGTGGAGTTTGGTAGATGTAGTTGGTTGTTCATCTGTAGCGGGAGCCGTTTGGGTAGACGGCGGTCCCGAGATGTTTTATTCTCTTGTTTTATCTATCGCCGCTGTGTTAGTGGCAGCGGTATATCAGTGTTAGCAGGACCTTAAACCCAGAACCTTTTTGGACACACATATGATTTTTATCAACCAAATGGTTTCTTCCAAGCATCGTAGGGTCGCCGGAGTCTCTTCTTGTTTGATTGGACGAAGGCATTAGCCCTTCGAGGCTTGGATATAAAACTTGGTTTCAACTGTTTTCCTAAAAAGAACTAAAAATCATTAAATATGGATTTCTTACAGATCAAAGGGCTTCAGTAAGAAATGTCACCTTTTCCTATAAATTAACCACCCGAGATGATTCGAGTGGTCTGGGTTCTAAGGTCTGCCTTCTTCTTGGGACGAGAACAACGAGAGGCTATGCCTAGAGCCTGTTCTTGTTTGATTTGGATTGTAGGTTCTAGTCTTTCGGGGTTCCCGGACCCTTCCTCGTGTCAGTGGATGCGATGTTGGCCTGTTGAGGCAGTTGTTCGCAGTGGATGCGATGTTGGCCTGTTGAGGCAGTTTCTCGCAGTGGATGCGACTTTGTGCTATGAGTTGGTAGAGTGTGATCTAGAGGTTGTTTTTTCCGATTTAGTGGTGGAGGTGGTTCTCCCACCTAGCTTTGAGGATCTTGGGGTTCTGGCAGATCGAGTCGTGGAGGTTTCCCGACTCAGCCATGGTCGTGCATTTATCAGATTGAGTCGTTGAGGGTTCTCCGACATAGCTGTGAGAGTGTTTTGGGCTATTCCTGTTTGAGTTGAGGTTCTTTTTCCGACTGAGTTGTGCTTTGAGCTTGGAGTTACCGATCTGTTTGATCGTGGATCATAGCCTGCATGAGCCACATTTGAGCTTGACAGAGATACTTTACAGAGATACTTGAGATGGGTTACTTTTTACTCGAGCGGGTCGCTCCCCTCGAGTGCCACTCCGGAGTAGGCGAGACCGGGTTGTTTTACCGGCGTGAGATTGAGCTTTTCTATCGCGACTTGTCGTTGCATTTGTCCCTCTGACTGTGCTGGTGTTGGCAGTCATGGACGTCCTACATAAGTCCGCTCCTCCGGGACGTAACGGCAGTAGGTTGGCGCAGGTTTGACTGGACCCGAGGAGGCAGTCAGTTCAGATTGGGTGATCAGAGATGAGAGTTAGTTGTGGCATCATGTTCTTTCTGTTCCACTCTTTGAGCATCTAGATAGAGGCATAGTAGCTGTAGAGTTTACCTTTCCCTGCTTTCCTTACAGCACTGTATTTGTTACTTTATGCCTCTAGTAGACTTAGTGGGCAGACCGTTGGGCTTGTTGGCGGCACCCACTGAGAACTACTTGGGACGTAGTTCTCACACCCGTCGTGGTGTATTTTCCCACTGGGACTTCTACTCCTGTTCCTGCTGCTCCTGTTGCTGCTTCTTCAGATCGAGGTGAGGGAGTCGCGATCTAGATCCCTACCAGTCGTCGTCCAGAGAGTAGATGTACCCTTATTATTTTGAGAGTTTCTTGTTGAGAGACTTTGTAGTGAGGTATAGAGTTGTACTTTTCTTTTAGAGTTGAGTGACTTGTACTTTGGTGAGGACCTTGTATTAATTTATTTTTTATTTCTAGCAGGTTATTTTCAGCTCTGATATCTGGTTAGTTTAGTATCTATCTTTTGCAGGTTTGACGCTTCGTCTATACGGGGTTCACCGTATGGGCGGCGGATCTGTTGGCGAGCCCGAGTCGCAGTTTCGACGCCGGGGCGTGACAGATTAGAGTGGTATCAGAGCCTAGGTTGTAGGTCATTGAGGACTTAGAAACCCTAGGCTTGTGGTTGGACATTAGGATGACTACGTGAGAGTCGTGACTTTTAGCGAGAGTCCTGATCGAGTTTTGTACCTCTCCCATGAGACGGGATGAGTGATTGGCATGTTTATGCTCCTAAGCGATTATGTTGGCTGCAGACAACATAATGCTGTGGAATTGATAACATGTCTTAGACTTTCGCTGGATTGGGTCGTATGATTGTTGTGTCCTGATGTTTGTTATTGTGCAGTGGTCTACGATGCTTATGAGACGTCGTGCTGTGAGGAATGCGCTTTCCGCATCTGATTAGTAACCCGAGCAGCGGGAGGCAGAGCTATCAGAGCAGAGCGAGACCCAAGAGCAATGGATCCAGATGGCACAGATGTCGGAGGCTGTCCGATGCCAGGAGGAGGCCATGGAACGTTTGATGCGCTTGTTGGAGCAGAGAGCACAGTTAATTGCAGTACCGCTTGAGTGTCATCCAGTACTTTCTTCCTATGCAGTGGTACCTTCAGTTGTACCGGTGGCGCCGATGGAGCGAGCAGCCCCCTCCGTGCCGACGAGCAGTTCCGAGGCACCGAGGCAGGGTGGATAGTGGATAGTAGCTGAGCTTCGGGACGTCATTGGTCGATGGAGCCAGTCCCGGCAGTCTGAACCATCCCGATTCACAGGTTTGAGTTGGAGCCTTTGTAGGCAAACTTGGGGTTGGTAGTGATGGAGAGACTATCTGAGAGCCTTCATGTGCTAGGGAGTTTATACAGTTGTTGAACTGCACGCTCCAGGTTTCGAGGGACGAGGCGCATAGGATATGTTTGACGAGGAATGGTTTGCGCCAGGATACCTTTCAGTTTAGTTGGTCCCTCCGTTTTGGATTATTGACGCTTCGATGGGTAGGCTTTGTGTGTGGAGCGTGGCGTTGCAGTTCCTTTGGATAGGGATCTGCCGCCAGAGGCGAGTTCTGGATTTTGGCGCTTCGCGCCAGGTGATGGAGGATAGATCGGTCGGCGGAGGCATTCCTGATTTCTTTTTCTAGGGTAGCGGATTTTTGCGATGCCAGAGATCGGGTGGACCCCGATGGCAGCATCAGCATCTACATCAGAGTGGCGCGGCGGTAGCATGGATTGGTTATCTACGGAGGACCGCATTGGTCACCCCAGTATGAGCAGAGGCAGAGACCGTGCTCCCTATGTGGATAGTCTAGATATTTTTCGACAGACTGGACATTGACGTCGAGGTAGACTGAGCGACGACCACCTACATCGAGCGGATGAGTCTGTGCCGCCCGGTTGGAGGGCGCCACAGCAGCGGACCGGGTTGTCACCGGCATGATTTCTTACAGCAGTCTGAATTGGTAATTGTGGCAGTTCAGTGTTTTGACCCAGTGCTTGGGATTGGTTAGCACAGTGTCACAGGATGTTTGGCTGCGGAAAGAGAGGATTTTGACCTTCTACAAGGCAGACGAGAGGAGGCTTGGTTGTCGAGATTGCTAGAGCACACAGGTTATAGTGACAGTGTGTGAGGTGCTTACGGCGGCACTGGGACTCAAGGATATCCCTGTTGCCCACGGGATCCCGGGTGAGATTTCACCTAAGCTGTTGATGATGCCGCCGGTTAGGGGGACCGAGATTGCGGTTGACGTGGTTCGGGGAACCGCGCCACCCTCGACAGCACCTCATTGGATATCGCCAGTGGAGCAGTTAGAGAGCTGATGGCGGAGTTACAGGATCTGATGGATTGAGGGTTCTTTTGGTGAGTTGATCACTTGCCACGTCGTTGATACACGACGATGGGGGTTCATTGTGACTTGAGCACATGCAGGTCCGGATATTATTTAGGACATTTTGGGGGAGTCCTACTCCGACAGTCATTGTATGATGCGAGTACCTATATGGAATCATACAGCTGAGTATTTTGCCAAGACGGCGTTTAGGACACGGTAGGGGCATTATGAGCTCACAGTGAGGCCAATTGGATTGATTAATGCCATGCCGCTCTTATGAATTGAGGAATTGTGCTCCAGCTGTACTTGAATGAATTGGTAGCAAGATTCTTCAGGAATTTTATGGTTTACTCCCAGAGCGACTTGGAGCACGAGGAGCACTTGTGGATGTGCTACCAGGCCTGTGTGGACGAAGCTGTATGCCAAGTTATTGTGATACAAGTTTTAGCTCCAAGTGCATGCCTTCTTTGGTCACCTTATTCTAGCCGTTAGGGTGGCGGTGAAATCCGGCCAAGATGGATGCTATCTGGGATTGGCCGAGACTGACATCTATTGTCGAGACGAGAAGCTTCCTGGACTGGACAGTGCCAGCAGACCTGGACGAATGGATGATTAGGCTGATACCAGCGCCGTTTTTAGCATCGCCAGTGATGGGAGTTGGATTTGCGTGTTACAGTGATGCCTCCCATAGTGGCTTTGGAGTTACAGTAGATTATTGTTGAGCATTCTGTATCACCCCGACAGGGCCACTGTGGTGGCGGATACCTGGAGCCGGATAGCTTTTCGGGGTTGAGTTTAATGATTCCACAGCTGGCGCGGTGTGGACTGTTGAGGGAAACATGGCTTCTGGTTGTGTCTTTAAGGGTTCCTTTGGATGATAGACCGCGGCTGAGTAGTTCACTCAGATGGTCAGGATTCGGGAGTGACCGAGTGAGGACCCCTCCTTGTTTGAGCTCTTTCCTTATGGGTTGATCGTGGGGGTATGCTTCGGTTGCCTTGGTTGTGTTGACACAGGATGTGATTTGGTGCGTATGGCACTGGTGGTTATTTTGTTTCCCCCAGCTTTTGGCGGAGCCCCCGGTGGTGTTTCACGTCTCAGCTCAGGAGTGTTTTTCCTTTTGGATCTCTCGCCCGTGATTGACTCGCTCCAGCTAAGATTTGTGGGTGTGGGAGTACGAGGGACGCCCGTTGCGAATTCTGGCTCGTGTGATGAGAGAATTGCGTAACCGGGCCATGCCGTACTGATTATTATTTTGTTGAGGAGTAATCACGGGGAGTGAGTAGCGACTGGGGAGTTGGAGACTGTGTTGTTGGATGCTTACCCTTGGCTTTGAACTTCCTTTTGAGCCGTGTTTGTTTCGAGGACGAAACTTTCTTTTAGCGGGGGAGGGTGTGACGACCCGGAAATTCCCACGTTTGGATTACTGTTGGATCTGCGGCTTCTGGAGACCCATGTTGGGTGTTAGAGGTGTTTGCGCGCATATTGGACTCAAGGATTGGACCCGGCATGAAAAACGGATCAAGTTTGCTTCTCCGAGAATTTTCGAGAAATTTTAGAGTTGGATTTTGGCCGATCGGACTTCGGATTTGGAATCAGCGCGCGAAAACTATCGAAATGGACTATTTACTCGAATTTTTCGGAGCCCGGATGCGAAAACACGTTTTTCGAGGCAAGGGCTACTGTTCCGGCGGCCGGAGCGGCGCCGGCGGCGACGGAGCGCGGCGGAGCGCGGCGGCACAGGCGCGCGGTCCACCGCGGGAGGCGTGCACCGGGCGAGGGCCACGTGGCGCGGTCCGGTTGGCCGGCGCAGCAGGCGCGGTCCACGGGCTGTGGCGGGGTGCACGGTGGACCGAGGTTAGGCCACGTGTCACCTAGTGGTTGGACGGTCTTGGTGCGCGCGGTCCACGCAGTGTCGGGGTGCACGGTAGACCGGGGGTGGACGCGTGGCATCTGGTGGTTGGTGCGGTGTTGTGCGTGCGGTTCATGGAACGTGGGGTGGTTGCCTCGGGATGCGTGCCCGACAGGCGCTCGTGGGCGCGCGTGGGCGCGCTGACCCGTGGCTCCCGCCCATCTTTGGAGCGCCACGTGTCGGATTCCGAGTGGGTGGCGTACGTGGTCCAGGCGCACCGAGATAAAAACCGGGACATGGATGGCATTTTTCCTATTGTTTGGTTTGGTTGGTTTATTCTTGAACCCGAGCTGCCTTCACCTTGGATTTTCTCCCTCTTCCGGAGCTCCACCACCCTTGCACCCTCAAGCAAAGTTGAAGAGCTCCCTGTCGCGCATCTTCTGGCAGAGGCCCGGATTTTTTGGAAGACCCGGTGACGGCGATCTCGGCATCGGAGTACGAAGCGACGTTCTTCCATCGGAGGCCCGTTAGTGTCACTCTTTAGTGTGAGAGGCCCACAGAGCTACGCCGATCGTATTTTTGGACGATTTTCACGGCGTTGGAATCACGAGAGGTACGCCGTCGATTTCCGTATTCATCGTTTAGTCTCGTTTGGGGCTTTTGACATGGATTCCGAGGAGTTTCTGAACCCCCTTATTTCTGTTGGAGTTTTTGGACAGCGGTTCCTTGCCGGAATTTTATCTCCGCACTCGAGCATCAGATCGAGACGAGCCTGTACACTTTTTGGATCTACTCGTCACAAGGATTATCATCGTATTTTTCCGGGATTTTTCTGAGGCTTGCCCGAAGGTATACTATTCCCCTTTTATCTGTGTTTGAGTTTACAGTTGTGTGGTTGTGAGTGTTTGCGCACCTGTACTGTGGAATTTGTAACTTGGCCTACGGGGCTCCGAATTGGGCGTGCAGGTACCCGTTTCGAAGGTCTCGACGCAAGGATCGCTGTGATATTTATTTCAGAATTTTTGGAGCCTTATCTGCAGGTGAAAAATGGACATCTTTGAGGCTGAATTTCAGAGTGTGATTATTTGGGTAATTTATGGGATTTAAGTGTAACTTTGGACTGTATGTTGTACCCAGGAGAGTTTGCAGGTATTGCTGGACCCGTTGGAGTTGGAGATTTGGGATTCTGGGTATTTTCAGCTGTGGGACTTGGATAGTCAGCTCTTCAGGTGGGTGGCCTTGTCTTCATGACCTATGGACTGTACATTAATTCTATCAGTGTAGGGACTTGCATGTTGTAGATGTATTTTGTATAGCATGCTAGAATTTAGGAATTGATGTTCCTGATGCTGTCAGATGATCATGTGTTTATTTATTTCCCTACAAGCTGTTGATTATTGTTATCTTGGAATTTGACCTAGCACCCCTGTCATATGTTGCATGTGTAACCAGACTAGTAGAAAACCCTCACTTGGGCTAGGATTATTTCTGCTTTAGACATCCACACTTCTACTTTCCTGGACATAGTGTTCTTCCTCGCCCGAGTAGTGGGCCGAGTGGTCAGGAGTTATCTTTTAGCGTGGGATGCATGTTACACTCGTGCTTGGGAGCAGAGTGGAGTCTGGTAGATGTAGTTGGTTGTTCATCTGTAGCGGGAGCCGTTTGGGTAGACGGCGGTCCCGAGATGTTTTATTCTCTTGTTTTATCTGTCGCCGCTGTGTTAGTGGCAGCGGTATATCAGTGTTAGCAGGACCTTAAACCCAGAACCTTTTTGGACACACATATGATTTTTATCAACCAAATGGTTTCTTCCAAGCATCGTAGGGTCGCCGGAGTCTGTTCTTGTTTGATTGGACGAAGGCATTAGCCCTTCGAGGCTTGGATATAACACTTGGTTTCAACTGTTTTCCTAAAAAGAACTAAAAATCATTAAATATGGATTTCTTAGAGATCAAAGGGCTTCAGTAAGAAATGTCACCTTTTCCTATAAATTAACCACCCGAGATGATTCGAGTGGTCTGGGTTCTAAGGTCTGCCTTCTTCTTGGGACGAGAACAACGAGAGGCTATGCCTAGAGCCTGTTCTTGTTTGATTTGGATTGTAGGTTCTAGTCTTTCGGGGTTCCCGGACCCTTCCTCGTGTCAGTGGATGCGATGTTGGCCTGTTGAGGCAGTTGTTCGCAGTGGATGCGATGTTGGCCTGTTGAGGCAGTTTCTCGTAGTGGATGCGACTTTGTGCTATGAGTTGGTAGAGTGTGATCTAGAGGTTGTTTTTCCGATTTAGTGGTGGAGGTGGTTCTCCCACCTAGCTTTGAGGATCTTGGGGTTCTGGCAGATCGAGTCGTGGAGGTTTCCCGACTCAGCCATGGTCGTGCATTTATCAGATTGAGTCGTTGAGGGTTCTCCGACATAGCTGTGAGAGTGTTTTGGGCTATTCCTGTTTGAGTTGAGGTTCTTTTTCCGACTGAGTTGTGCTTTGAGCTTGGAGTTACCGATCTGTTTGATCGTGGATCATAGCCTGCATGAGCCACATTTGAGCTTGACAGAGATACTTTACAGAGATACTTGAGATGGGTTACTTTTTACTCGAGCGGGTCGCTCCCCTCGAGTGCCACTCCGGAGTAGGCGAGACCGGGTTGTTTTACCGGCGTGAGATTGAGTTTTTCTATCGCGACTTGTCGTTGCATTTGTCCCTCTGACTGTGCTGGTGTTGGCAGTCATGGACGTCCTACATAAGTCCGCTCCTCCGGGACGTAACGGCAGTAGGTTGGCGCAGGTTTGACTGGACCCGAGGAGGCAGTCAGTTCAGATTGGGTGATCAGAGATGAGAGTTAGTTGTGGCATCATGTTCTTTCTGTTCCACTCTTTGAGCATCTAGATAGAGGCATAGTAGCTGTAGAGTTTACCTTTCCCTGCTTTCCTTACAGCACTGTATTTGTTACTTTATGCCTCTAGTAGACTTAGTGGGCAGACCGTTGGGCTTGTTGGCGGCACCCACTGAGAACTACTTGGGACGTAGTTCTCACACCCGTCGTGGTGTATTTTCCCACAGGGACTTCTACTCCTGTTCCTGCTGCTCCTGTTGCTGCTTCTTCAGATCGAGGTGAGGGAGTCGCGATCTAGATCCCTACCAGTCGTCGTCCAGAGAGTAGATGTACCCTTATTATTTTGAGAGTTTCTTGTTGAGAGACTTTGTAGTGAGGTATAGAGTTGTACTTTTCTTTCAGAGTTGAGTGACTTGTACTTTGGTGAGGACCTTGTATTAATTTATTTTTTATTTCTAGCAGGTTATTTTCAGCTCTGATATCTGGTTAGTTTAGTATCTATCTTTTGCAGGTTTGACGCTTCGTCTATACGGGGTTCACCGTATGGGCGGCGGATCTGTTGGCGAGCCCGAGTCGCAGTTTCGACGCCGGGGCGTGACAAAAAAGCAACTGTTGGTTGCCAAACATATATGATGAATATGCATGCGTAGAGATAATTATTATTTTATGAATGAGATGAAAATAATTGCATGCATGAAAATGATTAGCTATTCATGATTATGAGCATGTTAGGGTATAACCCTAGGAATCACGTGACATAAAGGAACAACAGTTGTTGGTAGTAAGACTAGGAGAAAACCTAGTATAGGGGTTTGACGAGTGACATCAACTTAGGAGTTATCCTAGGGTGGATGAGTGGCATGGTCTTAGGTAATAACCTAAGGACACTGGATGGAGTGATCAATATAGTGTCAAGGAACTCTAGGACAAGCATGACATGGAACTTAGGTAAAGAGAACCTAAGGTGAACTAGTGATCAGCATAGAGTCAGGGAACTCTAGGGCAAGTATGAGATGGAACTTACGTAAAGGGAACCTAAGGTGAACTAGTGGAGTTTGAATTCACAGACAGGATATTAGAGTCAGTGTAACTCTAAGATAAAGTGGAACAGGAAAATAGAGTTAAGTTAACTCTAGGATTCAGTAAGGAATCAGGAAAGCGGGATAAGATCCCAAGGTTAAAGAATTAAACAAATATAACCCTAGAGAGTCATAGGGTGTCTGGGCAAATAGACAATAACTTTAACTTCAATTTGAGTTAAAAAAAGAAAGTGAAATGTGTAAGAGTCCAGGAGACTCTCTGGTTACCCGTGTGGCAAGACCTAGGCTAAGGGATGAAAAAGTGGTTAATAAGCAAGACAAGCAAATTGCTTAAGATAAAGAGAATGAAAAGAGGATATAAATGACGCCTTCGAATTTGAGACTCGTCAAGTGGAGCAGGACTCCCTGGGCAGTGACCCGTCGGACGAGGTACTTTCGAAAGGCTTAAAGATAAAAGCAAGCTAAAAGTGGCTAAATAGCATAAAGAGAATGTAAATAGCGCCTTCGAATTTGAGACTTGTCAAGTGGAGCAGGGCTCCCTGGGCAGTGACCCGTCGGACGAGGTACTTTCGAAAGGCTTAAAGTGAAAGTAAAGAGCTAAATGCTCAAAGAAAAGAGAAAGAGATTTGCCAGTGCCAAAATGGGAGCTATAAGCTCGAATAAGAAAGGAAAGCAAGTGTTCAAAGGCAAAGAGGCTAAGAACTAAAGTAAAAGGAAAAGAAAGAAAATATAAAGATTCTACGGTGAAACCAGCCCAGGTTGGAGGTACGGGCAGTAATCCCTCTCCCGGGTAGAGACCCGTTCGGGACGTTTCTTCCGTAGGACGGAGTAACGAAAATATAAAAATAAAACGGGCGGGCCTACGGTGAAACCAGCCCAGGTTGGAGGTACGGGCAGTAATCCCTCTCTCGGGCAGTGACCCGTTCGGGACGTTTCTTCCGTAGGACGGGGTAACACTTGCGGGTCTTATCGGCAACCTTGGAAATCTTATCTTATGGTAGCAGGACTACCGGGCTTGGGCCCGTTGGATAAGAATTTTCGAGGGTTAACTTGAACTAAAGCACCAGAATTTAAAGAATAAAGAGAAAATAGAGTGGCCAAGATGGCCGGGTTAGTTGAACCCTGTATGCAGCGGCATAGTGGCCGAGTTGGTGCTTAGTAGCCTAGTAGGACTAGACACAGTAGTGCTGGGTCGATGTGTACATACAGACAGTGATATATTATTTTGCATAGCTACATTTTGATTTCGAGGATTTTAGTTTCCTAGTACTATTATTGTTGCTTCCATTGGACCAAGTGGTGTAGGACACTTTTTCTTGGTGGTTGAACCCACTGGGAACTATGTCGTAGTTCTCACACCCCTTGGGTGACCCCCCCCCCCCACACAGGTTCAGGTATGGATGCAGCGATCGCGACGGTTCAGAGGCAGACGGTGAGGTATACGACAGGGGCAAGGGCCCAGCAGCATAGAGACCTAGAGGGTCTAGCAGAGGTATCCCATTTATATATTCCTTGAGTGAACCTTGTATGGTGAGGAATTTATGTAAAGGAATTGTAATAATTTTATTTGCAAGTTCAGAAATGTAAAGTGTAATAAAGTAACGCATGGTTCACTCTTGTGTGCTTTCATTTCCGCATTAACTGTATGTTATCGAATGAAAGTTTTAAATTCATAGTGATTTTTAATACTCTGATATTGAGCTTCCGCATACACTTGTTGTGTTATTATGGATGTTACCGTTCCTTTCGGGTAGGAAAATGGCCTTACCCGATTGGCGGGTCTGTTGGCGTGCCCGAACCGTACAAATTGGCAGACTCAGGGCGTGACAACCCTGGTCCCGCGCGGCTCTAGCCGCGGCCGCGCGGGCACCGTCCCCGCGCGGCGCGTATTACGGTCGCGGCGGCGATGCCCTAGGGCTTCGCGGTGCGACACGTTAGGTAGCAAACGGCTACTCCAAAGACTCCGCGATAGACCGAAACCGAAAACCGAGCGAAACTATACGAAAATAAATCTAGTTTACCTCTAATCGTCGGAGACGGTGATCCGTTCACGCTCCCGGCTTCGGCACGTTCGTTCGGAGGGTTTGAGTCCTTTAACCTTCTCTTTCTTTTCCACCGTTTCCTTCCGATTCGGGTTTCGCCTTTTCCCTTTTCTTTCGCTCGTTCCTTCCTCTCGTTTCCTTCCGGTTAGGGTTTCGCCTTTTTCCTTTTCTCTCTTTTTTTTTCTTTCTTTCGGGAGAAATCACAAATTAATCTTTTTGTACGACAAAATTCAGATCGGGTATTTTAAAATCCTAATTAATTAATTCCTCAATTAATTAATTCCTCAATTAATTAATTCCTCAGATAAGATCTTTCGGGATAATTCTTTAAAGATAATTCTTTAAAGATAAATCCCTCTTTTCCCTCGGAAAGCGTGCCAAATCACTTACGCGGATTTCGATGCACCCCCTGGCCATTGCGATCACTTTATACCCCTTTCCGGGAGTTCCGTAATTCGGAATCCGGATCCGATCGCACTGTCGTTCTCCGTTTTCCGAGCTCTATCGCAGAAAAATACCCGCACCTCCAAATTATCGACTTAAGTAAACCCGTTACATTAGTTACTTTAAACGGAAACTTTATTAGCAGGAGGTATAAAGTGTTACAAAAATCTATGATATTACACCACTCACCTCTTAAAAGAACTTTCGTCCTCGAAACTTAACCTCAACTCTCGCTAAATAACTCGGGGTAACACTCTCTCATTTTCGTTTCAAGTTCCCACGTCGCCTCGCGCTCTTCGTGGTTACTCCATTGCACCTTTACGTAGGGGATCGTCCGGTTTCGAAGGTTCTTTTCTTCTCTTGCCAAGATCCGCATCGGCGTTTCTTCGAAGCTCAAGTCTTCCCGCAGTTCAATGGCCGAGGCGTTGAGGACGTGCGACGGGTCAGATAAGTACTTCCGGAGCATCGAAACGTGGAAAACGTTATGCACCCGTTCAAGATTTGGCGGTAAGGCCAACCGGTAAGCCACCGGGCCCACGCGCTCCAAAATTTCGTATGGTCCCACATACCGTGGGCTCAACTTCCCTCGTATGCCGAACCGTCTTGTCCCCTTAGACGGTGACACGTGTAGCAACACATGATCCCCTACCACAAATTCCAATTCCCGTCATCTCTGGTCCGCGTAACTTTTCTGCCGGCTCTGGGCGGTCAACTACCGCTGCCTGATAAGGTGCACCTTTGTTACGGTTCCTCTACGAGGTCTGGCCCCAAGAGCTTCCGCTCTCCCAAATCGTCCCAGCAAATAGGCGATCGACACCGGCGTCCGTACAAGGCTTCGTACGGGGCCATCTGAATACTAGCCTGATAGCTATTATTGTAAGCAAATTCCACGAGGGGTAGGTAACGCGACCACCCCTCCCCCAGGCCTAGCACACAAGCTCGAAGCATATCTTCGAGAATCTGGATCACTCGTTCCGATTGCCCGTCCGTCTACGGGTGAAATGCCGTGCTAAACTGCAGCTTGGTCCCCAATGCCTGCTGCAGACTCCGCCAGAAGTTTGACACGAAGCGTGTGTCCCTGTCCGAAGTTATGGATGACGGTACTCCATGCAACCTCACCACCTCGTCGATATAGGCCTGCGCCAGCCGGTCTCTACTCCACGTCGTGTGAATCGGTATAAAGTGGGCCAATTTCGTCAGACGGTCCACAATGACACATATCGCGTCGTGTCCTTGTTGCGATCGCGGAAAACCAGTCACAAAATCTATGGTGATCTGTTCCCATTTCCACTCCGTTATGGGCAACGGTTGTAGTTTTCCAGCCGGTCGCTGATGTTCCGCCTTCACCTGTTGGCACACCAAACATCGTGCCATGAACTGCGCCACATCGTTCTTTAATTTAGGCCACCAAAAGGTCTGCCTCAGGTCTCTGTACATTTTTGTACCTCCGGGAAGCGCAGTGTAGGGGGCGTTATGCGCCTCTGCCAGAATTTCCTTCCTCAATTCCGGCACATCAGGCACGCAAACTCGTCCCCGGAACCTCAACATGTCATCAGTGCCGATCACAAAATCCCCACTTCGTTCCGAGGATGACCTGTCCCGCACCTGCTGTAGTTGTGTGTCCATTGTTTGGCCTTCCAAGATCCTCTCGATAAGCGTAAGCTTCACCACCAAGGACAGAAATTTCGCAACTGCTCCTGCTAGTACTATCTCCAGCCTCAATTGCGAAAATTATGAAATTAACTGATCCTGTTGGGTAAGGGCACTCAATGCCGTTTCCCCCGTCTGTCCTTTCCGTCTCAAGGCGTCAGCCACCACATTTGCCTTTTCCGGGTGGTAGTGGATGGACAAATCGTAGTCCTTCAGTAGTTCCAGCCATCGCCGCTGCCATAAGTCCAATTCCTTTTGTGTAAACCAGTATTTGAGGCTCTGATGATCGGACAACATGTTACAGTGCGCCCCTTAGAGGTAATGTCTCCAGAGCTTTAAGGCAAAGACGACTGCCGCGAGCCCCATGTCGTGTGTAGGATAGTTCTGCTCGTAATCCTTGGGCTGTCTTGATGCGTAAGCTATGACATTCCCTTGTTGCATCAATACGCTTTCAAGATCGCTTCGAGATGCATCACAAAAGATCTCATAGTCCTCACCAGGCTGCGACACTGTGAGTACCGGTGCCCGTGTGAGTCTGTCTTTAAGTTCCTTGAAGCTCTTCTGGTATTGGGTTGACCAGACGAATTTCTCCCTTTTCCGGGTTAGTCGATTCACGGGAGCGGCTATCTTTGAGAAGTCTTCCTCGAAACGTCTGTAGTACCCCGCCAGTCCTAGAAAGCTTCGAATTTCTGTCCCCGTCGTTGGCAGAGCCCAGTCGGTCACGAATTCTATCTTCCTCGGGTCCTCCACTATTCCCGACACTGAGACTATGTGTCCCAACAAGTCTACCTCGCGGAGCCAGAATTCACCCATTTTGAGTTTGGCATACACTTTCTGGCACCGGAGGGTCTGGAGGATCACTCCCAAGTGTTCCTCGTGCTCTTTGTCTGTGCGAGCGTAGATCGGAATGTCATCTATAAAGACCACTACAAACTGGTCTAAGAAAGGTTCCATGATCCTGTTCATCACCTTCATGAACACCGCTGGAGCGACAATGAGTCCAAACGGTATTACCGTAAACTCGTAATGACCATACCGAGTTCGAAGGACTGTTTCAGTATGTCATCTCTCCGGACTCTAACCTGGCGATAGCCGGACAGCAGATCAATCTTTGAAGACGCCGTCGCTCCTGGTAGTTGGTCGAATAGGTCCTCCATCCGAGGCGAGGGTATTGTCCTTTACTATGACCTTATCCATTCCCCGATTGTCGATGTACAATCGTAGTCTCCCATCCTTCTTCCGTATGAATAGAACGGGTGTGCCCCACCATGGCACGCTTGGTTTCTCGCAATCGACTAGCACCTGTTACTCGGTAAGCCCATCCCTTCCGAGTATCCCCTCTAATTCTCTTAGCAGTGACCCCTCTAAGTCACAAATGTCGGATCGTGGCCGCTAACCATCAACCCCAAAAGCTCGAGCTTTTAGAGGTACGCAACTGATTCACTTAAAGCGTACATACACAGCGCCACAGACCTCGACCGGACTCAACCCACCTGGTCGTTGGGTCTATTGTTGGGCCTCTTGCCGTTAGGTCTATTATGGACCGCAGCCCACTCAACTTATTGGGCTCACCCATTTTAACTTACTAGTCCCCTGGGCCTATTGTATCAAGGCAGGAAGTTGGACCTATTTGACCCATAAATAAATGGCCAACACCAAAGACAACTAAGTCTTCGCATCCTTATTGGGCAGGAAGGCACAAAGTATTTGCTTCTAAGGGTTCTCCTGGTCGTGCTTCTCTGAAACGAATAATTTCCCCCGGGGTGCTCCCCTGTAGATGATGTAAGGCCGGTCCCTGCTAGAAAATCCCCCTCCGAAGAAGGGCTGGGGTCGTTTCTTGTCCTTGTTGTACTCCGGTACAAAGTATTAGAAGAAATGGTCGTGCTTCCTGAAACGAATAATTTCCCCCGGGGTGCTCCTCTGTAGATGATGTAAGGCCGGTCCCTGCTAGAAAATCCCCCTCCGAAGAAGGGCTGGGGTCGTTTCTTGTCCTTGTTGTACTCCGGTACAAAGTATTAGAAGCAATGGTCGTGCTTCCTAAAACGAATAATTTCCCCCGGGGTGCTCCTCTATAGATGATGTAAGGCCGGTCCCTGCTAGAAAATCCCCCTCCGAAGAAGGGCTGGGGTCGTTTCTTGTCCTTGTTGTACTCCGAGTCCTCTCGTCGGGCGCGCGTCACCACGAATCCGCACTCCACTATGGTGGCCCTATCCACCACTTTCTGGAAGGAGTGAAGTTCCACCGCTTGCACAACTTCGAAGATATTGCTCCGCAATCCGTCTACGAAGAGGCGGGCTTTGTGAGCTTCATCCCTTATAACAAAGGAAACACAATTGGCCAACCTTACATATTCTTGTCGATACTCCATGACGTATCGATTCCCTTGTCTGATGTGTTTCTGGTTCCTTGCGGTGTCTTCGGATATTGGGGTGGTCGACTCCCGTTGGGAAAGTCATTCCCGGGTTATGGCTGGGGTCGTTTCGGCCCCCGGCAGGCTCATGATTCTTCTGCCGGGTGCGTGAAACGGCCAATTCCCGCCCCACCCCAGTGGTCCTGTCGATCACTTCTCGGTAAGCAGGTAAACCCACCGTCGGTATTACCCGAATAGTGTCGCTATGTAGACCATCCTCGTGAAGGCGAGCCGTGTGGGGTTCGTCTTTCCTAACAAAAAGGGAAAGCGCTAAGCCATGTCGCGTAATCCGTTGTTGGAGTAGCCGATTCTTCACTGTTGCCGGAACCGTCGTATCCTCTTCTGCACCATCGATTGAAGAGCCGTTTCGGGCCATTAACCGTGCATACAAAGAAACCAAGTTAGTTCTGGACTTAATTGGTCTAGCCCCTTGACCTATGAACACTGGGACTCTATCCCATTTTCCCCGCGCTCACGCTCATACGTGACACACCTATACTTTGGTTATCAACTTGGTTAGTCACTCGTGATAATACATTCTGTGGATGTTGGTCACTGGCCACAGTGGTTAAAGTCGTTTTCTCTGATACCATATAATCTGTCACGCCCCGGAGGTTCTAAAAGAGATAAAAACGTACCCATTTTTTTCTTAATAGACCTCACCCCCGGCGCGTGTCAGACCCGCTACATATACAAATTCACTCCCCAAACGGGCGGAGTCTCCTTTGTATATGCACGGCGTTACCAATAGAGCACATACTTTAACCATTCCAACCATGACAGACAAAGGGGAAAGAATACAATAAATCATACCATCACCGCTATCTCACACAACCTATAGCATAAACCCATGGGTTTGTAAATCGGTGCCCACTCGACACCCAGTTTTTCCAAAACGTTTTCGCAAACTCTTTGAGCGGCCATTAACTTGAAAGGATAAATCCACAGGTTTTAAAATCGGTGCCCAAACGGCACCTGCTTTGAAAAACCTTTTGAAACCGGATTTGCATTTGAAAACTAGCCGCAATTACACATCCTAACATTCACCAATTAGTTATAGGAAAACATCATTCCAACATCCACCACAAGAAATGTATCACAGTTTAACTAACCGTAGTATGACGAAATAACCAAAGGTAAAGAAGATAGCGTATCGTTTACTAGCCCTCATGGCTAGGGTCCTCTAACTTATGCCTCACCGTCGTCCCGAATTTCACCCGTATTCGAACCTGTCACAGTGTGGGTTGTCAGTGACTGATAAAGTAGAGAAACATATAAGTAAATGCAATAACAGAAAGAACACACCGAATCACTGGAGCATTTACTTTTCCCCTCCCCTCATGTATCGCTAAATCCCTGTCGAAAGTCACACTGGGCACCTACCCCAGCTTCCAGAATATTTTGGGCCCCAACCCCAATACCGTACTCATCTTCTTGGTGCCTCCAACCCCTCCACTGCCCAAGTAGCAGTCGCCTCTCCTTGACGGGTCCCCACTAACCTCTCCTTGTGGGGTACACGGGTAAGAACAACTTACCATCTTTTCGAAAAAATACACCCTGTGCAGTGCCCAAACTGCCGGTGTGCTGTAAGCAATATGAGTGTATTTATTGCCTTGCGACCTCAGCCGCTTTAGTCAGAATAGTGTAACGCTCCTGCGACCGTAGCCGCTTTGATTAACATAATAAAAAGGGATTCACATGCTATGGGGTTAGTCAAACTATCAAACATATCTACTTTATCAAAACGAGTATCCGGGAACGACACCACAGCGGTAATAACCAGCACCTACCCACCTCAATTATGCGAAACGTGCACTCCGGAGACCGAACCTTGCTCTCTGTTGACGCCCGGACCTAGAAGTAGTCCCCAAAAGAGCGATGGTCAGATCAGAAATATAATAGTGGATAAACCGAGCCCAACAACTCAAAAATACTAATGACAACTTGACCCGGCGGTGCCGCCCGCGCGCGTCAAGCGACGCGGCCGCCCCCGCGGCGTTGCGGGTCGTATGGCCGCGCGGGCACCAGCCCCGCGCGGTATTTGCCGTGACCGCGCGGGCCCTAGCCCCGCGCGGTGCAAGCCGCGGCCGCGCGGGCGCCGGCCCCGCGCGGCACTTGCCGCGGCCGCGCGGGCACCGACCCCGCGCGGCACGCGCCACAACTGCGCGGGCGCCCGTCCGCGCGGCATTAGCCGCGGCCGCGCGGGCATGGGCCCCGCGCGGTACGCACTGCCTCCGCCGCGTGGGCGCCCGCCCGCGCGGCACAAACAACATGCCCCGCGGGGGCCCGCCCGCGCAGCACCAGCCGCGGCCGCAGGGACATGGCCCCGCGCGGCGCGCGCCACAGCCGCGCGGGCACCCGCCTGCGCGGCACTGGCTGCGGCCGCACGGGCTTGGGCCCCGTGCGGCGCATACCTCGACCACGCGGGCGCTCGCCCGCGCGGCATTTGCAGCGGCCGCGCGGGCACCGGCCCCGCGCGGCGCTTGCCGCGGCTGAGCGGGCACTGGCCCCGCGCGGCGCTTGCCGCGGCCGCGCGGGCACCGGCCCCGCGCGGCGCTTACCCTAGCCGCGGCCACGCGGGGATCTTGGTCACGCGCGGCTCTAGCCGCGGCCACGCGGGGACCTTGGTCCCGCGCGGCTCTAGCCGCGGCCGCGCGGGCACCGTCCCCGCGCGGCGCGTATTACTGCCGCGGCGGCGATGCCCTAGGGCTTCGTGGCCCGACACGTTGGGTAGCAAACGGCTACACCAAAGACTCCGCGAAAGACCGAAACCGAAAACCGAGCGAAACTATACGAAAATAAATCTAGTTTACCTCTAATCGTCGGAGACGGTGATCCGTTCACGCTCCCGGCTTCGGCACGTTCGTCGGGAGGGTTTGGGTCCTTTAGCCTTCTCCTTCTTTTCCACCGTTTCCTTCCGATTAGGGTTTCGCCTTTTCCCTTTTCTTTCGCTCATTCCTTCCTCTCGTTTCCTTCCGGTTAGGGTTTGGCCTTTTTCCTTTTCTCTCTTTTTTTTTCTTTCTTTCGGGAGAAGTCACAAATTATTCTTTTTGTACGACAAGATCCACATCGGGTATTTTAAAATCCTAATTAATTAATTCCTCAATTAATTAATTCCTCAATTAATTAATTCCTCAGATAAGATCTTTCGGGATAATTCTTTAAAGATAATTCTTTAAAAATAAATCCCTCTTTTTGCTCGGAAAGCATGCCAAATCACTTACACGGATTTCGATGCACCCCCTGGCCATTGCGATCACTTTCTACCCCTTTCCGGGAGTTCCGTAAGTCAGAATTCGGATCCGATCGCACTGTCGTTCTCCGTTTTCCGAGCTCTATCGCAAAAAAATACCCGCACCTCCAAATTATCGACTTAAGTAAACCCGTTATATTAGTTACTTTAAATGGAATCTTTATTAGCTGGAGGTATAAAGTGTTACAAAAATCTATGATATTACACTGTGGCCGCACTATTTGTATGGGGAGCACTGCGAGATTTACACTAATCACAAAAGCTTGAAGTATCTGTTCACTCAGAAGGAGTTGAACTTGAGGCAATGCCGGTGGTTAGAGTTGCTAAAGGATTATGACGTGAGTATCCTTTATCATCCCGGCAAAGTCAATGTTGTGGCAGATGCTCTAAGTAGGAGGACGAGTCTGTGTATGATGATTTCGCAGCAGGCACCGTTAGTGGAGCAGATGAGACGGTTGCTGATAGAGGTTGTATCCCCTAGGGTCTTTGCTAGACTTATGTCTTTGGTCGTGCATCCCACTCTGTTGGACAGGATTAGAGAGAGACAGAGTGAAGACCCCCACTTGATGAGGATTCGAGGACAGATTCAGACCGAGCTGACAGGGGATTTTTCAGTTGACTCTTCGGGAGTACTGCGGTACAGGGACCGAGCTTGTGTGCCTATGGATTCAGAGATTTGAGAGCAGATCTTGAGAGAGGCCCATTATACACCTTATACCATTCATCCTGGTAGGACTAAGATGTATAAGGACCTCAAGGCACATTTTTGGTGGAGTGGTATGAAGAGAGACATTGGGAGATTCGTGGCTCACTGCTTAACTTGCCAGCAAGTAAAGGCTGAACATCGTGTACCCGCTGGCAAGTTGCAGAGTCTCCCAATCCCGGAATGGAAATGGGATCACATCATTATGGATTTCGTCACTGGACTGCCGAGGGCGCAGAGTGGGGCTGATGCGATCTGGGTAGTCGTGGATAGACTCACCAAGTCCGCTCACTTTCTACCGGTGCAGGTGACTTGGCCTTTGGAGCGACTGGCGCAGTTGTACCTAGCTGAGGTGGTGAGGTTGCATGGTGTACCCGTCTCGATTGTATCAAATAGAGACCCGACGTTTGTCTCGCATTTCTGGAGGAGTTTACAAATAGCCTTGGGGACGCAGCTCCGATTTAGCACAGCATTCCACCCACAGACCGATGGACAGTCTGAGCGCACCATACAGACCCTCGAGGACATGTTGAGACTGTGCGTCCTGGATTTTGGAGGAGGGTGGTACCAACACATAGGATTGGTTGAGTTTGCGTACAACAACAGCTATCAAGCGAGCATTCAGATGGCTCCGTTTGAAGCGTTGTATGGACGCAAGTGTCGGTCACCCCTATATTGGAGTGACGTGGGTGAAAGGAAGACTTTGGGTCCTGATCTACTGTCAGAGGCAGAGAAAAAGGTTAGATTGATTCGACGACATCTCGAGACCGCCCAGAGTCGACAGAGGAGCTATGCTGATACCCGACGGCGAGACTTAGAGTTTCAGATTGGTGATCATGTCTTCTTGAAAGTCTCGCCTCCGAAGGGGGTCCGGAGATTTGGAGTTCGTGGGAAGCTTAGTCCACAATTTATTGGACCCTTTGAGGTATTGGAGATTTGGAGTTCATGATGTGTTTCACGTCTCTGCTTTGAGGAAGTATGTATTTGATCCTTCGCACGTGATTGACTTCACCCCACTGGAGATTGGGGAGGACCTTGGGTACGAGGAGCACCCGTTGCGGATTCTGGCTCGCGAGGTGAGAGAATTGCGCAATCGGGTGATACCGTATGTGAAGATTTTATGGAGCAACCACAAGGAGCGGGAGGCCACTTGGGAGCTGGAGGTGGTGATGAGGGATACCTATCCTTTCTTGTTTGAGGCTTCTGGCTGAGGTACGTTTGTCTTGTTTTCTAAGTTTCGTGGACGAAACTTCTTTTTAGTGGGGGAGGATGTAGGGCCCCAAAACCCCATGTAGCTTTTTTCCGTGAATCCACGATGTGAAACACCTGGTATTGGTGTGTTGGGCCAGTAACGCATCAAATGGATGTGTTGGATGGACTTAGTGAGGTTCCTGGATCATGCCTATCCTTCGGCTGCTTTTGTCGAATTTTAGAAGAGGTTTCAGGCTTATCGGAGGTCGGATTTGGATTAAGCGCGAAAAAATACTTGAAAACGGCTATTTGCTTGTATTTTTCTGAATCCGGATGCCCAAAAAGGGCTCCCGGAAGGTTTCAGTGGACTCGGGTGCATGGGGGAGGCCGTAGACCGGCCGGGTGCCACGTGGCGGCCTATTATTGGCTGGTTCAGGTTGCGCGGTCCACGGAGCCGTGCCGGGTGGCGCATGGACCCGGCGCAGGGACACATGGCTTTTCGAGGAAAGTAACTGACTGAATAGTATGTTGCCCTGATGAATTTACTTAAATAGCCACATAATAGTTGTAAAATTTTCCTAGCTTTATATTTAAGTTTTCAGTGTGTCCTTTCTATCGGCCTGTTTGGGGAACTACTAGAAATCTCTTTTGGTGGAGAAACCCTCTGTTGAGACCAGAATTTTTTGCCATTTGAGAAAGTGACACGTGGTGTCACACCCCGAGACCTCCAATTTGGACAGTTCGGGCACGCCAACAAATCCGCCAATCGGGCATGACCTCTCTATACCCGAAAGCAACGGTCGCAACCATCTCAATGAAAGCAATCAATCAACGAGGAATAATATCAGAGTAAAAACCACTACTAAATAAAACTTTCATTCAATAAACAACCAGTTTAAACTGTAAATGAAAGCATAGCATGAGTGAACCACAATATAAAATTAATTACATTTTTCATCTCTCAACTTGCATTTAAATAATATTACAAATTTTACTTCATTTTTCTCACAATACAAAGTTCACTCAATATAAACAAAAGGTGACAACTGCTAGACCCTCTTGGTCTCTATGTTGCTGGGCCCTTGCCCCTGTCGCATGCCTTACGTGCTGTACCTGAACCTGGATAAATGGTCACCCAAGGGTGTGAGAATTACTTAAAGTTTTCAGTGGGTTCAACCACCGAGAAAGAATGTGTAGCAGCCGCTAGTCTTAAAATGCTTAGGATCTTTTAATCTTGGGTGCTTTTGATTTTGTGCGCCGTTTTTCGCTTCGGGGGTCCGGAGGGTGAACTAATATTTCTTTATTTCCGGGCAGACCGTCGGGGCTCGCGAGTATTTTTAGATAATAAAGCTCGCGAAACGGAGAACGACGGTGCGATCGGTTTTGGATTCCGACACCGGAATCTCCCAGAATAAATTCCGGAAGGCTGCTAGCGGTTCAGGCGATCAACTCGGTTTTTTTTATTTAGGCGAACCGGACCCTGGTTCACACCCGACCTAGTAAGCCCTTTGGTTTTGGGGTCGGGTTCATCCCCACTTCTCATTTGGACCGCTCGGTTTAAACTCGCATTTGGGGAATGGGGCTCAACTCATTTCTCAACACCTCTCACCCTAGGCGTGCGCTATCCCGATCGCGGACGAAGAACCGACTTCCCCAACCCTCTCCATCCCACCGATCGCATGGGGAACCAAGACGGCGCGACCGAGGAGGGAGAAGATCGACGGCATACCCTTCGATACCGGGCACGCAAGAACGGGATGATCCTTCCCTTGATCAACCTTAGCCGACGAAACCAAGGTGAGCATAATGTAGGTTTCTTGTTTATTTGTTCTCTTGGGTTCTTGTTTTAGCAAACGGGAGGGGGGGGAAGGGCATCGTCGCCGCTGGAGTCCGGCGTAGGCGGAGCCGCGCATGCGGGCAGCATCGCATGCGGGCGGCGCGGCCGTATGGGGCCGTGCGGGGCCGCGCGCGCGCGTGCAACCCGCATGCAGGCGGCACCCGCATGCGGGCGGCACGCCGCGGAGCCCGCACGGAGCCGGCCGCGCGTGCACCCCCGCATGCAGGCGGCACCCACATGCGGGCGGCACGCCGCGGAGGCCGCACTGGGCTGGCCACGCGTGCACCCCCGCATGCGGGCGGCACCCGCATGAGGGCGGCACCCGCATGCGGGCGGCGCGGCCACGCAGCCCGCGTGGTGCCGGGCGCGCGCGCACCCGCGCGTGCGGGTAACACCGCATGCGGGCAACACCGCATGCGGGCGGTGCGGGGAGGGGGCCGGGTGTTCCGCGGGAGTCGTGGGCCGTCCGCGTCGTTGGCCTCACCCCGGGGACGTCGCCTTTTGGCCCAATCGGCGGGGCGTGCCCCGCGACCGATCGGGAGGGGGTCGGATGTTCTAGTCCTTTAGCTTTGCGGAGACTTGAGTTACTGACTCCTATACGGCAGGTTCGTGTAGGTCCAGGCGGGCACCCCGAGACGCGGGAGAACCTAGCATTGATTAGGAGCGCGACAACGAAAAGGTGGGTTTCCTTTGGAACTTAGCATAGAGTTAGTATTACAGAAAGGATATTAACTGCATGTTTATCGGTACTAACGCTGACGGTCTCTATGATTTACTATATTACCCTGTGTCTTGGTTACTATGCTCGAGTTTGCAACACGCGCACCCGCGGTCTGGCCACCGCAAAGGGTGCTCTTTTCCGGGAAAGCGGTCTCTGACCCGTGTAGACCCACGAGGTGACGTAGTGGGGGCCCCCGTAGGTGTGGGGTTTGGGGCATCAAGGTGGGAGCGGTGCGATCCGTCGGGATAGGTGCCCGACGAGGTCAAGGGCTCCAAGGACTGAGCGGTGTGATCCGTCGGGGTAGGTGCCCGACGAGGTCAGGTGTACAGGTGTTACAGGTGTACAGGCGATTCAGGTGTCATGAGTGTTCACGTGTTACCTTTCCTTTTGGAGCCGAGTGGTTGCTCCAGATAGTCTTATATTTGGGTTTGGTAGTTTTCCTGCTTACTATCATTATTATTGTGTCGCTGACTACCCACTCCGTGACAGGTTCTTCTAGGGGTGAGAGGTAGACGACGGTGAGGCCGAGGCAGGAGTAGTCGGGCTGTGGGGAGCCCTAGTGTGTATCTCCTTTTCCTTTCCTTGCATTTCATTTGATACTGTCGGCTACGGTGTGGTTCTCGATACCCTCGTGGGGTCGGTGTGGATGTTGATTGCTTTTACTCTGGATGTGGAATATTAACCCTTTTTATTATCTCCGTTCGGCCGTTTTTCAAGCAACCCAAAAAGAAAAGAAAAGAAAAGATTTGTGAAAACTATTTTAAAAACCTTGGGTCGTGTGGACCTGTTTTCCAAAACCCTGTGGATTTATGGCACTTTTCCAAACTGTTTTAAAACCTTGTGTCGTGTGGACCTGTTTTCAAAACTGTGAGTTTATCCTTTCAACTTGACCGCCCTCGGACATTGTTTCTAGTTTGCATTCGTAGTTATGTTCCGCACTATTGTGATTGAATGAATGCTTGTGTTGACTGTTGTATTAGCCGCGACGCCGTGCATATACAGAGGAGACTCTGCCCGTTTGTCGAGTAAATCTGTATATGCGGCGGGTCTGGGCACGCGCCGGGGAGGGTCGAATTTCAAGAGAAAAATTAAACGCCAAGCTAACAACTCTTTCTTTTCCGCTGAGCGAAACCCCCGGGGCGTGACAGATTAAGATGGTATCAGAGCGGTTTTCTCTTAATCATAACAGTGAAGGTCCAACATCCACGGTAATACCACACGTAGCGTCAAATAAATGAAATGTGTAGGACATAGGGGTGTAGGACGCGAGTGATCATGGGGAGGGGAAATTAGTGTAATTCCTTTCTATGCCGGGTCTTCCTAAGTATGCTGGGATTGATGTGTTTCCTTGGTGTGCACAGATAGAAGTCCGATTTTGGTGAGTAACTGTTGCCGGACATGGACCTTGCGGCGGAGGCGAACCGCTTACTGCGCAACCAGCTGCGCCACATGGCTGGGCAGCTACTAAACCTCGCGGAGCGCGTGAGTATACTGACCCAGGAGCTTGAGGGTGTCGACCACGCCCAGCACGGCACCGGTGGCATTACCCCCCGTGGGATACCACCAACTGGCGTTCCCACCTTTCAGGGAGCGGTCAACTTGGCCGTGCGCGCGGAGCTAGAGCGTACACGACGGGCACACCCCTACCCCGGCCCGACAGGGGACCCCTACCAGAGCGGCAGAGCAACCAAGCGCCAAAGGAAAGGGCCGAAACCCGGGCAGGCGACGAGGGAGGGACCTGAACCACCAAAGCCATGTGTCATTTGTGATGGTGCGCATCCAATGATGAATTGCCCTTGGCGGGACGAACATTGCTTCCGGTGTGGCAGGCCGGGCCACGCACGTTACGAGTGCCCCCGGAAGCCGGCCGTCACCAGACCCCCGGCGCCGAGACCCGACGACCTACGCCTGATGGACTCTTCTGATACCGAGTCCCCACCCCGCCACGCCGAACATCGCTGGCCCAGAGATTGTGGACATACCTCCCCAACCGCCCGGGGGAGCGGTGATGCGGAATCCCAGAACCGGGAATAACAGGTGTGGGGCTACTCCCCTAGTCCGCCTTATGAGTTGTGGACCCCGGGTTACGGGGAGGGAAGGCGGGTCGGGCGCCAGGTAGGAATCCTTTACCCATGGTTCTGATGAGAGAACCCTACCTAGTTTGTTTGTCTGTTCAAACCACCGGCGAGGGAACCTCGCGGGAGTGGCCCGTACAGTGACTGCAGCAGACGAGGTGCCACCACCCCCGACGACGGCACCAGCGGCGGTGCCCGCGACGGCAACTGCGGGACCGGGGCCGGGATAACCCCCGGAACGAGAGGTGGTGTTCCCTACCGAACTCCTACCAGGTACTCAACCTATCACAAAGGCGCCCTACCGAATGGCCTTCGCAGAGTTGAAAAAGCTTAAGGCGCAACTTGAAGACTCCCTGGACAACAGGCTACCAGACCGAGTGCCTCGCCCTGGGGCGCACCGGTACTCCTTGTACGGAAGAAAGACGGAAGCATGCGTCTCTGCACCGACTCCAGAGGGATAAACAAGGTTACAGTGAAGAATAAGTACCCCCCTGCCCAGAATCGACGACCTCTTCGACCAGTGCGAGGAGCATGAGGACCATCCACGAACGTTTCTCCAAACCCTCAGGGAGCAGAAGCTGTTCGCTAAGCTCAAGAAGTGTGAATTCTGGCTATGCGAGGTGGGATTCCTAGGACACGTGATCTGGGCGAAGGGAATCGCCGAGGATCCCAAGAAGGTGGAGTCGGTGATCGACTGGCAGCCGCCGACGACGGTGGCAGAGATCCGCAGTTTCCTGGGCCCGACAGGATATTACAGACGCTTCGTCGAAGGTTTCGCGAAGATAGCCGCCCCTCTGAACCGGTTGACCAAGAAAGGAGAAAAGTTTGTGTGGTCGACACAATGTCAGGAGAGCTTCGAAGAACTAAAGAAAAGGCTAACCAGGGCGCCGATACTTGTACTGCCAACCCCCGGAGAGGATTACGAAGCGTACAGCGACGCATCAAGGATCGGCCTTGGGGGTGTACTGATGAAGTAGGGGAAGGTAATAGCCTATGCCTCCAGGCAACTGAAGGATTTCAAAAAGAACTACCCGATACACGACTTGGAGCTGGCTGCAGTGGTTTTCGTTCTAAAGTTATAGAGACGCTACCTCCTTGGTGTCTACTGTGACGTCTTTTCAGACCACCAGAGTCTCAAGTAACTGTTCACGCAAAAGGAACTAAATTTGCGATAGAGGAGGTGGCTGGGGTTACTGAAGGATTATGACCTAACAATCCAATACCACCCCGGGAAGGCAAATGTGGTGGCGGACGTGTTGAGCAGGAAAGGGCAACTGGAGGAAGGATCGTTGTGCGCGATAACTGAGCAAAGCAGCTTGATCGCGGATTTTTCACGGCTGAGGTTGGAAGTGGTGCCAGCAGGCACAGTGGCACAACTTCTAGCCTTGGTGGTCAAGCCGACGCTGCTCGAGAAGATCCGGGAAGGACAACAGACCGACCCCCACTTACAGCTCGTTCGAGACAGGATCTCCCCGGAGCAAATGAACGACTTCTCAGTGGAAGGCGACGGCACCTTTCGGTTCCGCGGGCGGTTTTGCGTACCGGATTCATCAAAATTAAAGGAGGAAATCCTGGATGAAGCACACCGCGCCCCTTATGCGGCACATCTAGGGGGCACGAAGATATACAGGGACCTCAAGCAGACTTTCTGGTGGCCCAAGCTAAAGGGGGATGTGACTCATCATGTAGCGCATTGCCTGGTATGTTAGCAGATAAAGGCAGAGCATCAGCGGCCGGCGGTGTTACGGAATTTGAGTTGGCGTAGTTTCGTGAAAGTTTCAAGTCCTGAAGATTGAAGGTGAAGAAAGTTGGATCATTTAACTCAATCTCAAGAAAGAAGAATTCAAAAGGATCAGGTATGTTTAACTAAAGAATTTGTGTGATCCGAATACTTCTTGTAGTGTAGAAACACTTGGAAGAATCTTTCATTGCATAAAAATCAAAAACTGGACTTGGGACATGTTCAGGATCCGGATCAGGCTGTTCGATCCGGATCCCGAAGGTGGTTCGTTCATACATCGTCGCAATCCGGATCGTAGTCTCTTGATCCGGATCCCGAACGTTGAGTTTACCATCTACCTTGAACGATCCGGATCTTGCTTCGCAATCCGGATCCCGAACGTTGATGTTTGGTGAACTGTATGAACGATCCGGATCGTAGTTACATGATCCGGATCCCGAACCTTCGTTTTTCTGGAATTGGCTGTTTCGTTATGACGATCCGGATCTCAATTATCACGATCCGGATCGCCGTCCGTAAAATTCCAGAAATGGCAGGTTTTTGATTCTTATCTCCTTCCTAGGGTTTCTAACCTATAAATAGACCCTATGTCTTTCTTTCTAGGGTCAATCCACATAGCCGTCATTTTCATATATCATCTTATACGGCTATAGATCCACATATAGAGAAGAAAGGAAATCATTAGAGAATACTCTATGTTTCTTCATCTATATTGATTAGTTTGATTCTAGGTTTTCATACTCACATCTTGAGTTGAATCAAACTAATGAATACTTAGATGGTATTTCCGATCTATCTTTGATCTAAGTATTCGGCGGATCATCACCACCCAAAAAACAACGATTACCCCAAAATCGGCGCGTGGATTCGCGTGTCCTTGTGGATTCAAGGTTCATTCGCTCTCGTGGATTCGGAGCGAGGCACGTTCGTGGATTCGAAGGGTGCTATTGGGTGAAGACCGTGGATTCGGTCGGACGTCGTGGATTCGACGTTGGACGCCGTGGATTCGGCGTTGGGCGCAGATCGTGGATTCGAGAAGCGTCTGGAGCGAGCGGAGAAGATCCTCTAGGAGCGTATGGAAAAGTTTGAGTCGTAAGTGTGTACGGTAAATCACCTTGTACGTGTTTTAATTCTAGTGGATTTCTGCCGTGTTATCGGTCCCGTGGTTTTTTTACTCCGGTGATGGAGTTTTCCACGTAAAAATCTTGCGAGTTATTTTCATTTCCGCATTGGGTTTTTTTTTATCGCAACGATTTTTGAGTGTTTATACGTTTACACCTATTCACCCCCCTCTAGGTGTTTCTTCCCCTATTTAGATCCGTATTATATACGACCCAACAAGTGGTATCAGAGCGGGAATAGGGTTGTGAACAATGGTTGAAGGTGGAAACATCAATCGACCCCCTTTCTTTGATGGAACAAATTATGCGAACTGGAAAGTACGGATGAAAGCCTTTTTATCTTCCATCGACGAAAGGGTGTGGCATTCAATTGAATCAGGATGGACTAATCCAACTGAACTTATCTCTGATGTTCACACCTTAAAACCTAGGTCGAAATGGACCAAGGAAGAGTTTGAGTTATCTTCTTACAATGGCAAGGGAATTAATGCTATTTTTAATGCCTTATCTCAAACTGAATTCTCTCGCGTCTCGGCATGTGAGACTGCGAAAGAAATCTGGGATGTTCTCCAGGTTACACATGAGGGAACTAACCTCGTGAAGATTCAGAAACTGCAGATGCTTACGAGCAAGTTTGACTCTATTTTGATGGCAGAAAATGAATCTTTCACGGACTACTATACACGATTGCAAGACATCGTAAACTCATGTGCTAATCTGGGAGAGAAGATTCCAGAATTTAAGATTGTAAGAAAAATCTTAAGAACTCTTCCTGAACGATTTCGCCCAAAGGTTACTGCCATTGAAACTATTAAACACCCGGACGAAATACGTGTAGAAGAATTAGTTGGTTCATTACAAACTTATGAAATGACTTTTAATACTAACAATTCTTCTGGAAAAGCATCCACTTCTAAGTCTTCAGGTTATGCGTTGAAAACAACTAAGGAAGAAGACGCGGATACATCCTCCTCGGACGATGACGAGAACCTTTCTATGGAGGAATTTGAGAAGCAGCTCGCTCTCTTGACAAGGAATTTTCGCCGCAACTTTCGAAGGGGTAATTCAAGCAAATCTCCATCCTTCAGAAAGTGGAACAAAGGCAAGGGTACTCCAAGTCACAAGTCAAGAAAGCAGGAGAACTTCTCAAAGGATAAGAAAAGTTCAGAAGGACAACTGCAATGCTTCAAATGTCGAGGCTACGGCCACATTGCAACGGAGTGTCCTAACAAGTATCTGGCAAAGAAGAAGGCGATGCAAGTCGTCACTTGGGATGACAACTCAACGTCAAATGAGTCGTCTTCGAGTGATGAAGAAAAGAGCTCCACGGCATTCCATGCGTCCACATCTTCACCATTCATGTGCTTTATGGCAAGTACGTCTGAATCATTGTCCAACTCCACTGTTGAAAAGAATGCAATGGACAATGAATCGGATGATTCGGAAGGTGAAGATTTTGCTCTAGCCTACCACAGACTTTTGAGGGACTCAAAGAAAGTGGCTAAGCAAAACAAGAGTTTGAGAGGGAGATTGCATGATCTCGAAGAAGAAGCAAAAAGAGCGACTTCTCTCTCAAACGCTCTTGAAGTGGAAAGGGAAAACCTGATAAAAGAAAATGCTTCCCTTCAAGAGTCCAATGAGCAACTTGAAAAGGAACATACAAATCTGGTGGATAACGCGAATCACTTTTCAAAGCTCTACAACGAGGCTCGACAGGATAACCTGGAAATGACAAAGACCATTTTCCAACTCAAGAATGACTTACAGCGATTCTCTTCAGGAAGGAGTAAGTTGGATAGATTTCTTGGTCTTGGTCAATCAAATAGGTTCGGCCTCGGATACACTCAAACTGGAAACAGTCCAAGTTCGAGTGAGACAGTTTTTGTGCCTCAGTCGGTATCTCCTCCTCCGACACCGGAATTCAAGACAAACAACGACAACAAACCTACTTCATCCTCTTTGGGATCGTCAAGATCTAAGGTATGTTTTCGTTGTGGTG
The DNA here is from genome assembly GCA_029204045.2 of Tillandsia leiboldiana. Classification (NCBI taxonomy): domain Eukaryota; kingdom Viridiplantae; phylum Streptophyta; class Magnoliopsida; order Poales; family Bromeliaceae; genus Tillandsia; species Tillandsia leiboldiana. The sequence continues at coordinate 22,172,067 of CM055070.1, forward strand.
TTTCAGGGCACATAAGACGATATTGCAAGACGGGAGTCGAACGCTCATCTCAAAGACCTCTTGCAACAACTACCAAAACGGCTCCTCCCCGTAAATCAAAGCAAAACTTTTCAAATGAAAAGAGATTTGGTAGTTCATCGCGCAAGACGATTACATCAAGGAACAACAATCGCTATAACAAGACGCCTTCACCTAGGCATATAACTTCTCGACCATTGCCGACGCACTCCAAAAGGGTTTGGGTGCGCAAAGGTGAAATTTTCCCTTGTCTTGTTTCCAATGTTTCCTTGCATGCATATGATAGTTCGTCTTGGTATCTGGATAGCGGGTGTTCCCGTCACATGACCGGTGACAAAAATAGTTTTCAAAGTCTTGAGAAAATCTCCGGAGGACACGTTGTTTTCGGAGACGGTCGATCTTCCAAAATTGTTGGAAAAGGGACGGTAGCTATTCCAGATGGCCCGATTTTGAAAAACGTCTTATTTGTTGATGGCCTTAAGACTAACCTCATAAGCATAAGTCAACTTTGCGACAATGGTTTTTCAGTTAACTTTTCATCGGTTGAATGCGTTGTAACTGATAAGGACCATGCTTTCTTTCTAAAAGGGGTTAGATCTGAAAACAATTGTTATGTTGTTCCTAATAAATTTTCTGAAAATTGTAACTTAGCCGCTTTGAATAATGAAACTCTTTGGCATGAAAGGCTAGGTCACTTAAATTTTAAGGAACTTACTAGAATTTCAAACAAGGACGTGGTCAAGGGGATTCCAAAGCTTTTATTTAAACAAAACGTTGTGTGTGGTGGTTGCCAAAAGGGAAAACAGTCTAGGACTGCACACAAGAACTTGAACCACGTTGGTACAAAACGGCCCTTGGAACTTTTGCACATGGACTTAATGGGGCCGACCCGTCAACCATCTTTGGGAGGTAAATGGTACATCTTTTTATTGGTTGATGATTTCTCTCGGTTTTCTTGGGTAGCATTTTTGAGAGAGAAAGCTGATACGTTTGACTCTTTTCATGAGATTTGCCATCGTATTATGATTGAAAAGAATGAAAAGATCATTCGTGTTAGAAGTGATAGGGGTGGAGAATTCATAAATTCAAAATTCATTGACTTTTGTACTTCAAATGGCATTAAACATGAATTCTCGGCACCCTATACACCTCAGCAGAATGGTGTTGTTGAGCGCAAAAACAGGGTTGTTCAAGAGATGGCGCGTGTGATGCTTCATAGCCGGAAATTACCGCTACATTTTTGGGCTGAAGCTGTGAACACCGCTGTCTATGTCATTAACAGAGTGTATTTGCGCCCAGGAACCTTGAATACACCATATGAGCTGTGGTTTAGTAGAAAACCGGATATCAAGTACTTTCGTATCTTCGGGAGTCGATGTTACATCTTACGTGACCGTGAAAATCTTGGAAAGTTCGACTCTCGAAGTGATGAAGGGATCTTTTTGGGTTATTCTACGAATAGCAGAGCATATCGAGTATTTAACATTGAATCTAAGACGATCGTAGAATCTATAAATGTTAAAGTAGATGAAGCTTCTCATTTTGAATCTGAAAAATCTACCCTCGATATCTCTCTAGATGATGATTCTCCTGCTAGTGCATCTTCTCATAATAATACTTCCAATATTAATGATGCATCTAATGGTTCTTCTAGTTTATCTGATGTGCAGGAATCATCTCGTGTACCTCCGAGTACTCCGTTTCAACAAACGCTACGAATCTCCAAGGATCATCCGGAATCGAACATCATTGGAGATCCACAAGAAAGAGTTAGAACTCGAAGGCAGTTGGTTTGCGGATTTGCTTGCTACGTATCTTTAATCGAACCAAAGACAATAGATGAAGCTCTTCAGGATGACTACTGGATTAAAGCAATGCAGGAAGAGCTCCATCAATTTGAGCGAAACAAAGTCTGGGAATTAACGAAGCCTCCAAAGCAACATAATGTGATAGGTACCAAATGGATCTTCAAGAACAAGAAAGATGAAGATGGTACTATCATCAGGAACAAGGCACGACTAGTTGCTCAAGGCTACTCTCAAGTAGAAGGTATAGACTTTGACGAAACTTTCGCCCCTGTAGCTAGACTCGAGTCCATTCGTATATTGTTTGCTATTGCTTGTCATTTTAAAATCAAATTATTTCAAATGGACGTCAAGAGCGCATTTCTAAATGGGTTTTTAAATGAGGAAGTTTATGTAGCTCAACCGAAAGGTTTTGTAGATCATAAACAACCTAACCATGTTTTTCGTTTGAAAAAGGCTCTTTACGGTCTGAAACAAGCACCGCGAGCATGGTACGAAAGGTTAACAAAGCACCTTTTGGAGAAGGACTATACTCGAGGGGGAGCTGACAGGACTCTCTTTGTGAAGCATTATCAAAATAATTTCATTGTAGCACAAATCTATGTCGATGACATTGTATTTGGTGCAACAAAAGATAATGATGCTTCTAAATTCGCGGAGACCATGGAAAGCGAATTTGAGATGTCCATGATGGGCGAACTGTCTTATTTTCTTGGATTGCAAATTAAACAAAATGATGAAGGTATTCACTTGAGTCAATCCAAGTATGCACTGGAGTTGGTCAAAAAGTTTGATCTAGAAAATTGTAAAGATTTTCCAACTCCAATGGGAACTAGCCACAAGGGACTTGGAAGTGAATCACATAGTGAGAATGTAGACGAGAAACTGTATAGAAGTATGATTGGAAGTCTACTTTACCTCACGGCTAGTCGCCCGGATATATCCTTTAGTGTTGGGATTTGCGCGAGATATCAATCAGCACCAAAGGAGGTTCACCTGAAAGCGGTGAAACGGATCATCCGGTACATCAAAGGATCAATTAATTTCGGAATTTGGTATCCTATGGGAACAAGTCTGGACATTGTTGGATACTCAGATGCCGATTGGGCAGGATCAGTGGATGATCGGAAAAGCACGAGTGGTGCATGCTTCTATCTTGGCCATTGCCTTGTTGCATGGCACAGTAAAAAGCAGAATTGCATAGCACTCTCGACTGCCGAAGCGGAATACATTTCAGCTGGAAGTTGCTCAACTCAACTCATTTGGATGAAAAGCGTATTGAGTGACTTCCGCATTTCAGCATCTTCGGTAACAATTCTTTGTGACAACACAAGTGCAATTAACATTTCTAAAAACCCTGTGTTGCACTCTAGAACAAAACATATTGAACTTAGATATCATTTTCTTAGAGAGCTAGTTGAATCAAATACTCTTCAACTTTCATATGTTTCAACTGAAGATCAATTAGCTGACTTTTTAACAAAACCTTTGGATCAAAAACGTTTTATTCATTTGCGAAAAGCAATTGGTATGCTTTCTTTGAAATAAACTTCTTTTTGAAACCTTTGCTTAAAATAGGTTTTGTATTTGTTTTGTTCTATTCAATATCTATGTTTATACATAGGATAGTAATTGAGCATAGATCTTAATTGACTTTAATTGCATCTGTTCACACATTTAGAAATTTATTATGCTTTTGCCATCATAATATTTCTTTGTTGCAATGATCGTTTATGTTAATTAAATCATCTTCTAAAGTGATCAAAGTCAATTTCTCTCTCAATGATCTCTTGGTATAGTCATTATCTTATTTGACTGTTTAGTCGAGTATGAAATCGAGATCAATTTTTGGTTGAATACTTTATATCTTAAATAATTGATAGCCAATTGAGGGGGAGTCAAAGATAATGTAAAATGCTCAAAAGATGTGGAAAGAGTTACATCCCAATGAGGAGTGTGAAAACTACCACCACATGGAGGAAAGAGCTACCACCTCGGTCGTCCGAGTATTGTGTGCAGCTACCACATGTATACCAAGCATGGTTGTTCAAATTTTTGATTAAGTAAAATGCATGTTGAAATACTTGACTCTGTCAAATTTCAAGGTTGGTATAAGGTGGGATTTTAAAGAAAGATGCTCAAAGAGCCACTCTCTTCAACAGATTGTCTAGAAATATTATCTACCATATTTGGGATTTCAAACATCTATTGATCTTTGTATTTCATTTTCTTTACCGAATTGATTATTTGATAAAGGCATTACTCATAAGATCAAGTTAGATGTAATTGAAGGTGTTCAACTTTAAGGGATTTAATTCTTGTAAATTTTCGTTTCATTTTTGGATATTACTGATAGATTTGGCATAATCTAATTCTTGTTGTGTGAAACGATGCTTTTTGTTTAAAGTTGATACACCTTTGTGCTTACAATCTTTTTCTGGTTTTTCTTGAATTTCTCTGAAATTTTTCTAAAGAAAAAGTTGGGGCCGATCCGGATCGGGCAAGGTGATCCGGATCCCGAACGCAGGTTTTCTCCTGCGGGCTGACGATCCGGATTGGACCTGCCGATCCGGATCCCGAACGCAGTTTTTTCACTGCGGGTAGCCGATCCGGATCGCAAGCTCGGGAGGATCCGGATCGCGGCTAGGTTTTTATAAAGAACAAAAGGGTTTTGATTTCTTTTACTCCAATCTTTTGTTCAAAAGTTTCCAGAGCGCTTCTCTCTAGATTTCATCCTCCTTGGAAGCTTTCTAACTCAAGTTCTTCAGTTCCAAGTAAGTTTTATTGATCAAAATCTCGGTTTTTCACCGTTTTTCTCTTTTCCTCCTCAAACATACGAAATTCTTGGATCAATTTTGTTTGTGGATGGTTTTTGTTCAAATTTCTTTTGAAATAAGAACTCTGGGTTGTTTAGTTTTGATTATATGCTAGGTTTTCTCCTGATTAACGGATTTTTAGGCTTCGATTTCTAAAATTTCGGTTTTAGGGCATATAATAAGGATTTTCGAAATTCATGCAATTGATCTATTTTTAAAAGTCCTTTTGCAAAACTAATTTGATTCTTAGTCTCTCTACATGATTATGATTGTTTGGGTACAATTTTTCCAATTTTTGAAAACTAAGAATTTTTGTGTTCTTGAGTTGGTTTTCACAGGACACCTTCTTTACTCAAGCATTTTGTTCAATGGCACTTAATTCAATGTGTTTCTCTTGGTTAATCCTTCTCCTGGTCTCAATGGTACACACTCGCCCTACAAATAAACTAAAGAGAGCCAAGAACCTCCAACAAAAAGGTGATTTTGTCGAGGTCAGTGACACAGAGGTAGATTGTCATGAGGTTGACTGGGCAGCATTGACGGATGATGATGACTCAATGTATGAACAAGAACCGTCTGATGATTCAAGGAGAAAGGCGTCTGTTAAATCAAAAGAAAAGGCAAATAAAGGACCAGGAAAAGCATCAAAGGCAGCACCAATCATCTCCATGAAAAGAAAGAGAATAACTAGACGCTGTGGGCTAAGACAGGACATTAATGTTGACACGCCGATAGCTCCTGACTCCCCACATCGCTTGGAAGAAGTATTCGTTAACACTGATCGTCTTCGAGCCTTTGCACATCGCGAATGCATTGGTGAAAGGCATGTTAACTTTGAGGCTCTGCAAGGTCACTCCCCTGCCTTTGGCCTTCTGATTGAACAAGCAAACCTTATTCAAGTATGTCGTTTCCCAGAAACTCTTGGCTACTGTTTGCATCATGTGAGGACCTTCTACACTAATGCACGACATCTTCGAGAGGTTGAGAACGGTCCTATGGAGTTCTACACGAACATCCAAGGCACAAGGTTTAAGATTACTCCACAATTGATTGGCGAGGTTTTGGGAATGGAAGCCAGCAAGAAAGGAGTTCACTTCTTGAAGGGGGTAAATTTGACAAACACATTATGGCAAAAAGTTATAGAGGGAATTTGTCTCGAGGGAACACAATCAACCGAAAAATCTGTTCGTTCTAAAGAACTTCGTCTTGAATATCGCTTCTTAAACTTCATCACATGCTACAATATACTTCCAAATATGCAGACAAAGGTTGTGAGATGGGACCGGTTGCTGTTTTTGTATCTCATAGGACATCGATCAGAGGCAACGGCATTGAATATCAACATTCCATACATTATCTGGAATAGAATGGCGCGATATGTTGAGCATCCTCACCCCACTGAGAGAATTCCATTTCCCTTGATTATAATGAGGATTTTACAGAAATTTCAGGTTGACATTACTTCAACAACTTATCATCAATGTCCGAGCATGATAAATGAGTCTACTATTGTCAAATCCCTCCATAAGTTGCCGCATGTCACTCCAGTTCCTGCATCTGGAACAAAACACAGTACAAACACTGCCGCATCACCATCTCGACAAGCAACTGGCACAGATGATGAAGCATCAATAACATCGATTATCAAGGAACAACAGCGACTATCTGTTAAGCAAGAACAAATTTTGACGGAGCAACAACGAATTACCAAAGAGCTTGAAATTACAACGGCAGCTCACATTACCATAACGAAGAAGATCAATTCAATGGACAAGCGGATGCGAAAGATACTCTCTAAGATGGGTTGCACAAGCTCTGAAGACTCAGATTCTGACAACTGATTACTTTTGACTCATTTTCTTTTCCTTTCCTTTTGTGCAGGATTACGATTTTAGGATTTAGTTTTATACTTACGTTAGCTTAGTTCTCAGGTTTTACATTTTATTGGAACTTTTTACTCTCCTCACATTTCGTAGTCTTAACTACATTTTGGCTTTGTTTTGTGACAAAAAGGGGGAGAGAGTTAGAGAGAACTTTGAACAATGTTGACTGCATGAAACATCAAGGTAAGTGAACAATGTTTGATATGAAAACTGGATGAATATCAAGGTAAGTATTACTCCAACTTCCATTCTCAACTTGAGGTTTTTCAGCTGTATGAATGCATGCCTCGACTAACTATTTGCTAACTATTTGGGCATGTAATATAACTAACAAGTTGATGTTCACTAACAAGTTTGTGACACTTGGTTTTTGATTGCATAGAAGATATGTTGGTTCTTAACTCTGATCAATTACATATCTATATATATATTAGTTTGTCACAAACATGTTCATGACATTTGGTTTTTACGTGCAAAGAAGATATGTTGGTGTTTTTTTTTAACTATGATCAGTTTACATATCTGAATATAAATGTCATGGTAAGTATAAATGAGTTTAAACTTCATCTCTGTTTGTGGTTTTTGAATGATACAAAATTCTTGAGGTATCTAACGATTTCTTTTGTCAAGAATGATTTCTTTTTGCAGAGAGTACAAATGTCTAAGTCTAGAGTCTGTTTTAGGAGTTTAACTCATGTATTGTATTTTGGATCTCCATTGTAAATTTTTGTTGTATGGTGATAGCAACAAAAATATCTTTTTGAATTTTCTTTAGTGGATCTGTGTTTTGTCACGAAACCGCCAAAGGGGGAGATTGTTACGGAATTTGAGTTGGCGTAGTTTCGTGAAAGTTTCAAGTCCTGAAGATTGAAGGTGAAGAAAGTTGGATCATTTAACTCAATCTCAAGAAAGAAGAATTCAAAAGGATCAGGTATGTTTAACTAAAGAATTTGTGTGATCCGAATACTTCTTGTAGTGTAGAAACACTTGGAAGAATCTTTCATTGCATAAAAATCAAAAACTGGACTTGGGACATGTTCAGGATCCGGATCAGGCTGTTCGATCTGGATCCCGAAGGTGGTTCGTTCATACATCGTCGCAATCCGGATCGTAGTCTCTTGATCCGGATCCCGAACGTTGAGTTTACCATCTACCTTGAACGATCCGGATCTTGCTTCGCAATCCGGATCCCGAACGTTGATGTTTGGTGAACTGTATGAACGATCCGGATCGTAGTTACATGATCCGGATCCCGAACCTTCGTTTTTCTGGAATTGGCTGTTTCGTTATGACGATCCGGATCTCAGTTATCACGATCCGGATCGCCGTCCGTAAAATTCCAGAAATGGCAGGTTTTTGATTCTTATCTCCTTCCTAGGGTTTCTAACCTATAAATAGACCCTATGTCTTTCTTTCTAGGGTCAATCCACATAGCCGTCATTTTCATATATCATCTTATACGGCTATAGATCCACATATAGAGAAGAAAGGAAATCATTAGAGAATACTCTATGTTTCTTCATCTATATTGATTAGTTTGATTCTAGGTTTTCATACTCACATCTTGAGTTGAATCAAACTAATGAATACTTAGATGGTATTTCCGATCTATCTTTGATCTAAGTATTCGGCGGGTCATCACCACCCAAAAAACAACGATTACCCCAAAATCGGCGCGTGGATTCGCGTGTCCTTGTGGATTCAAGGTTCATTCGCTCTCGTGGATTCGGAGCGAGGCACGTTCGTGGATTCGAAGGGTGCTATTGGGTGAAGACCGTGGATTCGGTCGGACGTCGTGGATTCGACGTTGGACGCCGTGGATTCGGCGTTGGGCGCAGATCGTGGATTCGAGAAGCGTCTGGAGCGAGCGGAGAAGATCCTCTAGGAGCGTATGGAAAAGGTTGAGTCGTAAGTGTGTACGGTAAATCACCTTGTACGTGTTTTAATTCTAGTGGATTTCTGCCGTGTTATCGGTCCCGTGGTTTTTTACTCCGGTGATGGAGTTTTCCACGTAAAAATCTTGCGAGTTATTTTCATTTCCGCATTGGGTTTTTTTTATCGCAACGATTTTTGAGTGTTTATACGTTTACACCTATTCACCCCCCTCTAGGTGTTTCTTCCCCTATTTAGATCCGTATTATATACGACCCAACAGGCGGGAAAGCTACAACCCTTACCGGTGCCATAGTGGAAGTGGGATCAGATCACCATGGACTTCGTTACTGGATTCCCACGTTCACAACAGGGGCACGACACAATCTGAGTCATTGTGGACCGGCTAACCAAGTCAGCACACTTCCTACCCATTCACACCACCTGGACCCGAGAGCGGTTGGGTCAAGTCTACCTCAGCGAGATTGTGAGACTGCATGGAGTGCCGGCATCGATCACATCGGATAGAGACACACGCTTTGTTTCGAAGTTTTGGCAGAGTCTACAGCAGGCCTTGGGGACCAAACTACAGTTCAGCACGGCCTTCCACCCGCAAACGGACGGACAGTCGGAGCGAGTGATCCAGACGCTGGAGGACCTGTTGCGAGCCTGTGTACTAGACTGGGGGGTCGGTTGGGAGCGTTACCTGCCCCTCGTCGAATTCGCCTACAACAACAGCTACCAAGCCAGCATCCAGATGGCACCCTACGAAGCCTTATACGGGAGACGCTGCCGATCCCCGGTCTGTTGGGACGACTTGGGAGAACGGAAATTCTTGGGACCCGACTTGGTGGAGGAAACTGAAGAGAAGGTACGCCTCATCAAGAAGCGCCTACTGACCGCCCAGAGTCGACAAAAGAGCTACGCGGATCGGAGACGCCGCGACCTGGAATTCCAGGTAGGAGAACACGTGTTTCTGCGGGTCTCGCCGTCCAGAGGAATCAAGCGCTTCGGGCTGAAAGGCAAGCTGAGCCCACGGTTCGTGGGGCCTTTCGAGATCCTGGAGCGCATCGGCCCAGTGGCTTACCGCCTTGCCCTACCACCGAACCTCAGCCGGGTCCACGACGTGTTCCACGTTTCGATGCTCAAGAAATACCTCCCCGACCCATCGCATGTTCTGGACGTCTCGACACTTGAACTGAAGGAGGACCTAAGCTTCGAGGAAACCCCAGTGCGAATCCTAGCAAGGGAAAATAAGACGCTACGAAATCGAGCCATCCCCTATGTGAAAGTGCTCTGGAGCAACCACGAGGAGTGGGAGGCGACGTGGGAGCTGGAGGCAAAGATGAGGGAGGGCTACCCCAATCTTTTTACCGCAAACCAGGATTGAGTTTCGGGGACGAAACTCGTTTTAAAGAGGTGAGTGGTGTAGCAGCCGCTGGTTTTAAAATGCTTAGGATCTTTTAATCTTGGGTGCTTTTGATTTTGTGCACCGTATTTCGCTTCGGGGGTCCGGAGGGTGAACTAATATTTCTTTATTTCCGGGCAGACCGTCGGGGCTCGCGGGTATTTTTAGACAATAAAGCTCGCGAAACGTAGAACGACGGCGCGATCGGTTTTGGATTCCGACACCCGAATCTCCCAGAATAAATTCCGGAAGGCTGCTAGCGGTTCAGGCGATCAACTCGTCTTTTTTAATTTAGGCGAACCGGACCCTGGTTCACACCCGACCTAGTAAGCCCTTTGGTTTTGGGGTCGGGTTCATTCCCACTTCTCATTTGGACCGCTCGGTTTAAACTCGCATTTGGGGAACGGGGCTCAACTCATTTCTCAACACCTCTCACCCTAGGCGTGCGCTATCCCGATCGCGGACGAAGAACCGACTTCCCCAACCCTCTCCTTCCCACCGATCGTGTGGGGAACCTAGACGGCGCGACCGAGGAGGGAGAAGATCGACGACATACCCTTCGATACCGGGCACGCAAGAACGGGACGATCCTTCCCTCGATCAACCTTAGCCGACGAAACCAAGGTGAGCATAATGTAGGGTTCTTGTTTATTTGTTCTCTTGGGTTCTTGTTTTAGCAAACGGAGGGGGGGGGGGGGAGGGCATCGTCGCCGCCGAAGTCCGGCGCAGGCGGAGCCGCTGTAATAACCGCGAGTTTATTTTTCTTTTTGGTCTTTCCTTTGAATTTTATTGAACCACTTTCCGACTAAGGGGTCCGGGGTGTGATTTATTTTTCTTTGTCTCTGGGCAGACCGTCGGGGCTCGCGGGTATTTTTGGATAATAAAGCCCGCGAAACGGAAACCGGCGGCGCGATCGGATCTGATTTTCGACCCCGGAACCTCCCGGAATATTTTTCTGAAGGTTGATAGTGGTTCAGGCGTTTAGCACGTTTTTCGAGGTAAATCAGGCCCGGACTCGATTTCTTTTATTTGGGGATTTAGGTTTTCTTTTCTTTCCCCCGCTCCGCTTAGACCGACTGTTTTAATTTTGTGTGGGATGACTTAGGTTATTTCCCACTCTTCTCGTCCCGTACAACGTGAGTTCCCCATCAGAGCGCGAGAGAGAAAACCCCCGCTTCCTTGCGAGACGGTGCGAAGAACCAAGGAGAAGGAAAGGACAATCGCCCTCCCCACGAAACACGGCAAGCGAGCGTGGGACGATCCCCTCCTCTTCCTCCTTCTTCATCGGCGTCTTGGAAACGCGTAGATATGGTGAGTTTTTACTTGTTTCCGTTTAGGGTTTTGTTCCTTCGGATCATCGCACGGGGGAAGGCAGGATCCTCCGGTCGGCCGCACCACTGCCGTCGCGAGGCACCGGACACGCGCAGGGCTGGGTCGCCCGTGCGTGCGGGTGGGGCGCCCGCGCGGGGCCTGGGCGCCGCGCGGGGCCGCCCGTGCGGGCAGGCTGGGCGCCCGCGGGGGGCCTGGGCGCCGCGCGGGGCCGCCCGTGCGTGCGGGCTGGGCGCCTGCGCGGGGCCTGGGCGCTGCGCGGGGCCTGGGCGCCGCGCGGGGCCGCCCGTGCGTGCGGACTGGGCACCCGCGAGGGGCCAGGCACCGAGCGGGGCCGCCGCTGTCAGGGAACCGTGCGGGTCTCTCACCGCACGGGGCTCTGATACACGTGCGGCCAGCGCGGCAACGCGGAGTCACCGCCGCGACGGGATCCGGACAGCCTCTTATTATCCTATTTCTTTATATTTGGTGGGTACTGACGTTTTCCCCGGGGGGACTTTGTAGTTCGGGGAGCGCACCGGGGCACGGGGGAGCAACGCTTTGTTCATCTCTCGTAGAGGTTGGTTTTATTTTTAAGTCTTAGCATCTAACTCTATCATGTTGGACGGGGTCAATCTTAAGTGTACTTGGGTTAAATATTGATGGGTGATAGACAATACATGTTTAATTGTGCTGACTCTTAAAAATTCTGTGGATCTCGTACTTGGGTTAAACATTGTAGGAAGGCATAAATTAATCGCTTATGGTTTTACGGTTCTTATGCTTGGATATATATACTGTTTCACATGGTCCGCGTACACGTATTATTGCCTTGACTTTGATTATACATGTTAGTGGGTTACCTTCGATCGTATATGCTACGGGGTTACTTTTGATTATACATGTTGCCGTTTTACTCTTGTTATATATTATGATGCTGACATGATGGTGATTATGGTTACTTGGCTCGAGGCTGCAGCACGCGCACCCGCGGTTTGGCCACCGCAAAAGGGTGCGCTTTTCAGGAAAAGCGGTCTATTGACCCGTGTATACCCACGAGGTGTCGTAGTGGGGCCCCTTATGTAGTTGTGGGGTTCAAGGCGCCGAGGTGCGAGCGGTACGACCCGTCGGTTTAGTTGTCCGACGTGGTCGGGTATTGCAGGTACGGTACGGCCGTCGGTTTAGTTGTCCGACGTGGCCGGGTATTGCAGGATATAGGGGTACAGGTTGCTTTTTTCCCTTTTGAGGGGAGTGGTTGCTCCGGTTGACTTTACGGTTTGTTTTACTACTTTTCCTGCTCTACTATCATTCGTTACTGACTTCCCACGTGGTGACAGGGTCCAGACGAGGGGAGAGGTAGGCGACGGTGAGGACGGGGCAGGAGCTTCCGGGGGGCTGGGGACCCTGGACTGTATTTCCTTTTTCACCATTGCATTTCATTTACATTGTAGTTATTTGTGAGGTTCTCGATACCCTCGTGGGGATGGCGTGGATGTCGGTACGGTTTGCATTTTGTTGTCCTCTTATACTTTTATTCTTCCTTTAATTCTGTTGGCCGTTTGGAAAAGGAAAAGCAAAAACCAAAGAAAAGATTGCGAAAACCGTTTTCAATTTTTAAGTGTCGTGTGGGCACTGATTTCAAAACCCTGTGGATTTATGGATTGCGAAAATGAATTTCAAAACTCAAGTGTCGTGTGGGCACTGATTTCAAAACCCTGTGGATTTATGCTGGTTTCGAAACGCGTTTTCAAAATTTGAGTGCCGGGTAGGCGTATTTTCAACGACTGTGGATTTATCCTTTCAAATTGATCGGCCATGCATTTTAATAAATTATGGTACTAGTTGTATGTTAGTAACTGTTGTGATTGAGTGGTTGATTGTGGTTGGAACTTGTGTATAACGCTACGCCGAGCATATACAGAGGAGACTCTGTCCGTTTGTAGAGTGATTCTGTATATGCGGCGGGTCTGGGCATGCGCCGGGGAAGAAGGGTTTTTATCAAAAAAAATTTATTACACGTCAAATGTTTGACTTTTGCGAACCGTTTCCGCTAAAACAAACCCCCGGGGCGTGACAGATTAAATGGTATCAGAGAGTTCTTTCAATCACAACAGTTAGCACTGACATCCGTGGGAATACCTCACTTACCTACACATGAATGAAATGGGTAGGGCATAGGACTGTAGAACGTGAGTGACCGCGGGGGAGGGGACGGTTGGGAGGACTGAGCGAGATCGGGTGCGGGCCAACCTGAAGGACTTCAAGAAATACGACCCACCCACGTTCGAAGGGGACACGACTGATCCTTGGGTTGTCGAGAAATGGGTGGGGTCGATGGAGAAACTTTTTGAAGACTTACTCATGGAGGACGACGAGCGGGTTCCCCTAGCAGTCCACTGCTTGGAGGGGAACGCCCGCTTGTGGTGGAAGACGGTACGCCCCGATCCTGCTAGGAGTACCGCACTCCCGTCCTGGGCAACTTTCAAACAGGAGCTATTCGGGGCCTTCTTCACCAGCAGTGTCAAGAAAAAGTTGGAGGATGACCTGAACCACATCCAGCAGGGGAACCGGACGGTCATGGAGTATCAGTGGGAGTTCGTCCGGCTAGCAAACTGCGTCCCGTTCGTCATAAGGGACGAGGCTCACAAGGCGCAACTCTTTGTGGATGGCTTGCGGAGCAATATCTTCGAGGTGGTGCAAGCAGCCGAACTGCACACCTTCCAGAAAGTGGTCGACAGAGCCACTACGGTAGAGCGGGGTTTTGCGGTCACCCGCGCCAGAAGGGAGAACTCGACGCGGCTGGAGGACAGGAAGCGGCAACAGCAGAACTCGGGGGGAGGCTGTTGGAGTGGGGGCGGGGCCCCCAAACGGTGGAGACCACAGGCGGGGCCCCGGAGCGCGCCAGCAGGAGGACCGGGGCCGGGGATTAGGCCTTGTGTCATATGCGGGGGAGGGCACCTGGCGGGAGAGTGCCCCCAAAGAGGCGACCACTGCTTCAGGTGCGGCAAACGGGGGCACTTTCGCCGCAACTGCCCCTTAGGCGGGGGATCTGCGTCCTCTGCAGCTTCTACGCCCACGCCACAGCTCTCAGGGCGGGGGAAAGCTCCTATGGCGTCAACTTCTATACCCCCTGCACCACGGCGCGAGGAGTACAGGCAGCCACAACCAGGCGGGAGAGTCTTCTCAATGACCCGCCAAGAGACAGATCCGCCGGAGGACGCACTTGCAGGTATTACTTCCGTTTCAAATTCCCGTGCTAGAACTCTTTTCGATACCGGAGCAACACACTCGTTCATTTCTCGCGATTTCGTATTTATGCATGATCTCGAGGAGACACCCCTCCAAACTTTCTTGACAGTTCAAACGGCGGGAGGGACTTTGGAGGCGGTCAGCCTTGTGGCCGCCTGCCCTATTATGCTAGGGCGGCTGGCTTGCCCTTGGGATTTGGTGGTAATCCCCCTGAAGGAGTACGACGTGGTGTTGGGCATGAACTGGCTCACGAGGTACCAGGCACTCATCGATTGCGACAAGCGACAGCTGCGATTACAAAAACCGGGTTTCCCCGAGCATGTGTACATCATGGGCAAGAGCATCTCCTTCCCGGCGATTATTTCAGCGGCACGGGCCAGAAGACTGGTGGAGGGTGGGTGCGTGGCCTATTTAGCATCGGTGGACTTGGCTACCCGACCCCCGACGACACTTTCAGATATCCCGGTGGTGAGGGACTTCCCCGACGTTTTTCCCACGGAACTGCCTGGGATGCCCCCTGAGCGGGAGGTGGTGTTCCCTATCGAGCTACTACCGGGCACACAGCCTATTACGAAGGCGCCTTACCGGATGGCCTTCGCAGAGCTGAAGGAGCTTAAAGCACAACTTGAGGACCTCTTGGACAAAGGTTTTATCAGACCGAGTGTATCGCCCTGGGGCGCACCAGTACTCTTTGTGCGGAAGAAAGACGGAAGCCTGCGTCTCTGCATCGATTACAGAGGGATAAACAAAGTTACAGTGAAGAATAAGTACCCCCTGCCCAGAATAGATGATCTCTTCGACCAGCTGAGAGGGGCGACGGTCTTCTCCAAAATCGATCTGCAATCGGGCTACCACCAACTCCGGGTTCGGGACGAGGACGTCCCGAAGACTGCTTTCCGGACTCGGTATGGCCACTACGAGTTCACGGTTATGCCTTTCGGACTCACGAACGCCCCCGCAGTCTTCATGGACATGATGAACCGGATCTTCAGACCCTCCCTTGATCGGTTCATAGTGGTTTTCATCGACGACATCCTGATCTACTGCACTACCGACGAGGAGCACGAGGACCATTTGCGAACGATCCTCCAGACCCTCAGAGAGCAGAAGCTGTTCGCTAAACTCAAGAAGTGTGAGTTCTGGCTGCGCGAAGTCGGTTTCCTAGGACATGTGATCTCGGCACAGGGAATCGCCGTGGACCCCAAGAAGGTGGAATCAGTGCTTGACTGGCAGCCGCCGACGACGGTGACAGAGGTCCGCAGTTTCCTAGGGTTGGCAGGATATTACAGGCGCTTCGTTGAAGATTTTGCGAAGATTGCTACCCCTTTAAATCGGTTAACCAGAAAAGGGGAGAAGTTTATATGGACGGCCAAATGCCAGGAGAGTTTTGAGGAACTCAAGAGGAGATTAACCAGGGCACCTATACTTGTGCTGCCGACACCCGGAGAGGATTATGAAGTGTACTGCGACGCATCAAGGATCGGTCTTGGAGGTGTTCTGATGCAACAGGGGAAAGTGATTGCCTACGCGTCCAGGCAACTGAAGGATTACGAAAAGAACTACCCGATACACGACTTAGAATTGGCTGCAGTAATCTTCATTTTAAAACTGTGGAGGCATTACCTCTTTGGAGTCCACTGTAACGTCTTCTCGGATCATCAAAGTCTTAAGTACATCTTTACCCAAAAAGAATTAAACTTGCGGCAGAGGCGGTGGCTAGAGTTGTTGAAGGATTACGACTTGACGATTCAATACCATCCCGGGAAGGCAAACGTGGTGGCAGACGCCTTGAGCAGGAAAGGGCATCAAGAAGGGGCGTCAGGGAGCGCGATAACGGAGCAGAACCACCTGATCGCGGAGTTCGCACGAATGCAGTTGGAGGTGGTGCCAGCAGGCAAGGTTATGCAACTTCTAACCTTGGTGGTCAAGCCGACGTTAATTGAGAAGATCCGGGAGGGACAGCAGACCGACCCACAATTACAGCGCGTACGAGACAAAATTCCCCTGGACCAAGAGAGCGATTTTGCGGTGGAAGACGACGGCACCCTACGTTTCCGCGGACGGATCTGCGTGCCGGATTCGACGGAGTTGAAGGAGGAAATCTTGACAGAGGCGCACCGGGCCCCTTATGCGGCACATCCAGGGGGCACGAAGATGTATAGGGACCTCAAACAGATCTACTGGTGGCCCAAAATGAAGGGGGACGTCACCCGTCACGTAGCTCACTGCCTAGTGTGCCAACAGATAAAGGTCGAGCATCAGCGGCCAGCAGGGAAGCTACAGCCTCTACCGGTGCCGGAGTGGAAGTGGGATCAGATCACCATGGACTTTGTCACGGGGTTTCCACGTTCGCAACAGGGCCACGACGCGATTTGGGTCGTAGTCGACCGGTTAACCAAGTCAGCGCACTTTTTGCCAATTCACACGACCTGGACCCGAGAACGGTTAGCTCAAGCCTATATTAGCGAGATCGTGAGACTACATGGAGTGCCGGCATCGATCACCTCGGACAGAGACACGCGCTTTGTCTCGAAGTTTTGGCAGAGCCTTCAGCGGGCTATGGGGACCAGACTACAGTTCAGCACAGCCTTTCACCCTCAGACGGACGGACAGTCGGAGCGTGTGATACAAACCCTCGAGGATCTGCTTCGCGCCTATGTGCTTGATTGGGGGATCGGTTGGTCACACTACCTACCCCTCGTGGAGTTCGCCTACAACAACAGCTACCAGGCCAGCATCCAGATGGCGCCTTACGAAGCCTTATATGGGAGACGCTGCCGTTCCCTAATTTGTTGGGACGACTTGGGTGAACGGGAATTCTTGGGACCCGACTTGGTGGAAGAAACTGAAGAGAAGGTACGCCTCATCAAACAGCGCCTGCTGACCGCCCAGAGCCGACAGAAGAGCTACGCAGACCAAAGGCGCCGCGACTTGGAATTCCAAGTAGGAGAACATGTACTTTTGCGGGTCTCGCCATCCAGAGGGATCAAGCGTTTCGGGCTGAAGGGCAAGCTGAGTCCACGGTTCGTGGGACCGTTCGAGATCTTGGAGCGCATTGGCCCAGTGGCGTACCGCCTCGCCCTACCACCAAACCTCGACCGAGTCCACGATGTTTTCCAGGTATCAATGCTCCGGAAATATCTTCCCGATCCATCACACATCCTGGACGTCTCTACACTCGAACTCAAGGAGGATCTGAGCTTCGAGGAAACCCCCGTGAGAATCCTGGCAAGGGAAAACAAAGCTCTGCGAAATCGAACCATCCCCTACGTGAAGGTACTCTGGAGCAACCATGAGGAGCGAGAAGCAACTTGGGAGCTGGAATCTAAAATGAGGGAGTACTACCCCGACCTTTTCACCGCCACCCGGGTTTGAGTTTCGAGGACGAAACTCGTTTTTAGAGGTGAGTGGTGTAATAACCGCGAGTTTATTTTTCTTTTTGGTCTTTCCTTTGAATTTTATTGAACCACTTTCCGACTAAGGGGTCCGGGGTGTGATTTATTTTTCTTTGTCTCTGGGCAGACCGTCGGGGCTCGCGGGTATTTTTGGATAATAAAGCCCGCGAAACGGAAACCGGCGGCGCGATCGGATCTGATTTCCGACCTCGGAACCTCCCGGAATATTTTTCTGAAGTTTGATAGCGGTTCAGGCATTTAGCACGTTTTTCGAGGTAAATCAGGCCCGGACTCGATTTCTTTTATTTGGGGATTTAGGTTTTCTTTTCTTTCCCCCGCTCCGCTTAGACCGACTGTTTTAATTTTGTGTGGGATGACTTAGGTTATTTCCCACTCTTCTCGTCCCGTACAACGTGAGTTCCCCATCAGAGCGCGAGAGAGAAAACCCCCGCTTCCTTGCGAGACGGTGCGAAGCACCGAGGAGAAGGAAAGGACAATCGCCCTCCCCACGAAACCCGGCAAGCGAGCGTGGGACGATCCCCTCCTCTTCCTCCTTCTTCATCGGTGTCTTGGAAACGCGTAGATACGGTGAGTTTTTATTTGTTTCCGTTTAGGGTTTTGTTCCTTCGGATCATCGCACGGGGGAAGGCAGGATCCTCCGGTCGGCCGCACCACTGCCGTCGCGAGGCGCCGGACACGCGCAGGGCTGGGTCGCCCGTGCGTGCGGATGGGGCGCCCGCGCGGGGCCTGGGCGCCGCGCGGGGCCGCCCGTGCGGGCGGGCTGGGCGCCCGCGCGGGGCCGCCCGTGCGTGCGGGCTGGGCGCCTGCGCGGGGCCTGGGCGCCGCGCGGGGCTGCTCGTGCGTGCGGGCTGGGCGCCTGCGCGGGGCCTGGGCGCCGCACGGGGCCGCCCGTGCGTGCGGGCTGGGCGCCTGCGCGGGGCCTGGGCGCCGCGCGGGGCCGCCCGTGCGTGCGGACTGGGCACCCGCGAGGGGCCAGGCACCGAGCGGGGCCGCCGCTGTCAGGGAACCGTGCGGGTCTCTCACCGCACGGGGCTCTGATACGCGTGCGGCCATCGCGGCATCGCGGAGTCACCGCCGCGACGGGATCCGGACAGCCTCTTATTATCCTATTTCTTTATATTTGGTGGGTACTGACGTTTTCCCCGGGGGGACTTTGTAGTTCGGGGAGCGCACCGGGGCACGGGGGAGCAACGCTTTGTTCATCGCTCATAGAGGTGGGTTTTATTTTTAAGTCTTAGCATCTAACTCTATCATGTTGGACGGGGTCAATCTTAAGTGTACTTGGGTTAAATATTGATGGGTGATAGACACTACATGTTTAATTGTGCTGACTATTAAAAATTCTGTGGATCTCGTACTTGGGTTAAACATTGTAGGAAGTCATAAATTAATCGCTTATGGTTTTACGGTTCTTATGCTTGGATATATATACTGTTTCACATGGTCCGCGTACACGTATTATTGCCTTGACTTTGATTATACTTGTTAGTGGGTTACCTTCGATCGTATATGCTACGGGGTTACTTTTGATTATACATGTTGCTGTTTTACTCTTGTTATATATTATGATGCTGACATGATGGTAATTATGGTTACTTGGCTCGAGGCTGCAGCACGCGCACCCGCGGTTTGGCCACCGCAAAAGGGTGCGCTTTTCCGGAAAAGGGTCTATTGACCCGTGTATACCCACGAGGTGTCGTAGTGGGGCCCCTTATGTAGTTGTGGGGTTCGAGGCGCCGAGGTGCCAGCGGTACGACCCGTCGGTTTAGTTGTCCGACGTGGTCAGGTATTGCAGGTACGGTACGGCCGTCGGTTTAGTTGTCCGACGTGGCCGGGTATTGCAGGATACAGGGGTACAGGTTGCTTTTTTCCCCTTTGAGGGGAGTGGTTGCTCAGGTTGACTTTACGGTTTGTTTTACTACTTTTCCTGCTCTACTATCATTCGTTACTGACTTCCCACGTGGTGACAGGGTCCAGACGAGGGGAGAGGTAGGCGACGGTGAGGACGGGGCAGGAGCTTCCGGGGGGCTGGGGACCCTGGACTGTATTTCCTTTTTCACCATTGCATTTCATTTACATTGTAGTTATTTGTGAGGTTCTCGATACCCTCGTGGGGACGGCGTGGATGTCGGTACGGTTTGCATTTAGTTGTCCTCTTATACTTTTATTCTTCCTTTAATTCTGTTGGCCAATTGGAAAAGAAAAAGCAAAAACCAAAGAAAAGATTGCGAAACCCGTTTTCAAATTTTAAGTGTCGTGTGGGCACTGATTTCAAAACCCTGTGGATTTATGGATTGCGAAAATGAATTTCAAAACTCGAGTGTCGTGTGGGCACTGATTTCAAAACCCTGTGGATTTATGCTGGTTTCGAAACGCGTTTTCAAATTTTGAGTGCCGGGTAGGCGCATTTTCAATGACTGTGGATTTATCCTTTCAAATTGATCGGCCATGCATTTTAATAAATTATGGTACTAGTTGTATGTTAGTAACTGTTGTGATTGAGTGGTTGATTGTGGTTGGAACTTGTGTATAACACTACGCCGAGCATATACAGAGGAGACTCTGTCCGTTTGTAGAGTGATTCTGTATATGCGGCGGGTCTGGGCATGCGCCGGGGAAGAAGGGTTTTTATCAAAAAAAAATTATTACACGTCAAATGTTTGACTTTTGCGAACCGTTTCCGCTAAAACAAACCCCCGGGGCGTGACAGCCGCGCATGCGGGCAGCACCGCATGCAGGCGGCGCGGCCGTACGGGCCGCGCGGGCGCGTGCAACCCGCATGCAGGCGGCACCCGCATGCGGGCGGCACGCCGCGGAGCCCGCACGGAGCCGGCCGCGCGTGCACCCCCGCATGCAGGCGGCACCCGCATGCGGGCGGCACGCCGCGGAGCCCGCACGGAGCCGGCGGTGCGTGCACCCCCGCATGCAGGCGGCACCCGCATGCGGGCGGCACGCCGCGGAGGCCGCACGGGGCTGGCCGCGCGTGCACCCCCGCATGCGGGCGGCGTGGCCGCGCAGCCCGCGCGGGGCTGGGCGCCCACGCACCCGCGCAGCCCGCGCGGGGCCGAGCACGCGCGCACCCGCGAGTGCGGGTAACACCGCATGCGGGCAACACCGCATGCGGGCGGCGCGGGGAGGGTGCCGGGTGTTCCGCGGGAGTCGTGGGCCGTCCGCGTCGTTGGCCTTACCCCGGGGACGTCGCCTTTTCGCCCATTTGGTGGGGCGTGCCCCGCGACCGACCGGGAGGGGGTCGGATGTTCCAGTCCTTTAGCTTTGCGGAGACTTGAGTTACTAACTCCTGTACGGCAGGTTCGTGTAGGTCCGGGCGGGCACCCCGAGACGCGGGAGAACCTAGCATTGATCAGGAGCGCGACAACGAAAAGGTGGGTTTCCTTTGGAACTTAGCATAGAGTTAGTATGACAGAAAGGATATTAACTGCATGTTTATCGGTACTAACGCTGACGGCCTCTATGATTTACTATATTACCCTGTGTCTTGGTTACTATGCTCGAGTTTGCAACACGCGCACCCGCGGTCTGGCCACCGCAAAGGGTGCTCTTTTCCGGGAAAGCGGTCTCTGACCCGTGTAGACCCACGAGGTGACGTAGTGGGGGCCCCCGTAGGTGTGGGGTTTGGGGCATCAAGGTGGGAGCGGTGCGATCCGTCGGGATAGGTGCCCGACGAGGTCAAGGGCTCCAAGGAGTGAGCGGTGTGATCCGTCGGGGTAGGTGCCTGACAAGGTCCGGTGTACAGGTGTTACAGGTGTACAGGCGATTCAGGTGTCCCGAGTGTTCACGTGTTACCTTTCCTTTTTGAGCCGAGTGGTTGCTCCAGATAGTCTTACATTTGGGTTTGGTACTTTTCCTGCTTACTATCATTATTATTGTGTCGCTGACTACCCACTCCGTGACAGGTTCTTCCAGGGGTGAGAGGTAGACGACGGTGAGGCCGTGGCAGGAGTAGTCGGGCTGTGGGGAGCCCTAGTGTGTATCTCCTTTTCCTTTCCTTGCATTTCATTTGATACTGTAGGCTATGGTGTGGTTCTCGATACCCTCGTGGGGTCGGTGTGTGTGACGCCCCACTTCCCAGGGGGTCACCCATCCTAGAACTATTCTAGCTCTAGCACGCTTAACTCTCATGTTCCTCTTGGATCTTGCTACCATCCAAAATGCTATAGCCGGGTTAGAGATTTAGTCCTATTATATCATTTATATAGAGGACTAATCCAAATTCCGGGGGTGTCACATTCTTCCCCCCTTTAAGCCCTGACGTCCACGTCAGGCTCAAGCACACTCACAAGCACCAGGCGATGTGAGACTCGTCTCGCTAGCCTTAGCCGACCTTGTGAGGAGCTGCACTCCACTCACAACGGTCATTAGCCGGGGAGCCTCGCTCTACCCGCTATATAACCCTGGCTCAGCCGAGACTCATCTCACATTTCCGACTGGTGAATGTCTCTGATACCAACTGTGACGCCCCACTTCCCAGGGGGTCACCCATCCTAGAACTACTCTAGCTCTAGCACGCTTAACTCTCATGTTCCTCTTGGATCTGCTACCATCCAAAATGCTATAGCCGGGTTAGAGATTTAGTCCTATTATATCATTTATATAGAGGACTAATCCAAATTCCGGGGGTGTCACAGTGTGGATGTTGATTGCTTTTACTCTGGATATGGAATATTAACCCTTTTTATTATCTCCGTTCTGCCGTTTTTCAAGCAACCCAAAATGAAAAGAAAAGAAAAGAATTGTGAAAACTATTTTAAAAACCTTGGGTCGTGTGGACCTGTTTTTCAAAACCTTGTGGATTTATGGCACTTTTCCAAACTGTTTCAAAACCCTGGGTCGTGTGGACCTGTTTTCAAAACTGTGAGTTTATCCTTTCAACTTGACCGGCATCGGACATTGTTTCTAGTTTGCATTCGTAGTTATGTTCCGCACTGTTGTGATTGAATGAATGCTTGTGTTGACTGTTGTATTAGCCGCGACGCCGTGCATATACAGAGGAGACTCTGCCCGTTTGTCGAGTAAATCTGTATATGCGGCGGGTCTGGGCACGCGCCGGGGAGGGTCGAATTTCAAGAAAAAAATTAAACGCCAAGCTAACAACTCTTTCTTTTCCGCTGAGCGAAACCCCCGGGGCGTGACAGAATGTTCTACACCGCTTGGTCCAATGAAAGTAAGATAGTAATATAATATCTGACAATAAAACTGCAAATGCTAACTAACATGCTCAAATACATGTATGAATTTCTCTACACTAACTGTGTATGCTCGAAGTCTCATTGCCATCTATCATGTCATACTAGGCTATTTATTATCCACAAGCTCGACCACTATACCGCTACAAAAGAGTTATGCTAACCCGGCCACCTTGGTCACTCTACATACCCTTTATTCATTCTTATTCTTGTGCTTTAGTTTAGATTGCTTATTCTTTTTATTTCACTTTCACTTTGCTTTGCCTTTTTTTTTCCGCATTTGCCTCGAATGAGTTTAAAGCACCTTGGCACTCATTCACTTGGGAAGTGGAGTCTTGCTCTCGCACACTTCATTCTGTCTCGAATGAGTTTAAAGCACCATGGCACTCATTCACTTGGAAAGCGGAGTCCTACTCACACACACCTCCCCCGGGAGTCGAACCATGTTCTACACCTCCCGTTGGCACCTTTGCCTTTATATTTCCTCATTTAACTCTTTAGCCACTCTAGGCTTTTCTTTTAGAGCTTAACAATGTAGGGTCCGAGAGTTCCAAAAGACGGATGCCTACAACCCCAATCAAACAAGAACAGGTTTCAGGCACCGCCTCCCGTAGTTCTCGGCCCAATCCTTTTAACTTTAGCATCTTTCATTCTTTTCTTTACTTATTCTTATTCCATAACCCTATGTTCATGACCTTAGGGTCTCATTATGTCTCGAGGATACCATTTATTCCAATTTATCTTTGGCCTAGAGTTCATTAACTCTATGTTCACATTTCCCTTTTTACTTAGAGTTCACTAACTCTATATTCACATTTCTCACATTAATCCTAGAGTTCATTAACTCTATCTGGCATTTTTTCTTTAGCTTAGAGTTCATTAACTCTATTTCATACTTCACATTCATCTTAGAGTTTATTAACTCTATTCCACATTTCCCTTTAGCTTAGAGTTCGTTAACTCTATTTCATATTTCACATTCATCCTACAGTTCATTACTCTAGTTGCATTTCCATCATTTACCTAGAGTTCATTAACTCTATTTGTATTCCATCATATTCATAGAGTTCATTAACTCTATTTATATTTCATCATTATCCTAGAGTTCTGTCACGCCCCGGGGTCGAAACTGCGACCCGGGCTCGCCAACAGATCCGCCACCTATGCCAACCTGCATAAGCAAAGCGTCCTACCTGCAAGAAAAGTACTACAGCTAACAGATATCAGAGATAAAAATAAAAAATCTGTTGTATAACTAAAATCAATCACTGTACAACTGGAAATAATACAACAAAGTAATCCACATGCGTACACCTGACCATAATCCTCGATCATAATAACTCCTCAGAGTACAAATCCGCACATAGCTACAAAATCCTGTCCCAAAGCATAAACCAACCATATGAAAGGCTATGTGCTAACATGGCATGTTACATGATCACATAGGGTAACATTAACCTAGGTAAGCTTACACTATTCACCAACATAAATACCCAACTCATGCAAGTCCTCAATATACAACATGAATATTATTCGTGCAATCATTTATACAATTACCATTATCAAGCTTACCTACCTTACAAACATAAGTCATGTACCCTAAACATGCATGCATCCTAACATACAGAATTAGAGAACCGTCCACCGGTTCTGGAAACAAAGCACCCACCTGAAGCGCTTTCCGCAGGCAAAGCCGAAGTCGGTGAAGTGTGTAGATGCTCACAGTCCAAAATCCGCCAAAACAGCACCCTCGGTAGAAGACGCGAAAGCCTCGGCTTCTAACAGCTGAAAACACCCGGAATCCACTATGTCCAATATTCTCCAGTTCAAATAGGTCCAGCACCACTTGCAAACACCCCTGGGAACAACAATAAGGTCCAACATTACATTTAATCCAAAATATTCCAAGTATTCACTATCTGCGAAAACAGCCTCAAAGATGTGAAATTTCTACCTGCAGAACGGACTCGGAAAAATCCAACAAAAATACTATCGCGTTCCTCGCGTCGATACCTTCGAAACGAGTATGTGCACGTCAAATTCCGAATCCCGTAGGTTGAGTTACAAATTTCACAACACGGGGTGCGCAAAACCACACAGCAACATAACTGTAATCCCATGCACAGATAAGGGGGAAAACATATACCTTCAGGCAAAACTCAGAAAAATCCAAAAAAAATACTGTGATAATCCTTACGTCGAGTAGATGAAAAATGTGTAAAGGCTCGTCTCAATCCGATGCCCGGTTGCGGAGATATCCCCGAAACAACCTTCCGCTGTCCTCAACTCCTTCACAGAAAAAGTGTCACAGTAAACATGGAAGAACTCCTCAAAAAGTGCGAAATGGGGGAATGCTGAAAATACCAAGATCGTAGATCTGTCCGTCGCGGATCCAGCGGCGAAGAAATCGCTCGAAAAGGTGGTCGGAGTAGGCCGGGGGAGCTCGCGCACCGAAACGCGACGAAGGGGAACACAAATGGACGAGCGTCGCGCCGCGCCGTAAAAATGGAAACCTCGGTAAGCGTGCCACCAAAAATCCTTGAATTCCTCCAGAGGGTGCGCAACAAGTAGGGGAGAAACTTTGCTTAAGGGCTCGGGGTGATTTGAGGCTCGAAAATGCAGAAAAAGCCATGAAGAAGGTGGCTCGGATCGCTTTTATAGGCTTCAGAAAACAATTGAAGAAATGACGGCTGTGTCCCAGTTTCGGGCGCAAGGGAACATTCGGGCGCGCACAGTGTTGGGCCGGCCCAACACTGTAGCAGCCCGAATCTCCCGCGGGCCTCCATGTAGCCCGACGCACAGGCATCAGCGGGAGAGTCCACCCCCGACGCGCCACGTGGCCGCCCCGTGAGCCGACACGTGGCCCGGCCAACAGTCAACGCGCGCCTGGCGCGCGCACGTGCGCACTGTGCCAGGCACGTGCCCCGAGGCGCCCCGGCCTGCTCCGTGGTCCCGGTCCACTTCACCGGCCACCCACAGTGCGCCACGTGTCCACAGCAACCCAATGAGATAACGCCACGTGGCAAGCCATTTCCCGTGCGCCGCGCGCCTGCCCGCGCGCCCGCGTGCCTGCCCGCGCGCCCCGCCGCTGCCCGCCGCCGGCCGGAACAATACCATTGCCTCGAAAAACGTGCCGGGTCATCCGGGCTCCGAAAAATGCAAGTGAATAGTCCATTTTCATCGTTTTCGCGCGCTGAATCCAAATCCGAAGTCCATTTTGCCAAATTCCAACTCTAAAAATTGCCGAAGGCATCCCGAAAGATGTTCTTTTGTCCAAACTTCGCACTGAGCCCAATTTTAATATCCATTTCACACAAAACCACTTCTAAAGCTCCGATGGAGTCCACCGATCACCCACGTGATCCATTTAACACACTGAGCCCATCACTTGTGTCCAATTGGTGCACAAATACCACTGACACGCCCCCAAAGGCCTCTAGGAGCTGCTGGTCAACCAGTAATCTCGTCGTGGGGATCCGGGCCGTCACATCCTCCCCCACTAAAGAAAGTTTCGTCCTCGAAACTAGCTCAATTCCCCCAGGAGTCACAAACACCAAAGGTAAGTACTCAACATCATCATCATCAGCTCCCAAGTCATCACTCACTCCCCGTGATTACTCCTCAACAACAACAACAGCAACATCCAGTATGGCATAGCCCGATTGCGCAGTTCCCCCCACTCACGAGCCAGAATTCTCAACGGGCGTCCCTCGTACTCCAAACACTCATAGAACTCAAAGGGGCGAGTCAATCACGGGCGAGGGAACCAAAAACACATCACTCCTGAGCTGAGACGTGAAATACCAAAGGGGCTCCAATAAAATACTGGGGGAAACGGAAATAACCACTAGTGCAACACGCACCAAACCACATCCTGTGTCTACTCGACCAAGGCCACCCGAAGCATACCCACACTTTTATCCAATGAGGAAAAGAATCCAATAAGCTGGGGTCTTCACTCAGTTACTTCCCGATCCAAAATCACCCGAGTGGACTACTCAACCGCGGGATACCCTCAAAAGGGATTCTCAAGAGACACAATCTCATGCCACAGTTGGTCACTCAACATGCCAACATAACCCCAACGGACCCACGGGTCGAAGTAGATCTCTCAACTAATAAAGGACACCCTGACAGGGGACCAAACCGTCGGTGAACGGGACTGAATACTAGCTCGAACGGCGATCATAATGCTGATGCCCAAACTCGCGGTCAAAAGTCCGAACCATCAACGACAATCCGCGTAAACCCCACACAAAATGCTGAAAGCTGTAGGCTCCACTGATGCCACCTGGTAGAAACTGTAAACTGAAGCTGAAATCTTAATCTATCACATGGTATAGAACGGAAATGCTGAGTAATCAACACCGATAGCCAAGCAGGCATGTGTAATGAACCGAATTTTGGCACATAAATAAATGTAAGTAAAAATGGTATGAAATACGATTTTTATGAAAGTTGGAGAAGTAAAGAACATTTCGAAGTGAGTTGGGCCCAAATCGGGATAAAATAAGGAGATCTAGAATTTTATAGAAAAAAAGGGGGCTCGGATTTTTAGTGGAAAATTCACAGTGTCGGAAAATTCCGAGAAAATTATGGGAGCTCCGTAAATATGTTTTAAGGCCACAGTAAAAGTTTCGCGTTGATCGGATGCCAGATAGTGAGAACGGGCACCGCCAACAGTGTCGAAAAATGCTAAAAAAATTACGGGAGGTCCGTAAATATGTTTTGAGGCCACAGTAAAAATTTCGCGTTGATCGGGTTTCCGGATTATGAGAACGGGGTCCGCCAACGATTCTGGATACAACGAGACTTTCGGTGACCCAGAAATGGCCAAATTGAAAATTTAAAATTTTCTGTGATAGATTAAGTTGAGACAAACTTGCCTGTCAAATTTGGACGAAAACGGGGCGAAAACGGATAAAACATGTGCGCGCGACCGGTGGGGCGCCACGTGGCAGTGCCCCACTGGCTGCTGCGGGTCGCAGCAGGCCCGCGTGGGGGCGCGCGCCCATGTGGCGCGCGGGTGTCGCGCCCGCGTGGCGCAGGAGGCCTGGGGGAAAATTCGAATTTCAATTGAAATTCGAATTTTCCCCGCCACGTGGCGGTTCCCCATTGGGGGGCTCCGTGGACCGGGTCCACGGAACCCCTTATTTTTCTCTGCTCTTTATTTTTCCTTCTCCCGCAGACCTTCTCTTCCTCCCTTTTCTTCTCCACCCGAGCAATAGAGAGAGAGAGAGAGAGAGAGAGAGAGGCAGGAGGTTTCTTGGGGTGCTGCGGCGCGGCGTGGATCCCATGGAACGCGCAAGGTGTTTCAAAAAGCCGGATGGGCGGCGCGGCGCTGTCGAGTTAAGTCCCGCGTATTATTTTTGTGGTATTTTTGGCACAGTTTTGAGGTGTCCTTTTGGATTTTGGATTTAACCATGTGCCCTTATGCATGTTAGGGACCGTGTATACTGTGCCGTTTTGCTGCGCGGACTGTCAGGGGCGTTTTGGTGCGCCTCGTTTTGCGTGCAAGCTTGTAGGAAAAATGCATCGTTTTGCGTGCGGATTCGGAGAATATGCGCATTTTTGGACGCAAGCTCGAAAAACGTGCACCATTTTGCGTGCAACGTTGAAAAAAGAACGTGCACCGTTTTACGTGCCAATACGAGGTATGTGCTCCGTTTTGCGTGCAGGTTGAGTTGTTGTGCACCGTTTTACGTGCAAACTCTAATATTTTGCATCGTTTTACGTGCAGGATTAAAAATGTGTGCACCATTTTGCGTGCAACCAGTACAGTAAAGCGTGCACCGTTTTGCGTGCTAATACGAGGTACGTGCTCCGTTTTGCGTGCAGGTTGGACTAACGGGCACCGTTTTGCGTGCAGACTTTGATGTTTGTATTGTTTTGCGTGCACGATGAAAAAAATATGCACCGTTTTGCAAGCAACCCTACAATAGAATGTGCACCGTTTTGCGTGCCAATACGAGGTACGTGCTCCTTTTTGCGTGTAGGTGGGACCAATGCGCGCAGTTTCACGTTTAGAATCTAATGGTTTGCATCATTTTTCGTGCAGGGCTAAGGAAAAAAATCTGCACCATTTTGCGTGCAACCCTACAGTCAGACGTGCACCGTTTTGCATGCAGATTTGAGGTACGTGCACCGTTTCGCGTGCAGATTGTGTTGCCGCGCATCGTTTTGCGTGCCGGCTGAAGTGGTGCACTATTTTTTACGTATGGGTTTTTAATGTCATGCACCGTTTTGCGTGCAGGATTGGAGGACGTGCACCGTTTTGCGTGCGGACTCGAGGGATGTGCACCGTTTTGCGTGCAAGCGCGAGGAGACAAGTGGAATCGCGCGGAGACCAATTGCAAGTGTCTACAAGCAATTGGGGACACCACAAGGTGGGGAATTCTGCCGAAATTGGGTGACCTCTCCCCTTGCTCCTTTGCTTTTCGATTCGAAGCATGATAGTAGCCTGTTAGTGGCGTTAGGTAATTATGATATTGATTGCCTGTATAGATGGATTCAGATGAAAAAGAGCAACTGTTGGTTGCCAGAGATAGGGGAATAGTTGTGCATGTGCAAAGAGACACAGAGCAAAAGTGCAACTGTTGGTTGCCAAACATATATGACGAATATGCATGCTTAGAGATAATTATTATTTTATGAATGAGATTAAAATAATTGCATGCATGAAAATGATTAGCTATTCATGATTATGAGCATGTTAGGGTATAACCCTAGGAATCACGTGACATAAGGGAACAACAGTTGTTGGTAGTAAGACTAGGAGAAAACCTAGTATAGGGGTTCGACGAGTGACATCAACTTAGGAGTTATCCTAGGGAGGACGAGTGGCATGGTCTTAGGTGACAACCTAAGGACACTGGATAGAGTAATCAACATAGAATCAGAGAACTCTAGGATGTATATGACATGGAACTTAGGTAAAGAGAACTTAAGGTGAACTAGTGATCAATATAGAGTCAAAGAACTCTAGGACGAGCATGACATGGAACTTAGGTAAAGAGAACCTAAAGTGAACTAGTGATCAGCATAGAGTCAAGGAACTCTAGGACAAGTATGACATGGAACTTAGGTAAAGGGAACCTAAGGTGAACTAGTGGAGTTTTAACTCACAGACAGGATATTAGAGTCAGTGTAACTCTAAGATAAAGTGGAACAGGAAAATAGAGTTAAGTTAACTCTAGGATTCAATAAGGAATCAGGAAAATGAGAAAAGTAGATCAAGTGTGGAGACATGAAAGGGAAAACAGGAAATTGGAGTCAGAGTAACTCTAAGTTAAAAGTGAAATCGAAAAATAGAGTCAAGTTGACTCTAGGATTCAGTAAGGAATCAAGAGAATGGAAAAATGGATCAAGTGTGGAGACATGAAAGGGAAAACAGGAAATTAGAGTCGATGTAACTCTAAGATAATAGTGGAACTTGAAATTAGAGTCAGTGTAACTCTAAGTTAATAGTGGAACAGGAAAATAGAGTTAAGTTAACTCTAGGATTCAATGAGGAATCAGGAAAGTGGGATAAGATCCCAAGGTTAAAGAGTTGATCAAATATAACCCTAGAAAGTCATAGGGTGTCTGGGCAAATGGACAATAACTTTAACTTCAATTTGAGTTAAATAAATGAAGGTGAAATGTTTAAGAGTCCAGGAGACTCTCTAATTATCCTTATGGCAAGACCTAGGATAAGAGGTAATAAATGCAAAAGGTAAAGTTTAATAGCAAGCTAAAAGCGGCTAAAAGAGCATATCGAGAATGTAAATGGCGCCTTCGAATTTGAGACTCGTCATTGTGGAGCAGGACTCCCTGGGCAGTGACCCGTCGGACGAGGTACTTTCGAAAGGCTAAAAGTGAAAGTAAAGAGCTAAATGCTTAAAGAAAGAGATTGCCAGTAGCAAAAAGCGAGCTACAAGATCGTATAAGACAGAAAAACAAGTGTTAAGAGCAAAGAGGCCAAGTGCTAAAGTAAAAGAGAAAGAAAAGAGAAAGAAAAGAAAAGAAAAAGATAAAATGGGCGTACCTCCGGGGGCGAACGTACAACTGTCAGAGTTGGACAGGGTCCCTCTCCCGGGCAGCGACCCGTATGACAGGTTCTAGAGTACTCTTGTCAAAGTTGAGCAGTGACCCTATCGGGCAGTGTCCCGTATGACAAGTACCCCCGGCAGGACGGGGTAACACTTGCGAGTGTTATCGGCAACCTTAGAAATCTTATCTGATGGTAGCAGGACTACCGGGCTGGGGCCCGTTGGATAAGAATTTCTGAGGGTTAACTTAAATTAAACCACCATAGGGTAAAGAATAAGAAGAACAGAGAGTGGCCAAGGTGGCCGGGTTAGGGTAACCCAGTATACAGCGGCTTAGTGGCCGAGTTGGTGGTTAGTTGCCTAGTGTGGCTAGACAGAGTAGTGATGGATTGGTGAGTATACACAGATAATGTAGTGGCCAGTATATACATAGTAGCATTATGATATTGAGGATTTTAATTTCCTAGCACTATTATTATTGCTTCCATTGGACCAAGTGGTGTAGGACACTTTATCTCGGTGGTTGAACCCACTGGGAACTATGTCGTAGTTCTCACACCCCTTAGGTGACTCCCCCCCATAGGTTCAGGTATGGATGCAGCGATCGCGACGGTTCAGAGGCAGACGGCGAGGACCAAGTGGTGTAGGACACTTTATCTCGGTGATTGAACCCACTGGGAACTATGTCGTAGTTCTCACACCCCTTAGGTGACTCCCCCCCATAGGTTCAGGTATGGATGCAGCGATCGCGACGGTTCAGAGGCAGACGGCGAGGTATTCGACAGCGGCAAGGGCCCAGCAGCATAGAGACCTAGAGGGTCTAGCAGAGGTATCCCATTTATATATTTCTCGAGTGAACCTTGTATGGTGAGGAATTTAGGTAAAAGAATTGTAATAATTTATATTGCAAGTTCATAATTGTAAGGTGTAATAAAGTAAGGCATGGTTCACTCTTGTATGCTTTCATTTCCGCTTTAACTGTTGTTATTGAATGAAAGTTTTAATTTGTAGTGATTTTTAGTACTCTGATATTGGGCTTCCGCATACACTTGTTGTGTTATTATGGATGTTACCGTTCCTTTCGGGTAGGAAAAGGTCTTACCCGATTGGCGGGTCTGTTGGCGTGCCCGAACCGTACAAATTGGCGGACTCGGGGCGTGACAGATTAGAGTGGTATCAGAGCCTAGGAATAGTCCTAGGTGGTTAGCAACCTTAGGGAGACCCTAGGGATTAGCACGAGAGAGTGTGTCGATTATTGGGCGAAAGTAGTCGATTGGTTATTGTTGTTCCCAAAAAGGATGTTGGGACTGATCGAGGGCGACGAGCTTTCATTCTTCGGATATTACGTTGGCGGCCGACAACGTAATGTTGGAGATGAAAAGGAGTACCCCCCTATACTTTCGCATGATTGAGTCCACGAGCCTTTTCGTCGGTATATAGACTGCGCGTTGCTCAAATGGCTAATTTTTGGCTAGTTGTTTCGTTGTGGTGTGCATATTGGCGATGACACCACATAGGGAAACACACCTGTTTCGACTCGAGTCACGAGAGGGTTCGGGGTCAAACGAGGTACACGAGCTGCGATAGCTGGTGACCGCACTTATTGGGTGGTCCAGCAGCAAATCGGGCTTCTTGCCGATAGGCGGAAATTTTCCGCCGGCAGGGAGGACAGATTCCGACGCCTAAAGGTGGCGTCAAGGTGACAGTCGGAGCAGATCAATAGGCTCCAGTGGCTGATAGCGCATCAAGCTGAGGCTGCATAAGTGACGCATGGGCATACGGCGTCGTCGCATGTAGGAACAGTAGTAGAACGGGTGGCAGTGGCCGCCGAGCTTATATCGGTGCACCCCGCACCTTCAGCAAGGGGGTGTAATAAGCTGGTGTCAGCTAGTTTGCTAGCAAAGTGTGGTTGGAAAGGTCCAGTGAGAGACCGACTCACGGAACGCTGGTAATCGCTATGTGCGAGAACCAGGTAAATATGTCCTAAGGGTTAGGGTAAGAAAGTTTTACAAGCCTAGAGTAGGCTTCAAGATGCGTGGATCTCTTGATAGAGCGAGAGTTTACTGGCACCATTCTGATGAATGGGTGTAATGGCAAGGATTGCCACCGCAGGATTTGAGTGTTAATCACCAGGATGGTGAACTGTTATTGTGGTGCCTCGACCCAGTTGGGAGAGTGCACAAGAGTCGTAGGGGTACGTAAGCGAATCGCTTAACGCTGGATTTTCTGCGAGTTAGCATGGGGGCGTAGCACGCCCAATTGTTTGGGTGCTCATGGAGCACAAGTATTGTTTAGCCAGAGAGAGCTGATTAGGTGGCATAGTAGCCTTTGCCCAGTGTGGCCAGAGTTGATAGAGAGTTTTGGGTCGTGGATTGACGACTGGTTAGTTGGTTTTGCTCAGTGAGCATAGTGGTCGCGTGGCGACGATTAGCGGGTTCGCTTGTGGATGATCCGTGCCTGGACCATGTTTGTGGAATGTGGGCCTGTAGCCCAGTGGGCAGGCGCAGTCAGCTGTGAGAGACAGCAGCCCGAGACCTGATGGCGGGGCATGATAGAGATTTGGTCGGGACGGTAGTCCGAGCGATGACCTGGGAACGTGGAATGCCACGTGTGAGCATGGAGGCTATTAGTACACTGAGATTAGTACACTGAGAGTGTGATATGACCAGGCCGTAGAGCTAGTGGTGATTGTGGTACTGTAGCTCCTAGTGGGAGTGTTGGTGTAGTAATCCTAAGTGAGGATCTACCCGTATGACGATTGGGTCTGTGTGCTAGTGAGAGCCATTATATAGTGTTGGATTAGTTTTGGGCTATAGGCCCCTATTGGACCGTGGTCTGTGAACCTATTAGTAGTCCGAGATGTCGAGATAGCTGATAACCCGTGGACTTAGAGCGCTAGCAGCGTGTGAGATAGTTGAGGACTTGTGGATTGGCCTTTGCACTCCACATTAGGCAGCGGAGTGACCGGAAAATGCGGTAAATGTAATTAGTTGCAGATGCAACCTCCTTGTGAAGGATAAAATGGTCGCGAAATTAAAGGGAAGATTTCGCAAGAAAAGACTTGGTCATTCGTGGCAATAGAGAGAGCAAGTGCTCAAATGTGTCTCTCACCTACTTGGTGAAAGTGGTCAGACACCAGGTCTGAGTTTGTCCCTGAGTTGAGATAGGGATCCAGGAATGGGCTGCTCGTGTAATTGTGGGCGAGCAGGCAATGTGATGCCGGTCACGAGGTTCAGTGAGCCTAGTAGTGAGGGCAAGTTTCCCCCTCTTGATCAAGTAGGAGTCGAGATGTGACTCGAGTTTCGAGGACGAACCTTATTTTAAGGGGGGTAGAATGTAATGAACTGAATTTTGGCACATAAATAAATGTATGTAAAAATGGTATGAAATACGATTTTTATGAAAGTTGGGGAAGTAAAGAACATTTGGAAGTGAGTTGGGCCCAAATCGGGATAAAATAAGGAGATCTAGAATTTTATTGGAAAAAAGGGGACTCGGATTTTTAGTGGAAAATTCACAGTGTCGGAAAATTCCGAGAAAATTATGGGAGCTCCGTAAATATGTTTTAAGGCCACAGTAAAAGTTTCGCGTTGATCGGATGCCAGATAGTGAGAACGGGCTCCGCCAACAGTGTCGAAAAATGCTAAAAAAATTACGGGAGGTCCGTAAATATGTTTTGAGGCCACAGTAAAAATTTCGCGTTGATCAGGTTTCCGGATTGTGAGAACAGGGTCCGCCAACGATTCTGGATACAGCGAGACTT
The DNA here is from genome assembly GCA_029204045.2 of Tillandsia leiboldiana. Classification (NCBI taxonomy): domain Eukaryota; kingdom Viridiplantae; phylum Streptophyta; class Magnoliopsida; order Poales; family Bromeliaceae; genus Tillandsia; species Tillandsia leiboldiana. The sequence continues at coordinate 22,206,839 of CM055070.1, forward strand.
TCGGTGACCTAGAAATGGCCAAATTTAAAATTTAAAATTTTCTGTGATAGATTAAGTTGAGACAAACTTGCCTGTCAAATTTGGACGGAAACGGGCGAGAAACAGACAGAAAACGGGGCGAAAACGGATAAAACATGCGCGCGCGACCGGTGGGGCGCCACGTGGCAGCGCCCCACTGGCTGCTGCGGGTCGCAGCAGGCCCGCGTGGGGGCGCGCGCCCATGTGGCGCACGGGTGTCGCGCCCACGTGGCGCAGGAGGCCTGGGGGAAAATTCGAATTTCAATTGAAATTCGAATTTTCCCCGCCACGTGGCGGTTCCCCATTGGGGGGCTCCGTGGACCGGGTCCACGGAACCCTTTATTTTTCTCTTCTCTTTATTTTTCCTTCTCCCGCAGACCTTCTCTTCCTCCCTTTTCTTCTCCACCCGAGCAATAGAGAGAGAGAGAGAGAGAGAGAGAGAGGCAGGAGTTTTCTTGGGGTGCTGCGGCGCGGCGTGGATCCCATGGAACGCGCAAGGTGTTTCAAAAAGCCGGATGGGCGGCGTGGCGCTGTCGAGTTAAGTCCCGCGTGTTATTTTTGTGGTATTTTTGGCACAGTTTTGAGGTGTCCTTTTGGATTTTGGATTTAACCATGTGCCCTTATGCGTGTTAGGGACCGTGTATACTGTGCCGTTTTGCTGCGCGGACTGTCAGGGGCGTTTTGGTGCGCCTCGTTTTGCGTGCAAGCTTGTCAGAAAAATGCACCGTTTTGCGTGCGGATTCGGAGAATATGCACAGTTTTGGACGCAAACTCGAAAAACGTGCATCGTTTTGTGTGCAACGTTGAAAAAGGAACGTGCACCGTTTTACATGCCAATACGAGGTATGTGCTCCGTTTTGCGTGCAGGTTGAGTTGTTGTGCACCGTTTTACGTGCAAACTCTAAAATTTTGCATCGTTTTACGTGCAGGATTAAAAATGTGTGCACCATTTTGCGTGCAACCAGTATAGTAAAGTGTGCATCGTTTTGCGTGCTAATACGAGGTACGTGCTCCGTTTTGCGTGCAGGTTGGACTAACGGGCACCGTTTTGCGTGCAGACTTTGATGTTTGCATTGTTTTGCGTGCATGACGAAAAAAATATGCACCGTTTTGCGTGCAACCCTATAATAGAATGTGCACCGTTTTGCGTGCCAATACGAGGTACGTGCTCCGTTTTGCGTGCAGGTAGGACCAATGCGCGTAGTTTCACGTGTAGAATCTAATGATTTGCATCATTTTTCGTGCAGGGCTAAGAAAAAAAATCTGCAACGTTTTGCGTGCAACCCTACAGTCAGACGTGCACCGTTTTGCGTGCAGATTTGAGGTACGTGCACCGTTTCGCGTGCAGATCGTGTTGCCGCGCACCATTTTTTACGTATGGGTTTTTAATGTCATGCACCGTTTTGCGTGCAGGATTGGAGGACGTGCACCGTTTTGCGTGCGGACTCGAGGGATGTGCACCGTTTTGCGTGCAAGCGCGAGGAGACAAGTGGAATCGCGCGGAGACCAATTGCAAGTGTCTACAAGCAATTGGGGACACCACAAGGTGGGAAATTCTGCCGAAATTGGGTGACCTCTCCCCTTGCTCCTTTGCTTTTCGATTCGAAGCATGATAGTAGCCTGTTAGAGGCGTTAGGTAATTATGATATTGATTGCCTGTATAGATGGATTCAGATGAAAAAGAGCAACCGTTGGTTGCCAGAGAGAGGGGAATAGTTGTGCATGTGCAAAGAGACACAGAGGAAAAGTGCACTTGTTGGTTGCCAAACATATATGATGAATATGCATGCGTAGAGATAATTATTATTTTATGAATGAGATGAAAATAATTGCATGTATGAAAATGATTAGCTATTCATGATTATGAGCATGTTAGGGTATAACCCTAGGAATCACGTGACATAAGGGAACAACAGTTGTTGGTAGTAAGACTAGGAGAAAACCTAGTATAGGGGTTTGACGAGTGACATCAACTTAGGAGTTATCCTAGGGAGGACGAGTGGCATGGTCTTAGGTGACAACCTAAGGACACTGGATAGAGTGATCAACATAGAATCAGAGAACTCTAGGATGTATATGACATGGAACTTAGGTAAAGAGAACCTAAGGTGAACTAGTGATCAATATAGAGTCAAGGAACTCTAGGACGAGCATGACATGGAACTTAGTTAAAGAGAACCTAAGGTGAACTAGTGATCAGCATAGAGTCAAGGAACTCTAGGACAAGTATGACATGGAACTTAGGTAAAGGGAACCTAAGGTGAACTAGTGGAGTTTTAACTCACAGACAGGATATTAGAGTCAGTGTAACTCTAGGATTCAATAAGGAATCAGGAAAATGAGAAAAGTAGATCAAGTGTGGAGACATGAAAGGGAAAACAGGAAATTGGAGTCAGAGTAACTCTAAGTTAAAAGTGAAATCGAAAAATAGAGTCAAGTTGACTCTAGGATTCAGTAAGGAATCAAGAGAATGGAAAAATGGATCAAGTGTGGAGACATGAAAGGGAAAACAGGAAATTAGAGTCGATGTAACTCTAAGATAATAGTGGAACATGAAATTAGAGTCAGTGTAACTCTAAGTTAATAGTGGAACATGAAAATAGAGTTAAGTTAACTCTAGGATTCAATGAGGAATCACGAAAGTGGGATAAGATCCCAAGGTTAGAGAGTTGATCAAATATAACCCTAGAAAGTCATAGGGTGTCTGGGCAAATGGACAATAACTTTAACTTCAATTTGAGTTAAATAAATGAAGGTGAAATGTTTAAGAGTCCAGGAGACTCTCTAATTATCCTTATGGCAAGACCTAGGATAAGAGGTAATAAATGCAAAAGGTAAAGTTTAATAGCAAGCTAAAAGCGGCTAAAAGAGCATATCGAGAATGTAAATGGTGCCTTCGAATTTGAGACTCGTCATTGTGGAGCAGGACTCCCTGGGTAGTGACCCATCGAACGAGATACTTTTGAAAAGCTAAAAGTGAAAGTAAAGAGCTAAATGCTTAAAGAAAGAGATTGCCAGTGGCAAAAAGGGAGCTACAAGCTCGTATAAGACAGAAAAGCAAGTGTTAAGAGCAAAGAGGCCAAGTGCTAAAGTAAAAAAGAAAGAAAAGAGAAAGAAAAGAAAAGAGAAAGAAAAGTAAAGAAAAAGATAAAATGGGCGTACCTCCGGGGGCAAACGTACAACTGTCGGAGTTGGACAGGGTCCCTCTCCCGGGCAGCGACCCGTATGACAGGTTCTAGAGTACTCTTGTCAAAGTTGAGCAGTGACCCTATCGGGCAGTGTCCCGTATGACAAGTTCCCCCAGCAGGACGGGGTAACACTTGCGAGTGTTATCGGCAACCTTAGAAATCTTATCTGATGGTAGCAGGACTACCGGGCTGGGGCCCGTTGGATAAGAATTTCTGAGGGTTAACTTAAATTAAACCACCATAGGGTAAAAAATAAGAAGAACAGAGAGTGGCCAAGGTGGTCGGGTTAGGGTAACCCAGTATACAGCGGCTTAGTGGCCGAGTTGGTGGTTAGTTGCCTAGTGTGGCTAGACAGAGTAGTGATGGATTGGTGAGTATACACAGATAGTGTAGTGGCCAGTATATACATAGTAGCATTATGATATTGTGGATTTTAATTTCCTAGCACTATTATTATTGCTTCCATTGGACCAAGTGGTGTAGGACACTTTATCTCGGTGGTTGAACCCACTTGGAACTATGTCGTAGTTCTCACACCCCTTGGGTGACTCCCCCCCATAGGTTCAGTTATGGATGCAGCGATCGCGACGGTTCAGAGGCAGACGGCGAGGTATACGACAGGGGCAAGGGCCCAGCAGCATAGAGACCTAGAGGGTCTAGCAGAGGTATCCCATTTATATATTTCTCGAGTGAACCTTGTATGGTGAGGAATTTATGTAAAAGAATTGTAATAATTTATATTGCAAGTTCAGAATTGTAAAGTGTAATAAAGTAAGGCATGGTTCACTCTTGTATGCTTTCATTTCCGCTTTAACTGTTGTTATTGAATGAAAGTTTTAATTTGTAGTGACTTTTAGTACTCTGATATTGGGCTTCCGCATACACTTGTTGTGTTATTATGGATGTTACCGTTCCTTTCGGGTAGGAAAAGGTCTTACCCGATTGGCGGGTCTGTTGGCGTGCCCGAACCGTACAAATTGGCGGACTCGGGGCGTGACAGCATGGCCTACGCCCAGGTATATCAATCAAAGCTGGGAATAAAAGGCGTACTGAAAGGCTCAACTGTGGGATCCAAGCTGCCTGCAAAACAGCGGTTCGTCCTGCCACAACACTCATAAGGTTGGACTAATGAAGTGTGGACCGAAAATCAACCCACGGTAACTCTACAACCACAATGGGAGGCACCACTAAAACACACAAATCCATCTCTCAACACTGGAAACACTAGCATTGGCGCTGGCATCAGTCTCATTATCCATTAGCCATGCTCTCCCGGCACTGCCAAGTCTAAGAAGCTCCTCACCTCAAGGATAAATGTTGGTTTCAGCCAAACTCGAATAACATCCATTTGGTCGGATTCCACCGCCGCTCCAATGGCAAGAATAAGGTGACCCAAGTAGGCATGCACTTGGAGCTAAAACTCGTACCTCAATAGCTTGGCATATAGCTTCATCCACATAGGCATGGTAGCACATCCACAAAGTGCTCCTCGTACTCCAAGTCGCTCTGGGAGTAAATCAAATATCCTCGGGAAACACTACTCCCAGTCCGTCCAAGCACAACTAGGACATACAATTCCTCAAATCTTGAAGTCAACGGGGCATTCGTCATTCCATTGGGCCTTGCTATAAACTCATAATGCTCCTGCCGTGTCCTGAACGCCGACTAGGCGAAGTCCACGACTGTCTAATTCAAAGTAGGTACTCGCATCATACAATAACTGCCGGAGTATAGCTCCATCAAAAGGCCCTAGATACCACCCGGACCTGTCTACCCTCGTACCATAAAAGGACCCTCACTGTCGTGTATCAACGACGTGGCATCACCACCGTATACCAACGGCGTGGCACTAGGTCAAACAGACCCCTCAATCCATCAGATCCTGCAACTGTGTCATCAGCTCTCTCAGCTCTACAGGCAATATCCAATGAGGTGCTGTCGAGGGTGGCGCGGTTCCCCGAACCACGTCAACCGCAATCTCTATCTCCCTAACCGGCGGCATTACCAATAACTAAGGTGAAATCACATCCGGGATCTCGTGGGCAACAGAGATATCCCTGAGTCCCGGTGCCGCCGTAAGCACCTCTCACCCTGTCGCTAAAACCTGAGTGCTCTAACAATCTCAACAAGCAAGCCTCCTCTTGTCCGCCTTGCCGAAGATCAAAGTCCTCTCTTTCCGCAGTCAAACATCCTGTGGCATTGTGCCAATCAATCTCAAGCATAGGGTCAAAACACCGAATTGCTACAATTTCCAATGATTCTGCCAGTAACTCGCGGTCTCGGCCGCACTGGACATGATCCAAAAGCCTCCTCCACGTCCACAACAACAGCAGGAACCTATACCTCTAGTGCACGTGGTAACAAATCTGCCTCTAGCCCATGCAAGAGTGGAACATGCTCTAACTCCTACTACTGTGGTGAAATCCCACCTGCGACACTCGATCCACTACCGTGGCGCCCTCCAACCGGGCGGCACAGATTCATCCGCTCAAAGCAAGTGGTTGTCACTCAATCTGCCTGAAAATTAGGACTATCCACATGGGAGCACGACCTCTGTCTCTGATCACATTGAGGCGACGAATAAGGTCCTCCGCAGATAACAAATCCACGCTACCGCTGCGCCACTCTGATATAAATACTGATGCTGCCTTCGGGGTCCACCCGATCTCCGGCATCTCGGAAACTCGTTATCCTGGAGAAAGAATTCAGAAATGCCTCTACCGGCCGATCTGTCCTCCATCACCCGGCGCTAAGCGCCAAAATCCAGAACTCGCCTCTGGTAGCAGATCTCTCTCCAAAGGAACTGCAATGCCACGCTCCATACACAATGCCTACTCCAACGAGGCATCCAAATCTACAATGGAGGGACTGAATAACTGAAAGGTGTCCTGGCGCAATCCACTCCCAGTCTCATATATCCTATGCGCCTCGTCCCTCGAATCTGGAGCGCGCAGTTCAACAACTGCATAAACTCTCTGGCACAGGGAGGCTCTCAATTGATCAATCCATCACCACCAACCACGACTCTGCCTCCAAAGGCTCCAAACTCAATCTTACGAGTCGGAGTGGATCATCAGCCAAATCTGGCTCAATAGTTCGATCATGTCCCACAGCTCCTCTGCTGTCAACTATCCACCCTGCCTCAGTGCCTGGACACAAAACACTGGCACAGAGGGGGTTACTCAGTGCCCTGACAATTGTGTCACCAAGACCAGCTGCTCACTCAGCCGCTGATAAGCCTCAGATAATCCTGTCATCTGGGTCCGGAGTTCTCTGACCTCAATCCGGGTATCCGGCCCAAAACCAACTGCTCAAGCTCAACTGCTATGACAGGATGCACACGGGTCACAACCCAGCATCGGGGAGACACAGCTCGCCACAACGAAACCACAAAACAACACACAACAGCGCTCGACCCAATCCAGCGAAAGTCTAAAGCATGTCACCCATTCCACAGCATTATGTTGTCTACAGCCAACATAATCACCTAGGAGAATAAACATGCCAATCACTCCTCCCGTCCCTTGGGAGAGGTATAAAACTCAATCAGGACTCTCGCTAAAAGTCACGACTCTCACGAAGTCAACCAAGGGTCAAACCATAAGCCTAGGGTTTCTAAGTCCACCATGACCTACAACCTAGGCTCTGATACCACTCTAATCTGTCACGCCCCGGGGTCGAAACTGCGACCCGGGCTCGCCAACAAATCCGCCACCTATGCCAACCTGCATAAGCGAAGCGTCCTACCTGCAAGAAAAGTACTACAGCTAACAGATATCGGAGCTATAAATAAAAAATCTGCTGTATAACTAAAATCAATCACTGTACAACTAGAAATAATACAACAAAGTAATCCACACGCCTACACCTGACCATAATCCTCGATCATAATAACTCCTCAGAGTACTAATCCGCACATAGCTACAAAATCCTGTCCCAAAGCATAAACCAACCATATGAAAGGCTATGTGCTAACATGGCATGTTACATGATCACATAGGGTAACATTAACCTAGGTAGGCTTACACTATTCACCAACATAAATACCCAACTCATGCAAGTCCTCAACATACAACATGAAAATTATTCGTGCAATCATTTATACAATTACCATTATCAAGCTTACCTTACAAACATAAGTCATGTACCCTAAACATGCATGCATCCTAACATACAGAATTAGAGAACCGTCCACCGGTTCTGGAAACAAAGCACCCACCTGAAGCGCTTTCCGCAGGCAAAGTCGAAGTCGGTGAAGTGTGTAGATGCTCACAGTCCAAAATCCGCCAAAACAGCACCCTCGGTAGAAGACGCGAAAGCCTCGGCTTCAAACAGCTGAAAACACCCGGAATCCACTATGTCCAATATTCTCCAGTTCCAATAGGTCCAGCAACACTTGCAAACACCCCTGGGTACAACAATAAGGTCCAACATTACACTTAATCCAAAATATTCCAAGTATTCGCTATCTGCGAAAACAGCCTCAAAGATGTGAAATTTCTACCTGCAGAACGGACTCGGAAAAATCCAACAAAAATACAATCGCGTTCCTCGCGTCGATACCTTCGAAACGAGTACGTGCACGTCAAATTCCGAGTCCCATAGGCTGAGTTACAAATTTCACAACACGGGGTGCGCAAAACTACACAGCAACATAACTGTAATCCCATGCACAGATAAGGGGGAAAATATATACCTTCGGGCAAAACTCCGAAAAATCCAAGAAAAATACTGTGATAATCCTTGCGTCGAGTAGATGAAAAATGTGCAAAGGCTCGTCTCAATCCGATGCTCGGTTGCGGAGATATCCCCGAAACAACCTTCCGCTGTCCTCAACTCCTTCACAGAAAAAGTGTCACAGTAAACATGGAAGAACTCCTCAAAAAGCGCAAAATGGGGGAAAGCTGAAAGTACCAAGATCGTAGATCTGTCCGTCGCGGATCTAGCGGCGAAGAAATTGCTCGAAAAGGTGGTCGGAGTAGGCCGGGGGAGCTCACGTACCGAAACGCGACGAGGGGGAACACAAATGGACGAGCGTCGCGCCGCGCCGTAAAAATGGAAACCTCAGTAAGCGTGCCACCAAAAATCCTTGAATTCCTCCAAAGGGTGCGCAACAAGTAGGGGAGAAACTTTTCTTAAGGGCTCGGGGTGATTTGAGGCTCGAAAATGCAGAAAAAGCCATGAAGAAGGCGGCTCGGATCGCTTTTATAGGCTTCAGAAAGGGAACATTCGGGCGCGCACAGTGTTGGGCCGGCCCAACACTGTAGCAGCCCGAATCTCCCGCGGGCCTCCACGTAGCCCGCCGCACAGGCATCAGCGGGAGAGTCCACCCCCGACGCGCCACGTGGCCGCCCCGTGAGCCGACACGTGGCCCGGCCAACAGTCAACGCGCGCCTGGCGCGCGCACGTGCGCGCGTCAGCGCCGCCTGCGCACTGTGCCAGGCACGCGCCCCGAGGCACCCCGGCCTGCTCCGTGGTCCCGGTCCACTGCACCGGCCACCCACAGTGCGCCACGCGTCCACAGCAACCCAATGAGATAACGCCACGTGGCAAGGCATTTCCCGTGCGCCGCGCGCCCGCGCGCCTGACCGCGTCCGCGCGCCGCCGCGCTCCGCCGCTGCTCGCCGCGCTCCGCCGCTGCCCGCCGCCGGCCAGAACAGTACCATTTCCTCGAAAAACGTGCCGGGTCATCCGGGCTCCGAAAAATGCAAGTGAATAGTCCATTTTCATCGTTTTCGCGCGCTGAATCCAAATCCGAAGTCCATTTAGCCAAATTCCAACTCTAAAAATTGCCAAAGGCATCCGGAAAGATGTTCTTTTGTCCAAACTTCGCACTGAGCCCAATTTTAATATCCATTGCGCACAAAACCACTTCTAAAGCTCCGATGGAGTCCACCGATCACCCACGTGATCCATTTAACACACTGAGCCCATCACTTGTGTCCAATTGGTGAACAAATACCACTGACATGCCCCCAAAGGCCTCTAGGAGCTGCTGGTCAACTAGTAATCTCGTCGTGGGGATCCGGGTCCTCACAAGTTCATTAACTCTATTTGCATTCCACATCATTTTCGCCCTAGAGTTCCTTGACTCTAAGTTGAATACTCTAACCATATGCCATAAGTTCATTCCTAAGGTTAATGCCACTCGTTATACTTTGCACTAGGTTTTCTCCTAGGTCATCATGATCATTGTCCCATATAGACATTAACATTAAGCTCTTAATACTCAATAACATTCAACTTTTAATCCTTGCTATTTACACATGCAAACATAACCTATATTAGGTTTAACATAATCTCTTTTAGGGTTAAACCCTAATTATCCCCATTTTTTATCTCATTACCCTAACATGTTCCCTATTAGTCCTCTAAATCAAAGAGCAAAGAAAAAAGGGGAGAGATTACCCATTTTCGGAAGCATCCCCCACCTCTTAGTGTTCTTGGAAGAGGAGATGGGTTTGATCTATTTCTTTTTCACGAAAATCCCTAAAAAAGGAATCAGAACCATAAGAGGTTACTTCTATATCCTTAAAACTCATAAAAACTCTAAAAAGAGAAACCCTGGATTCTTGCACTTACCTTTCTGTTGAGCTCTTGGCCAAAAGAGAAGGGGAAAGAGGTTGGAAATCCACTTGAAAGGCTCCCTTGAAGCCTCCTTCGTGATCCCCGAGCTCCTTGGAGATCAAAACCTAAGCTCAAGTCCTCCATAGCCAACTTCTTCTTCTTCCTCTTCTTCTTCTCCTTCTTTTTCTTTTTCTTTTCTTTCTCTGGTTCCTCATGCAGGGAGAGGGAGAAAGAGAGTGGGATAGAAGAGAGAGAGGGAGAGAGATGGATATCTGTCAGGGGTAGCTGGGTTTGCAGGTGGGGGGTGAAGTTACGAAACTACCCCCACTTACAAAAGAATTTCCCACACAGTTCCAGCAATCTGGGCACTGGGTACCGGTACACGGGTTCTGGGTATCGGTACGCGGCCTTTAGTTCCGGTACCAAACTTCAGGTTCCGGTACGCAGCCTACGAAATCTCCAACCCGAGAGCTGAAATTCCCTTTTTTACATGGTGTACCGGTATCTAACCTTTGGTACCGATATCCAGGGATTTAGAATATTTTTTATGGCTTTCCAACCTGAGAGCTTGATTCCTTGGGTTTTTTCACTTGGTTCCGGTACTCAACAAGGGGTTCCGGTACTCTATCCAAATTCTGAGATTTTCAAATTTGGATCTCCATTCCCTCGCTTCACCAACTCACTTTTCGATCCGAAGGCTCTTGCTTCAAATCGAACCACTCCGAGCCCATTCAGAAACACATCTTAGACCTGCTGGGAGTAATTCAACCGCACTTTGCTATTTAGCGAAGTCGGTGCACTACACGTGGCGTACACCATCGGCTAAAATCATCAGCCGATGAAAGAAAGGGTCAAGCGAATAAGAGCACACATCCTGATATGGATCGGTTTTAGTCGCGTGGAAGCACAGCATGCTACACCCGCCATCGGCTGAGCGTATCAGTCTATAGGAGAAACAGCTGACATAAGAATCTGCCGACAAAAGGTGTCACGGATCACTCAAGACCGACTTCTGCTGACAGTGCTCATTAGACCTCCCCAGTCAGTCGACAGAAGAGGCGGGAATCGGAGTTAGTGCCCGGGGATTCAAACCGATAAAGGACAGATTTCGAAAAGGAATGTGGGCGTGAATTCCGCAAATAACCCGGAGCGACAAGCAGCGCCCGACACAGGAAAGCGCCGAAGATCACGCTTGTGCGCAACAACCAGGGGATGAACCTAGACGAGAAACGGCTACTATCCTGATGAGGATAATCGACTCGAAAGGAAGCCGTTGAGAATTTCACGATGACCCCCTTCGAATTACACCGATAATTCAAAATCCAAATCGGCGCCCAATAACCTTGGTTGGGAAATTGTATAAATAAGCGAACCAGCGAAGGAATCAGGGTCCGGCAACCTCGTAAGCCCAGTACCACCCCATCTACTTTATTTATCTAAGAGTAGGTTAACTTAACAATTTTTTCTTCTTCTTTACTGCTTTCCTAAGAGTAGGCTTAATTGTAATCCTTCTCTCTTTTCCCCCACTTGTATCCCATTCTTTTATATTGATATACCGGCTCAACGATCGTGTCTTTGTTTGTTTATTCTTGCATTTAGAGTGTAAACCAGCTCATCGGTCATGTCTTTATTTATTTTTGTGCATTTAGAGTATAAACTGGCTTACTAGTCGTGTCTTTATTTGCATTGACGCTACAATCGGCTACTTAGCCGTACATTTGTCTCTCTACCCGGTTCAGCTATCCTAAGTCAAAACTGGCGATCCCTCTCTTCATTCGTAAACCCGCTTCGACTGTCACCGGTCGTCGCGGTCGTGAGGAGTTACTAGAGGAGAACCCAACCGAGCGGGTCCCTTCTCAGCCCGATCGCTTGATTGTTGGCACGCGACGCACTTCGACACCTCTGGAGGGTCCCCCAAAGGGGCCGATCGCGCGCAAGCCACATTTTGGCCCCAACAACCTTCTTGGCACGACCGGTGGGAGACTCAGGTAAGTTTTACCTAATCCTATCACAGACATGTCGGAATTCCCGGAGCCATACGAAGAGTCGGCATTACCGGAGCCGTCTCTATCGGAGTTGTATGGGCAATTAGCCCACATGATGAGGTTGTTAAAGATTTTTGTATTGGCGTATTTCGTGAAGTTATTCGAGTCTTGAAGATTGAAGGTGAAGACTGGAAGATCACATACATCAATCTCAAGAAGAATGGATTCAATATATTCAGGTACGTTCAACTAAATATTTTTGATGATTTGAATACATTCTTATAGTTTAGAAACACTTGGAATAATTTTTATGGCATAGAAATAAAAAACTGGACAATTTTAGTGCTATGGATCTAGATCAGGCAGATCCAGTTCGGACCCCGAACATGGTTTGGTTCATGCGCAATTTCAGTCCGAATCAGACCCCATCCAGTCCGAACACCGAACCATATTTCTGAGAATTTTTTTGGCTGTGACGACAGTCCAGATCAGACTTATTCCAGTCCGGACCGTCGTACGGGAAAAATTCTGTTCAGGTAGTTTTTGATTCTTATCTCTTTCCAAAAGGTTTCTAGCCTATAAATAGACCTTAAGATCATCTTTTAGGGAAATAAAAAAATAAATCGAAGATAATCCACAAATAGAAAAGAAAGTAAAACACGTTCTATTTTATGTTTCTTTTTCTATATTGATCAATTTGATTCTAGGGTTTCTCAAACTCTTAATTTCTTATAGAATCAAATTGATGAATATTTAGACGATGTTTTATTGTCTATATATGATTATCTAAGTATTCAATTCCATCACCACCAATAAACAAACAACGATTTCCGAAAGGAACATCGGCGTGTGGATTCTCGTAGCCTTGTGATTCAAGGTGCTATCGACTTCTTGGATTCGGAGTTAGGCGCGTTCGTGTGATCTACTCGTGCTATATTGGTGAAGACCGTGGATTTGGTTGGACGTCGTGGATTCGACATTGGACTTCGTGGATTCGAAGTTGGACGCAAATCGTGTGATCGAGGCGCGTTGAGGACTGCGGAGAAGATCTACTTGGAGCGTATGGAAAAGGTTGAGTCCTGAGTGTCATGCCCCGAGTGTAAACCAGAACCCGGGCTCGTCAATAGATCCGCCGTGCACACGGAATTTTCCATGAACACGAAGCGTTGGTAACCTGCTCAGATATAAGATGTATAATAAAAGAGCATAAAGTACATAGCTGAACTAAAAAGAACTACATAATATCGTAGACTGGAAATAAGATATAAGCAATAAAGATACAATAAACTCCCAGCTCACCAAAATAATACAACCAGCTGGCTAAAGCCAGACCCAAAATAAAAGGGAAAATACAACAGTCTGAGTGGAGGGTACATCAACTGTCTACAGCAACTCTCAGCCTCACAAGAGATCTATCTACTCAGCGATCCCCTTACCTCAATCAGCCGCCGATGGCCCAGCAGCTCCTGCAGAAGACTCTGCAAAACAAAGGGAAGAAAAAGGGAAAAAACAACAATGGGGGTGAGAACCACTAGTAAACCAGTAGCCTCCCCCCGTGGGTAAAGCCTCAAACTCCGACGTACCCACTAAGTCTACCAGAGGCAAGGAAAAGGTAGAATGATAACCTAAAATAGGCTGCTGATAAGAGAAACTACCACTACTATGTCTATAATGCAATGCTAAAAAGGATGACTGTATGTATGCATCAGTAACCGTATCTGTCCAAATAAACCCAATCTAACGACCAGTAAAAATCGGTACTGCCTGCTGCCGCCATCATCATCGGGCAAGCCAATCCGCGCCGAAGTGATAGCAAGAACTCAATATGTGAGGACCCGAATCCCCGCGAGAGGATTACTGTTGGATCAGCAGCTTCTGGAGGCCTTTGTTGGGTGTTAGAGGTGTTTGGGTACGTATCGGACTCAAGAAAGGGGCACAGTGCGTTGAATGGATCCCGAGTGTATTCGGATGCACCCGTCGAATTTTAGAAGTGGTTTCGCGTGAAACGGACATCGGATTTGGATTCAGCGCGAAAAAACAATGGAAATCGACTACTTGGATGTATTTTTCTGAGTCCGGACGCCCGAAAACGGACACCCGGATGTTTTCAGTGTTTTCGGGTGCACGGTGAACCGGTGGACCGGGGGAGGGTGCCACGTGGTGGCTTTCCATTGGTGCCGTAAGCCACGTGGCGGAGCGGGGGGCGCGGCGCAGTGGGCTCGGCCCACGGGAGCAGGCGCGGGCAGCGCGCGGGCCGGGCAGGCACGCGGGCTGGCGCAGTGCAGCAGGGGCTGGTGTGCCACGTGGCGGATTCCCATTGGCAGGCCTTGGACACGTGGCAGCAGCGGGTTGGCTGGTGCGGTCCACGGAGCGGGGGGCAGGCACCTCGGGTTGCGTGCGTGGCAGAGGGGCGGCTGGACGGCAGGCGCGCACGTGGGTGCGGTCGGGGGCGCTAGTGCGGGCCACGTGGCGCCCGGGGATTCGCGGGCACCACCCACTCGCGTTGACCCAACCGGGCCACGTGGCGGCGCCCGGGCTGCCTTGCACCGCTGTCCGCTGTTCGTGGCGATGTCGCGTTGTGTGGGCGATCCGGGCGCTCCCCTTTTGGAATCTCCCAGGAGATTCGGGCGCCCGGATTCGGTCCGAGCGCGCCCGAATCTGGGGACAATTTGGGGATTTGTTGGGCTAGGCCTATAAATAGGCCCAGATAGGCTTCGTTTTCGATTTTTTTGTGCGTTTTCTCTCCGAGGCTTCTTCAGTAAACTTCTTTCTCTACCAGTGCCACACCTCATGGAGGATTTCTGGGATTTTAGGAGGTCACTGTACCAACTTTTATGGCGATTCGGCGCGCTTCGACGCTTCTCCTCCGGCGACCTTTCCCGTCATGTTTCGGTGTCCGGGCTCCCCTGGGCTACCCCGAAGGAATTTTCTGGCGATTCTTGCGCCTGTGTTTCTACGTCAGGTAGGGCTACGATTCCTATTTTTACAGTTTCTTTCCATTCCGAGTTTTTCTTGGGCTTTTCGGACCTTTTTGTGACCTTATTTTCTGGGGCGGAGTTTTGGACAGCATTGGAGTATTTGTAAGATATCTCGGCCCACAAGCATCGGAATGAGGAGTACAAGTACTTGATCTTCATCTACGCGTCGCAAGAAACATCATCGTGATTTTTCTGGGATTTTTGGAGGTTGCTGCGATGGTGATAATCCCACTTTTCTGGACTGAATGCTACAGGATTTTGATTTTGGGAAGTTTTGGGCACGCCGCGATGTTTATTTTGTAACTTGGCCTACAGTTATCGAAACGGAACGTGCGAGTACTCGTTTTGATCTACTCGGCACGAGGATCACAGCGGTTATTTTTCTGGATTTTTCTGAGGTCATCTCGCAGGTAAAAATTACCCTTTTCTGGACTGTGTGCGCGGGCAGCGGCTTTGTGACAATTAGCGGATTAATTGTGCACGGTTTTGGTTACTTTCGCAGTTTGCGGTGTACCGGGGGTTTTCCTTGAGGGAGGTCGAGTTTGGAGCTATGCTTCGTAATCGAGGTGGGTGGTTGTTGTTTACCTCTATTTCGACATGCTCACTAGGATTATTAGACTCATCCCCCTATGTTAGGATTATTGATCAACAAGTGGGGTTGGAACTTATGCATGCTTGTTTGGGCATATGGATTGCTATGTTAGCACTTAACCTTGCATGTGGAATCGAATATTAAATTGGGACAAAGTGATTTATCCTGTTAGTGGGTACTACTTGAGGATATTATGGACATGCATAGGTGGATGGTTGTTATGACCGATGACTTATTCTTTGCGAGATTGTAGCATGATAATCCTTCTTTTATCTTTCTTGAGAACACTTGCATGCTTGTATGGACATCTAGATAGGCCATCTTTTATTGTTACACTATCATGTTGGAACTTGACTTAGGAAAAATCATGTTTGCTTCTTTTCTCCTTATTCGTTAGTCAAGTGGTTTTTGTTGCTCGGGTTCAAGCAGGGGTTTGGGATAGTGTAGCCGGGGCCTAGATTATGGGGTATTGCGGCGACCGCAGATATTGGGCGGTTGACTGGATGTCAGTTGTGGGACATGATTGTAGATTGTGGGGTATTATGGCAACCGCGGATATTAGGCGGTTGACCGGAGGTCGGTAGTTGGACCTGATTGTGGATTGGGGGGTATTGCGGCGACCGCGGATATTGGGCGGTTGACCGGATGTTTACTTATGCATCAGATTGGGGATCGGAGTTTCTTTAGTGGAGGGATTTGTTCGACATGAGCATAGTAGTGATCCAGTCCTGCTTTTATGATACTTGTGGCATGGTTACTTTCCTCGTGTGGGTAGCTCCCCTCGAGTTCCCCTCCGGAGCGTGGGGGTCAGACAGTTATTGAGTTTTTGCTATCACATCGGCGCGGCTTTACTTGCCCGATGATGAGGGCGGCAGCAGGAGTTTTTGCTATCACATCGGCGCGGCTTTACTTGCGCGATGATGAGGGCGGCAGCAGGCAGTACCAGTTTTTACTGGTGGATAGATTGGGTTTATCTGGACGGTTTTGGCTACTGGTGCATACTTACGGTTATTCCATTCTGAGACTGCATTTAGAGGCATAGTAGTGGTAGTTTCCTTTTTCACCAGTTTTATTGCTTACCACTATTTTTCCCCTTTTTGCCTCTGGTAGACCTACTGGGTGTGTCGGAGTTTGAGGCTTTACCCACTTGGGGAGGCTACTGGTTTACTAGTAGTTCTCACCCCCATTATTCTTTTCCTCTTTTTCTTCTCCTTTGTTTTGCAGTGTCTTCTGCCGGAGCTGCTGGGCTTTCAGCGGCGGGCCGACGAGAGAGGACGGCTGAGTAGATAGATCTCCTGGTAGGATGAGCGAGTTAGTTGGACTGTTGGTGTACCCATTTTTCCTCAGACGGTAGTACTTTCACTTTTGGGTCTAGCTTTAGCCAGCTGGTTGTATTTATTTTTTTGGTGAGCTGGGAGAGACAGATGTATCATTTTTACAGATGTACTATATTTTAAGGATTTTGTTTTGGCGTATTTCGTGAAGAGGTATAAGTCTTGAAGATTGAAGATGAAGAATTGTGGATCAATTACATCAATCTCAAGAAGAATGCATTCGGAATGATCAGGTACGTTTAACTAAATAATTTTGGTGATCTGAGTACATTTGTTGTAGAGTACCTGGACTTTGTTGAGTGTACCGACCTCGCAAGAGGGCGTGGTGCGGAGATATCGCCTTGGGCGAGTTCCTTATATGTTTACAGAGGAGTTCGGGTTGATTCGGATCAACGCGGAAGCCCCAGCTTGAATCAAAATTTTTCGGGCATTGTGCGTCGTTAGAGGACCGGTTTTATAGAGCCTCGACTCCACAGTTGTGCACAGAGAATTAGAAAATGTTGGAACAAATGTATTTTCTAATCACAGCAGAGTTCGGGAGGTTCCGGATTGATGCGGAGGCCCTGGAGGCAAAAAGTAAGTTGGAGTTGGCAGTTATGGGAGCCGGTTTTTGGATTGAGCACATCGACTCTACGGTTGAGCTTTTTGAGCGGGGAAAGCTTTGGACATGTGTATTTTCAGATTACAGCGGAGTTCGGGATGTTCCGGACTGGTGCGGAGGCCCCGAGTGCAAAAAGTGAGTTGGAGTTGGCTATTCTTGGATTATTTAATTAATTTAATTAATTATTGGCATTTTTCTTGGGTCCGTGAAGTAAGAGAAAAAAGAAAAAAAAAGAAAAAAGAGAAAAAAGAGAAGTGGAGTGGAGTTTTGTTTATTGTGTTGGAAGATA
This sequence comes from Tillandsia leiboldiana, assembly GCA_029204045.2. Taxonomy (NCBI): domain Eukaryota; kingdom Viridiplantae; phylum Streptophyta; class Magnoliopsida; order Poales; family Bromeliaceae; genus Tillandsia; species Tillandsia leiboldiana. The sequence continues at coordinate 22,224,391 of CM055070.1, forward strand.
TTTTGGTGTGCTTATTAGCTGCCAGCACCACCACCACACATTTTAATTAACCTCACCTAATTAGCACCGCCACATCATCATCATCATCTCCTTCCAAATAAAACAGAGGAAACCGAATGAAACAGAGGAAAGAATAGAAGAAGAAGAAGGAGAAGAAGAAGAAGAAAAGAGAAGAGGGAAAAGAAGGAAAAAGAGGGGATTGGACATGAATTGATGGTAGGTACTTCCTGCGTGAAGCCGTGCGGAGCGAGCGGGGCGCGAGCGCGCCGAGCATCAATCTAGGTATGTTGCTGTTTTTTTTTGTAGAGGGTTGGAGTGTGCTCATTTTGTGGATTTGAGTTGAGCTTGAAGTTTTTATTTCTATTTTAGTCGGATTTTTGTTGTGTGGGGGTGGTTTGCTATCCATGTTGGCAAGCAGCAAGCAGCAGGGGGCGCACGCTGCGGGCGCCGCACAGCCGCGCGCAGTGGGCGCGCAGGCGCGCAGCAGGCGCGCGATGGGCCAGGCACCGCGCGGGTGCAGCCCGGGTGTTGCGCTGTTGTGCGCGGGCGCGCAAGCGCGCCGCGCGGCAAGAGCGCTGAGGGCGTGCGTGGCGGGCGAGGGCGCCGCGCGGCGGGCCCAGGCGCCGCGTGGCAGCTGCAGCAGCGCGCGTAGCGGCAGCGGCATGCGTCAGGGTGTGCGCAGCAGCGCGCGGGCGCCACTTGGGCAGCAGCAGCGCAGCGCATTGTAGGCGCGACTGCTGCGTGCGGATGGCGAGCGTGCGGAGGTCGGTACCGGTAGGCTGTTTACGCGCACGGCGTGGGCTAGTGGTCGCCCGGGTGTCGCGTGGGTTTTTGTGGATCGTTTTTGACGAGGTTTTTCCTATTTTTCTCTCGCAGGACGTCATCAAGTTGCGCAGTTTGCGGCAAGTGCCGTGCGGAGCTCAAATCGAGTGCGTGGTTGGGATGACGATTTCAGTTGGCTCGAGGCATTGGAACTAGAGAGAGAGAATATTTTTGTGGTATGCTGTGAGCCTTATGTGAGTATTTGGACGTCGTGTGTGTGTGCAGAGCAGTTGCATGTGTGTGCTGTTGGTCTGGGAGATGTGTGAATTGGTGCTGTGAGGGTTATGTGTATGTGTTAGTGTGTGCTGTGGGTGCATTAATTATGCTGTAGCCCTGGTGTGTGAGTGTTGTGGCAGCTATAAGGTGTAAGTGGATTTATGTATTTTTATTGTGAGCTGATGGAGATGTTGGACTTGTAGTATGCTGTGGACACTTGTTTAGTGCTTTTGGGTGCGACTTTGCCGGTTTTGGTTGCCTTCGCCGCGCGGAGCCGATGGAGCTTGTCTACTTGTGCTTATGCTGTGAGTTAGCCGTGGGTGAGCCGGATGATTGCATTTTTTGTTGTGAGGACCTGGGTGGATTTACTTGAGCTTCCGGGGGATTTTTCGTGATTCGCGGCAGTGTGTGCGCGCGCAGCACGATTTTCGAGATTTCGTCAGTCTGAGGTTTCGGTGCTTCACCGACTTCAGCGTTTGCCTGCGGAATGCGTTCCAGGTGGGTTGGAAATTCTCCAAAATGTGTGGAATGCCCTTTAAAGCTATTGAATGCAAGTTGATCATGTTTATTATGTTATTTTCCTCTGTAATTAAATCTGATAGTTGCCTGGGAATTTTTAGAAAATTATTCAGAACCCCAGATTATTTTTAGCATACTCATGACACTATATGACACTTGGTTTCATGTTCTATTGGCATCATATGTGCACCTAGATTGTTTTAAAAATTGAGAAAACCTGTTTTAAAGAAAATCAGCATTTTCAAGGTGGTTTTTAATTTCTGAATTCGTCAGAGGTAAGCCATGAGTTCAGGGTGCATGTTGACTCGTGCCGGGGGGCCGAGTGGGTTTTTAGAGTATTATGAGATGAGTTTCCAGTGTCATGAGGGTTTGAGCTTCCCTGTTGGGAGTGATGAGTTTATTCTAGATCTTGGGTTATGTATCTCTAATTTGATAGTGGAGGTGGTTCTCCGACTTAGTTATGAGAGTTTTGGGGTTCTGGCAAATCGAGTCTTGGCGGTTTCTCCACTTAGCCATGGGTTGTGCATTATCAGATTGAGTCGTAGAGTGTTCTCCGACTAGTTTTGTTAGCCCTGAGTTGTGGGTCGATCCCGGCTGTGGAGTATCTCCAGCCAGTGTGTTTTGTGCTACGAGTTGGGTGAGTTCGCTAATGTCTCGAGATTCGTGGGAGCTGATCAGCTGAGTCGTCGAGAGTACTCCGACTGTTGTGCGAGATGTTTGAGGACCTTGAGTCATTTCCGTTCTGAGAGTGAGCGTCGATTTTGACTATAGCCTGCAGTGCCACTTTGAGCTCGACAGAGTGCGCGGATACCTTTTTCCTCGTTGGGGGCGCACCCCTCGAGTGCCACGTCCGGGGTGGATCTGTTACTTTTGTATCGCGACTTGTCGACGCGGTCCCTCTGGCTGGGCCAGTTTTGGCAGTTACGGACGCGGTCCCTCTGGCTGGGCCAGTTTTGGCAGTCACGGACGCCCTACGTCAGTCCGGTCCTACGTGAATGTAACGGCAGTAGGTAGGCGCAGATTTGACTGGACCCGAGGAGGCAGTCAGTTCGATTGGGTCGATTGGGCACCTCGAGTGCGAGTGGTGTATGCATATTATGTTCTTAGATGAGTTTCTTTCCTTTGAGCATTGATACTGAGGCATTTTAGCAGTAGCGAGGGTATACATAGCATGTTCATAGTAGAGTTTCCCTGAGCATGATAGTTGAGACATTTTAGCTGTGGTTTTCATTCAGCTTACCTTTTATCTATCTATCTATCTGCATACCTATCTGTTTGCCTCCGGTAGACTTAGTGGGCATACCGTGGATATTGGCGACGGTACCCACTGGGATCTATCTTCTGGAGTAGATCTCACACCCGCTGCGGTGACAGGTTACTGGGTTGCTGTTCCGGCTTAGCACGCGCGGAGACAGATTATCGAGGTCAGGACGTGGCCGATTAGTTCCTTACCAGCATAGAGAGTCAGAGGTAGATGTACCCTGTATATTTCTTTTTATGATTCCACTTTTGTACTGGACAGTCTGAGAGTTTTGGTGAGGGTTGTACTTGTATTTTCTTAGTTGAGAGACTTGTATTGAGGATTTATTTTTATTTATTTTCAGATGTTCAGTGTTTTGATTCTGTAGCTATTAGTTTCTTTTCAACTCTGATACATGTTTAGCTATAGATCTTTTTCAGGGTAGACGCTTCGTCTGTGCGGTAGTTTCCGTACAGATGGCGGATATGTTGGCGAGCCCGGGTCGCAGTTTCGACCCCGGGGCGTGACAGATTAGGGTGGTATCAAAGCCTAGGTATATAGGTTGTTGAGGACTTAGAGACCCCAGGCTATTGGTTGGACAGTAGGATGACTGTCGTGAGAGACGTGACTTTAGCGAGAGTCCTGATTGAGTATGTACCTCCCCCAAGGGATTGGGGCGAGTGATTTTACATGTTATTGCTCTAAAGATGATTATGTTGGCTGCAGACAACATAATGCTTTAGTATGGGTAACATGTTTTAGACTTTCGCTTGATTGAGTCGAGAGAGTTTTTGGTCCTAATGTTTGTTCTGTTGCAGTGGTTTTCGACGCTTCCGAGACGCCATGCAGCGGCGAGGGCGTGTTCGACCTTGAATGAGGAGCCCGAACAGCGTGAGGCTGAATGGATAGAGCAGAGTAAGGCTTGAGAGTTATGGGCCCAGGTAGCCCAGATGTCTGAGGCGATGCGGCGCCAGGAAGAGAACATGGAGCGCGTGAGGCGCATGCTTGAGCAGAGAGCATCTCCCGGGGTATCGCCAGTAGTACCTCCGGCCACGACATCGTCGACTTCGACCCGGATCGCACCGGGAGTGGTGCAGCAGCAGCGAGAGTATACTGACCGGTGGTTGTACTTCATCCAGTTCCATCCCCTGCAGATTTCGGGATCGAGTTTGGAGCCTTGGGAGGCCGAGAACTGGATTGCTGCTATGGAAAAGTTATTTAAAGATTTGTTCATCCAGGAGAAGCATTTGGTGCACTTGGTTGTGCACTTCTGGATAGGGACGCCGAGAGTTGGTGGCGTCGGGTTCGTCCCGTTGGACCACCAGGAGCGCAGTTGATGACCTGGAGCGAGTTCGGCGATTGTTGAGCAGTGTACCCCGTGTCGCTCAGGATGAGGCACAGAAAGTTGACCTTGTTGAGAAGAGACTGCCTCGAGATATCTATCACCTTGGGCATTCTCGGCGAGCGCCGACTTTAGATGCAGCGATTGTGCGTGTTCGATGGTTTGACCCTGGTTCAGTGATCCCGTCCAAGAGGGACGAAGAGCGAGAGACCAGCTCCGGAGAGAGACGTCCAGTATCGCTTGATTTTGGGATAGTCGAGTGGATCGAGGTTGCCATGATTCCAGTCTCAGGGTCATGAGTCTCAGAGGAGACAGAGACCAGGAGGTTTTCGATAATATAGGCACCAGCAACAGTGTCAGGATGAGTATGTCATCTGCGGTGGGCCGCATTCATCGCCTTAGTGTGACCTCAGGAAGGGGCGATGTTTTCTTATGGATAGTCAGGGCATCCTCAGACAGAGTGTCCCAGGGTAGTGCTCATGGATTTGCCGCTTGTGACGGCACCCCCACTACCCCTTTTGGATGAAGAGGTCCATCTTATTTACCGGTAGGCTGATAGAGCCGTGATGCCGAGGCAGATTGAGCGTTGGCCACCAGCTTCCAGTGGACAAGTTTATGTTGCCCGGGTGGAGGGCGCCCTGATAGTGGATTTCTTTATGGTCATCGGAGTTAGAGCATGGTTGAGGCCGACACCGCTTGTGTGTGTTTCTTTAGAGCAGGGGTAGCTTCGCGTGGGCTAGAGAGATGGACTGTTGGCTTGTGCACATGAGGATCAGGTTCCAGATCACGTTTAGCACATGGATGAGTGTTGCCAGTCCTGCCAGTGTAGTTAGGACCTTGGATTTGACCCACTGAGTGTTAGTCCTGCATCAGTTTAGAGATGTTGTTATGAGGTTGGGTATGGATTGGTTATCCCAAGGTTATGCTACCATGGATTGCCGAGAGAGGACAATGACCCTCCGTGGACCTGGTCAGGAGGAGTGTGTTTATAGAGGATGCTAGATCACGAAAGAGGTCAAGTCGTGGTCGTATCGCTTGCTAGCGGCTGTAGAGGAGGTGCCTACGGCGGCATCGGGACTAAAGGATATCCTTATCGCCCGTGTGATCCCGAGTTGGAGTCTACCTGTGTTGGTATTGAAGCCGCCGTTTAGTGAGATTGAGATCGAGATAGTGGTCGACATAGTTTTGGAACTGCACCGACTTCGATAGCACCTCCTGGAGTATCACCCGTGAGACAGAGAGAGCTGGTAGCGCAGTTGCGAGATCTGATGGATTGAGAGGTCTGTGTGACCCTGTACCACGTTGGGGAAATACGATGGTAAAGATCTGAGACTTTGATAGCTTTATGGAACCATACAGCCGAGGGCTGTGCCCTAATAGTGTTCAGGGCCCGGTAGGGGCATTATGAGTTGCAGCACGGTCAAGTGGATTGACTAATGCCCTGCCGTCTTTAGGGCTTGAGGAAATTGGGTTTATTCCAGCGGTGTTTGGACGGGTAGTAACAGTACCCGTCGTGGATATTTGGATTTATTTCCGAGGCGACTTACAGCATGAGGAGTACTTAGGGATAGTGCAGCAACTTCTGAGAGAGAAGAAGTTGGATGTCGAGTTGATAGAGTATGCTTTTTGACTTCGAAAGGTTCTATGGTTAGGCCATGTGTTTACAGCTGCAAGAGTGACGTGGACCCAACGAAGAGTGATGTCGTTTGGGGTTGGGCCTAAACCTATGATAGTGACTGAGGTCAAAGTTTTGGACTAAGCAGGGCCAGTATAGCTTCGAGGAGCTAAAGTTGAGTATGATACCAGCATTGTTGTGGATGTTGCCGGTGTTAAAGAGAGAATTGAGTTATTCATGGACTCTCGAACCTGAAGTACTTGTATACTCAGGAAGAGTTTGGTTTGAGGTAACGCCGGTGGTTAGAGTTTTCAAGGATGTATGATTGATATCACAGTATTGTCCTGGCAAGGACATTATGATCTGTTACGCCTTGTCTAGGCGAGCAGTGCAACTTTGGAATGAGGTGAGCGATCAGTGGACGCCACTTTTGAAAGCTTGGAATTGAGAGTTGGAAATTTGGGGAATGTCCCCGATGTTGAATTTCTTTCCTTGAAAAGGGACGTGAGAGTGCATTGTGGAGTTTTGAGCACTTTGGTTGCTAAGGAGCAACGGAGGAGTTATGCCAATTAGAGGCTTGGAGTTTGGTATTGGAGACCATGATTTTTGGAAGCTACCAGCCGCAGAGATATTTATATATAGATTTGAGTTTATGCGGGGAGTTTGATCCGCGAGTTTTTTCTGACTGGAAGAAGTGTTTTGATCACTCTCATGTTTTGGATTTCCCTTCGTTGGAATTGGACGAAGATTGAGAATCCGGAGCAGCCGATGCAGATTCTAGCTCGTGAAGCTAAGGAAGTGCAGACGGATCATACCTTGAGCGAAGGTTCAGTGGAGCTTTTATGTTAAGTGAGAACGGCCACTTGAGGGCCTGAGGATGAGTTGAGTATTTCCTATCCCCATTTGATTGAGTCACCCTCCTGAGTTATGGATTTATTTTGGGTTTCGAGGACGAAACCTTTTTAAGGAGGGGAGAGTGTAGAGTACCGGGACTTTGTTGAGTGTAACGACCTCGCAAGAGAGCGTGGTGCGGAGATATCGCCTTGGGCGTGTTCCTTATATGTTTACAGAGGAGTTCGGGTTGATTCGGATCAACGCGGAAGCCCCAGCTTGAATCGGAATTTTTCGGGCATTGTGCGCCGTTAGAGGACCGGTTTTGTAGAGCCTCGACTCCACAGTTGTGCACAGAGAATTAGAAAATGTTGGAACAAATGTATTTTCAGATCACAGCGGAGTTCGGGAGGTTCCAGATTGATGCGGAGGCCCCGGAGGCAAAAAGTGAGTTGGAGTTGGCAGTTATGGGAGCCGATTTTTGGATTGAGCACATCAGCGGGGAAAGCTTTGGACATGTGTATTTTTAGATTACAGCGGAGTTCGGGATGTTCCGGACTGGTGCGGAGGCCCCGAGGGCAAAAAGTGAGTTGGAGTTGGCTATTCTTGGATTATTTAATTAATTTAATTAATTATTGGCATTTTTCTTGGGTCTGAGTAAAGGAAAAAAGAAAAAAAAAAAAGAAAAAGAAAAAAGAGAAGTGGAGTGGAGTTTTGTTTATTATGTTGGAAGATATTTTGGTGTGCTTATTAGCTGCCAGCACCACCACCACACATTTTAATTAACCTCACCTAATTAGCACCGCCACATCATCATCATCATCTCCTTCCAAATGAAACAGAGGAAAGAATAGAAGAAGAAGAAGGAGAAGAAGAAGAAGAAAAGAGAAGAGGGAAAAGAAGGAAAAGAGGGGAATGGATGTGAATTGATGGTGGGTACTTCCTGCGTGAAGCCGTGTGGAGCGAGCACGCCGAGCATCAATCTAGGTATGTTGCCGTTTTTTTTGTAGAGGCTTGGAGTGTGCTCATTTTGTGGATTTGAGTTGAGCTTGAAGTTTTTATTTTGATTTTAGTGGGCGCGGCTGCTCCGTGCGGATGGCAAGCGTGCAGAGGTCGGTGCCGGTAGGCTGTTTACGCGCACGGCGCGGGCTAGTGGTCGCCCGGGTGTCGCGTGGGTTTTTGTGGATCGTTTTTGATGAGGTTTTTCCCCTTTTTCTCTCGCAGGACGTCATCAAGTTGCGCGGTTTGCGGCAAGTGTCGTGCGGAGCTCGGATCGAGTGCGCGGTTGGGATGACGATTTCAGTTGGCTCGAGGCGTTGGAACTAGAGAGAGAGAATCTTTTTGTGATATGCTGTGAGCCTTATGTGAGTATTTGGACTTCGTGTGTGTGTGCAGAGCAGTTGCATGTGTGTGCTGTTGGTCTGGGAGATGTGTGAATTGGTGCTGTGAGGGTTATGTGTATGTCTTAGTGTGTGCTGTGGGTGCATTAATTATGCTGGAGCCCTGGTGTGTGAGTGTTGTGGCAGCTATAAGGTGTAAGTGGATTTATGTATTTTTATTGTGAGCTGATGGAGATGTTGGACTTGTAGTATGCTGTGGACACTTGTTTAGTGCTTTTGGGTGCGACTTGGCCGGTTTTGGTTGCCTTCGCCGCGCGGAGATGATGGAGCTTGTCTACTTGTGCTTATGCTGTTAGTTGGCCGTGGGTGAGCTGGATGATTGCATTTTTTGTTGTGAGGACCCGAGTGGATTTACTAGAGCTTCCGGGGGATTTTTCGTGATTCGCGGCAGTGTGCGCGCGCGCGGCACGATTTTTGAGATTTCTTCAGTATGAGGTTTCGGCGCTTCACCGACTTCAGCGTTTGCCTGCGGAATGCGTTCCAGGTGGGTTGGAAATTCTCCAAAATGTGTGGAATGCCCTTTAAAGCTATTGAATGCAAGTTGATCATGTTTATTATATTATTTTCCTCTGTAATTTAATCTGATAGTTGCCTGGGAATTTTTAGAAAATTATTCAGAACCCCAGATTATTTTTAGCATACTCATGACACTATATGACACTAGGTTTCATGTTCCGTTGGCATCATATGTGCACCTAGATTGTTTTAAAAATCGAGAAAACTTGTTTTAAAGAAAATCAGCATTTTCAAGGTGGTTTTTAATTTCTGAATTCGTCATAGGTAAGGCATGAGTTCAGGGTGCATGTTGACTCGTGCTAGGGGGCCGAGTGTGTTTTTAGAGTATTATGAGATGAGTTTCCAGTGTCATGAGGGTTTGAGCTTCCCTGTTGGAAGTGATGAGTTTATTCTAGATCTTGGGTTATGTATCTCTGATTTGATAGTGGAGGTGGTTCTCCGACTTAGTTATGAGAGTTTTGGGGTTCTAGCAGATCGAGTCGTGGAGGTTTCCCGACTTAGCCATGGGTTGTGCATTATCAGATTGAGTCGTAGAGGGTTCTCCGACCAGTTTTGTTAGCCCAGAGTTGTGGGTCGATCCCGGCTGTGGAGTATCTCCAGCCAGTGTGTTTTGTGCTACGAGTTGGGTGAGTTCGCTAGTGTCTCAAGATTCGTGGGAGCTGATCAGCTGAGTCTTCGAGAGTACTCCGACTGTTGTGCGAGATGTTTGAGGACCTTGAGTCATTTCCGTTTTGAGAGTGAGCGTGGATTTTGACTATAGCCTGCAGTGCCACTTTGAGCTCGACAGAGTGCGCGGATACCTTTTTCCTCGTTGGGGTCGCGCCCCTTGAGTGCCACGTCCGAGGTGGATCTGTTACTTTTGTATCGCGACTTGTCGATGCGGTCCCTCTGGCTGGGCCAGTTTTGGCAGTTACGGACGCGGTCCCTCTGGCTGGGCCAGTTTTGGCAGTCACGGACGCCCTACGTCAGTCCGGTCCTACGTGGATGTAACGGCAGTAGGTAGGCGCAGGTTTGACTGGACCCGAGGAGGCAGTCAGTTCGATTGGGTCGATTGGGCACCTCGTGTGCGAGTGGTGTATGCATATTATGTTCTTAGATGAGTTTCTTTCCTTTGAACATTGATACTGAGGCATTTTAGCAGTAATGAGGGTATGCATAGCATGTTCATAGTAGAGTTTCCCGGAGCATGATAGTTGAGACATTTTAGCTGTGGTTTCATTCTGCTTACTTTTTATCTATCTATCTATCTGCATACCTATCTGTTTGCCTCCGGTAGACTTAATGGGCATACCGTGGATATTGGCGACGGTACCCACTGGGATCTACCTTCTTCAGTAGATCTCACACCCGCTGCGGTGACAGGTTACTGGGTTGCTGTTCCAGCTTAGCACGCGCGGAGACAGATTATCGAGGTGAGGATGTGGCCGATTAGTTCCTTACCAGCATGGAGAGTCAGAGGAACATGTACCCTGTATATTTCTTTTTATGATTCCATTTTTGTACTGGGCAGTCTGAGAGTTTTGGTGAGGGTTGTACTTGTATTTTCTTAGTTGAGAGACTTGTATTGAGGATTTATTTTTATTTATTTTCAGATGTTCAGTGTTTTGATTCTGTAGCTATTAGTTTCTTTTCAGCTCTGATACATGTTTAGCTATAGATCTTTTGCATGGTAGACGCTTCGTCTGTGCGGCAGTTTCCGTACAGATGGCGGATCTGTTGGCGAGCCCGGGTCGCAGTTTCGACCCCGGGGCGTGACATTTGTGTAGTTTAGATACACTTGGATAAGTTTTCAGTGCATAAAAATCAAAAACTGGACAAGCTGGATGTTCAGGATCCGAATCAGACCAATCCAGTCTGGACCCCGAACATAGTTTAGTTCATGCGGAATTCCAGTCCGGACCTCCCCTGTTTCAGTCCGGACCCCAAACTATGTGTTTGCTGAAATCGCATGAACAGTCCGGATAAGGAAATTCCAGTCCGGACCCCGAACTATTTTTTCAGGAAAATTGCTGAAAAAAGACGACAGTCCGGATCAGCCAAATACAGTCCGGACCGCTGTGCGGAAAAAATTCTGTTAAGTCAGTTTTTGATGCTTATATCTTTCCAAACGTTTCTAACCTATAAATAGACCCTAATTTCATCTTTTAGGGTATCCGAAAAAGGATCAATCGAGATAACCGAAAAATCATAAAAAAATCCACAAATATAGAGAAGAATGGAAAACACGATTAAATTCATGTTTCTTCATCTATATTGTTCAATTTGATTCTAGGGTTTCCAAACTCCTATTTTTTGTAGAATCAAATTGAAGAATACTTAGATGGTATTTCCTTATCTATCTTTGATCTAAGTATTCGGAGGATCATCATCACCAAACAAAAACAACGATTTTACCAAGAATCGGCGCGAGGATTCGCGTGGCCTTGTGGATTCAAGGTGCTACCGCTCTCGTGGATTCGGAGCGAGGCGCGTTCGTGTGATCGAGACGTGCCGCATTGGTGAAGACCGTGGATTCGGTTGGACGTCGTGGATTCGACGTTAAGCGTCGTGGATTCGGCGTTGGGACGCAAATCGTGGATTCGAGGAGCGTTCAGAGCGAGCGGAGAAGATCAGCTAGGAGCGTACGGAAAAGATTGAGTCATAGGGTTACGGTAAATCACCTTGTACGTGTTTAATCTTAGTGGATTTCGCCGTGTTATCGGTCCCGTGGTTTTTTACTCCTGTGACGGAGTTTTCCACGTAAATCTTGCGTACTTTATTTATTTTCCGCATTGGGTTATTTTTTACGCAACGATTTGGTGTGTTTATTGTTTTCACCTATTCACCCCCCCTCTATGTGGTTTTTCCCCTATTCAGATCCATATTATTCATAACCCACAAGTGGTATCAGAGAGGGAATAGGGTTGTAAACAATGGTTGAAGGTGGAAACATCAATAGACCACCGTTCTTCGATGGAATAAATTATGCATATTGAAAAGTACGCATGAGAGCGTTTTTAATTTCCATCGATGAACGGGTTTGGCAATCAATTGAGTTTGGATGGACAAATCCTATTAAGATTATTGTCGATGTTGTCACCATCAAACCTAGGTCGAAATGGACTAAGGAAGAAATTGATTCTTCTTCTTACAACGGCAAAGGAATTAATGCCTTATTTATTGCTTTGTCGCAAACCGAGTTCTCTCACGTCTCGGCATGTGAGACTGCGAAAGAAATCTGGGATACTCTACAAGTTACACATAAGGGAACAAGTTTAGTGAAGATTCAAAAACTGCAAATGCTTACGAGCAAATTTGACTCTATTCATATGGCAGAAAATGAATCGTTCACAGATTATTACACACGATTGCAAGATATAGTTAATACATGGACGAAAGATTTTGAGAAACTTCCAGAATCTAAAGTTGTAAGAAAGATTATGAGAACACTTCCTGAAAGATTTCGCCCTAAGGTCGCAGCCATTGAAACAGTAAAACACCCGGACGAAATCAAGATAGAAGAATTAGTTGGTGCACTTCAAACTTATGAAATAACTTTTCCTACTAACTACTCTTCTGGAAAGCCTTCCTCTTCTTCTAAGTCTTAAGGTTTTGCATTGAAATCAACAAAGGAAGAAGACGCGGATTCATCCTCCTCAGACGCTGATGATAATCTATCCATGGAGGATTTCGAGAAACAACTTGCACTCTTGACGAGGAAATTTCGCCGAAACTTTCGAAGGGGAAATTCAAGTAAATCCTCATACTTCGTTAAGTCCAAGAAAGGCAAAGGATCTTCAAGCTTTAAGTCAAGAAAGCAAGAGGGTTCTTCAAAGGACAAGAAGAACTCTCAGGGACAAATCCAGTGCTTCAAGTGCCGAGGTTATGGCCATATCTCAACGGAGTGTCCCAACAAGAATCCGTCAAAGAAGAAGGTAATGCAAGCCGTCACATGGGATGATACTTCCACTTCCAATGAGTCATCTTCCAGTGATGAGGATAACAACGCCACAGCATTCCACGCGTCCACAACTTCACCTTACATGTGCTTTTCAGCGACTTCCTCTGGTTCATTATCCAACTCATTGAATGAAAAGAATGCAACGGATGATGAACCGAGCGATTCCGAAGGTGAAAACTTTGCTTTTTCCTACCATAAATTATTGAAGGATTCAAAGAAATTGGCAAAGCAAAACAAAAGTTTGAGAAGAAGATTGCGGGATCTTGAAGAACATTCTAAAGAGGCAACTTCTCTCTCAAACGCTCTTGAAGAGGAAATGGATAACTTGGTCAAGATAAATATTTCCCTTCGAGAGAAGAACGAGCATTTTGAGAAGTAGCACATCAAACTGGTGGATAAAGCTAATTACTTCTTGAAGCTCTACTCTGAGACTCAACAAGGAAAATTGGAGATGACGAAGACCATACTCCAACTTAAGGAAGATTAGAAGCGATTCTCTTCTGGAAGGAGCAAGTTGGACAAATTGCTTGGTCTCGGTCAAATGAACCATTTGGGCCTTGGATACGTTCGAACCGGTGAGGATCCAAGTTCGAGCGGTACAAAGTTTGTGCCCCAGTCGGTTTCTCCTGCCCCGACGAAAATCATTGCCTCCAACGTTAACAAGCCTACCTCATCTACTTCGGGTTCAACATGCACAAAGGTATGTTTTCGTTGTGGTTTTGTAGGGCACATAAGACGGAATTGCAAGAATGGAGCCAAGCGATCAAATCAAGCGCTTCTTGCAACAACTACCATCAAGAACAAAGACCGGAATTCAAGAAGAAATCAACCAAAGGTCAAGAACAATGGTAGTACACCCCACAAGACGACGACATCATGGATTCCAAAGAAAAGTGATCAACCGAACAAGACGCGTTCACCAAGGAGATCAATGTCACGATCATTGCCGACGTATTCCAAAACTCGTAAGGTTTGGGTGCGCAAAGGTGAACTCTTCCCTTGTCTTGTCATTCACACATCACTCTATGCGTATGACAATTCGTCTTGGTATCTGGATAGTGTTTGCTCACGCCACATGACCGGAGATAAAAATATTTTTCAAACCCTTGAGAAAACCTCTGGAGTACATGTAGTTTTTGGAGATGGACGATCTTCAAAAATAGTTGGCAAAGGAACAATCGCTATTCCAGATGGCCCGTCTTTGAACAATGTTTTGTTGAAGGCCTTAAAACCAACCTCATAAGCATTAGCCAACTATGTGATGATGGTTTTTCAGTTAATTTTTTTTTCTGTAGAATGTCTTGTAACTGATGTAAATCATTCATTCATTTTGAAAGGGGTTAGGTCACAGAACAATTGCTATGTAGTTCCTAGTAAAACAAGTCAAAATTGTAACCTAGTGTCACTTGATAATGAAACACTTTGACATGAAAGACTAGGTCACATTAACTTTAAGGAACTATCTAGAATATCTAACAAAGACATAGTTAGTGGTGTTCCTAAATTGAACATAAAAGAAAACCTTGTGTGTGGTGGTTATCAAAAGGGGAAACAAACTAGATCCATTCACAAGAATTTGAACCATGTAGGAACTAAATGCCCATTAGAATTATTGCATATGGATTTAATGGGGCCAACTCGTCAACCTAGTTTGGGTGGAAAATGGTATATTTGTCTTATGGTTGATGATTTCTCTAGATATTCTCGGGTAGAATTTTTAAAAGAGAAAGCGGATACTTTTGACTCTTTTCATGATATATGTCATCGTATTATGATTGAGAAAAATGAAAAGATTGTCTGTGTTCGCAATGATAGATGTGGAGAATTCATCAATTCAAAATTCATTGATTTTTGCTCTTCAAATGGCATAAAACATGAATTCTCTGCACCTTATACACCGCAGCAAAACGGTGTAGTCGAGCGCAAAAATAGAGTTGTTCAAGAGATGGCGCGTGTTATGCTTCATAGCCGGAAACTCCCTTTATATTTTTGGGCCGAAGCAATTAACACCGCGGTCTATGTGATCAATCGCATCTATTTGCGCCCGGGTACTTTGAATACCCCATATGAGCTATGGTTTAGTAGAAAACCTAATATCAAGTATTTTCGTATCTTCGGGAGTCGCTGTTACATTTTACGCGATCGAGAAAATCTTGGAAAATTCGACTCTCAAAGTGATGAAGGAATTTTTATAGGTTATTCTATAAACAGTAGAGCATATCGAGTATACAATCTTGAATCTAAGACGATGATTGAATCAATTAATGTTAAAGTAGATGAAGCTTCTCATTTGTCTTCTGGTAAATCTACTCTTGATATGTGTAGTGAACCAGAATTTGGAATATAAATAAATGGAAATAAAAATAGTATGAAATACTATTGTTTATTGAGGTGAAGAATGACCTAGAAATGAATTGGGCCCAAATCGGGATTAAAATAAGATATCTAGAATCTTATGTGAGAAAGTGGGCCCAGATTGTAAGTGGAAAATTCACAGTCTCGGAAAATTCCGAGAAAATTACGGGAGCTCCGTAAATGTGTTTTAAGGCCACAGTAAAAGTTTCGCATTGATCGGACACCCGGATTGAGAGAACGGGCTCCGCCAGCGAATTCAATTTCAGTGGGACTTTTGGCAAATCAAAAAGGGTCCCGGAATTCCCAGCGTAGGGTTTGCTGGTTGTTCGGCAGCTTTCGGTGGCCTTGGCCGTGATTGGATGCGTGTTGGGCCCAAGAAATGGAATTGTGGTGCAACTTGGGCACAAGCGTTGTATACCGGGCTTAAAAAGAGATCGCGTGGGTCACTTGAGGACCCGTCAAGTGTTCGGAAGTAATTTCGCGTATCGTGGATGTCAAATTTGGCCCCCGGGCGGAGTTTGGATTGAAGATTGCCTCTCCGGGCGCCTCCGGGAAATTTTAGAGTTGAAATTCGGCAAATCGGGCTTCAGAATTGGGCCCGGTGCGGAAAACCGGATTAGTGGGCTATCCGGGGGCATTCGACAAATGTTTGGACGAGAATTTGAAGAAACAGACATCGTTTTTGGACTCAGCGCGCGAAATCGCTAAGAATGGACTATTTATTTGTTTAATTTGGAGCCCGGTAGGCGTGCGCGCTTTTCGAGACGACGCGGCACGCAAACCGAGGCATCACGGGCACGAATCCCGAGGCATGCGCCGTGCGGATCCCGAGAAGGCAGCATTGGCGCGCATTTCGAGGGCGGCCGCGGGTCAGGAGGCGCCGCGGGCGCGCTGGGAAGCGCACCCGCCTGCGCGGGGGCACGCGGGGGGCCGCCAGGTGGCGGGCCCCCACTGGCGGCCCCGGGCGCGCGTGGGCGCGTGCCCGTGTCACGGGCGCGTGTCACGCGCCTGTGCGCAGGCTGCGCGGCCGCGTGGCGCGCAGGTGCGCGGCCACGTGGCCGCCGCTTCGTTGCCTGGACCGGGTGCACCCGCATGGGTGCGGTGGACCGGCGGGTGCACCGGGTACCGTGGGCCCGTGGACCACCCTTCCCTCTCTCCCTCATTTTCTTCTTCTTCCTCCCCCGCAACTCCCCCGCATGCCATTCTTCTTCCCTTCTTTCTTTTCCTTCTCCAACCGAGAGTGAGGGAGAGTGAGGGAGGAGGTTGTGGGAGATGCCATTTTGCGTCGTGGGCTTCGTGGAGCGCGCGAGGCTTCCGATGGAAGCGATTTGGCGGCGGCGCTGCGGTCGGGGAAGTCCCGCATTTTTATTTTACGGTATTTTTGCACAGTATTGGGGGACGTTTTGTTGACCTTGGTTTAAACCCCTCGCTCTCATCTGTGTTAGGGGCCATATTTTGCTGCACCGTTTTGCGTGCGGACCCCGACGATGTGTACCGTTTTGCGTGCGGGCTCCGTTATGCGCGCGGGGTCTGGCACTGTGCTCCATTTTGCGCGCAGGTTGGACTAACGGACACCGTTTTGCGTGCGGGTTCTAACAATGCATCTCGTTTTGCGTACAGGACTGGATGAAGGTGCACCGTTTCGCGTGCAACCCTATTATGGAGCGTGCACCATTTTGCGTGCCAAGACGGGGTACGTGCTCCGTTTTGCGTGTGGGTTGGACCAATGCGCGCCGTTTTGCGTGTAGAATCTAATGGTTTCCATCATTTTTCGTGCAGGCTAGGAAAAAGACGTGCACCGTTTTGCGTGCAACCCCACAGTCAGACGTGCACCGTTTTGCATGCAAATTTGAGGTACGTGCACCGTTTCGCGTGCAGATCGTGTTGCCGCGCATCGTTTTGCGTGCCGGCTGAAGTGGCGCGCACCATTTTTACGTATGTGTTTTTAATGACATGCATCATTTTGCGTGCAGGATTGTAGGACGTGCACCGTTGTGCGTGCGGACTCGAAGGAGGTGCACCGTTTTGCGTGCAAGCTCGAGGAGACAAGTGGAATCGCGCGGAGACCAATTGCAAGTGTCTACAAGCAATTGGGAACACCACAAGGTGGGGGATTCTGCCGAAATTGGGTGACCTCTCCCCTTGCTCCTTTGCTTTTCGATCCAGAAGCATGATAGTAGCCTGTTAGAGGCGTTAGGGAATCATGATAGTAATGGCATGCATAGAAAAATATATATTATTTTGTTCTGGAGATGAAAATAATTGCATGCATGAAAATAATTAGCTATTTATGATTGTGATAATGTTAGGGTCTAACCCTAGGAATCATGTGAGACATAAGGGAAAAGAATATGTTGGTAGTAAGACTAGGAGAAAACCTAGATTTAGGTTTAACGAGTGGCATGATGACCTAGGAGATATACCTAGATCGACAAGTGGCATTATCTTAGGAAAATAACCTAAGGTTGGGACTAGAGTGTTAAACATAGAGTCAGAGAACTCTAGGTTAAACAAGTTATGGAACTTAGGTAAAGGAACCTAAGAGGAACTAATAGGGTTAAACTCTAATGAGGAGATAGAGTTAATGCAACCCTAGGTTAAACATGGAACAGAAAAATAGAGTTAGTAAAACTCTAGGATTCAGTAAGGAATCAGGAAAAAGGGAAAATTAGATTCCCAAGTTAGAGAATTAATTAAGGTAACCCCCAGGAAGTCATAGGAAGTTTGGGTAAATGGATCAATTAGTTTAACTGCAATCTGAGTTAAATAAGGAAAATGGAAAATGATCAAAAGTGGAGACATGAAAGGAAGAGAAAATGGAAATAGGATTAATAAACTCTTAAGTTAGATACGATTGAAAGTAACTAGTGTCCTAGTGACATAGTGCAGTGATATAGTGCAACCTTAAGGATAATTGAAGTTTAGGGTTGTGAATTGAGAACAAGTAAGAAAAGTATAAAGTGGTCAGGAAACTTAAGATATTGCCAAGTGGCAAAATAAGTGGAAATGTGAATGAGTAAATTGTTCAAACTTAAATTGGTGTTATAGACACCCAAATTATCCTAGAGTAAAGAACTTAGGATAAAGGAAATAAAGCTTAAGTGAAAGCTAAAGTGGCTAATAAGCAAGATAAGCAAATTGCTCGAGAGCGAGCTAAAAGTGATTAATGATCAAGACAAGCAAATTGCTCGAGAGCGAGCTAAAAGTGATTAATGATCAAGACAAGCAAATTGCTCGAGAGCGAGCTAAAAGTGATTAATGATCAAGACAAGCAAATTGCTTGAAATAAAAGAGAAAAGTAAAAGAGAAGCATTGAGGCATGAATGCTAACGGGAGGGTTGAGCATATGTCACTCCCGGGTGGATGAGTGCCAAGGTGCCTTAAACTCATCTGAACATAAAGTGTAAACAGAATGGTTAAAGAAAGAGAATGATTAATGCAAGGTAAAAAGGATAAGATAAAATGTATTGGGCCGAGCACTACGGGAGGCGATGCTACAACCTGTTCTTGTTTGATTGGGGTTGTAGGCATTCGTCTTTTGGAACCCTCGGACCCTGTAAAAGAAAAGCCTAAATGGCCCTTGGGAGGGTTGAGCATATGTCACTCCCAAGTGAATTAAAGAATTAAAGCTAAGTTGCCAACGGGAGGGTTGAGCATATGTCACTCCCGGGGGAAGCGTGTGAGCAAGACTCAGCTTCCCAAGTAAAGGCAAAGCAAAGAGCTAAAGGCAAAAGAAAAGATAAAGATAAAACGGGCGGACCTACGGAGTGAAACGCGGCCCAAGTTGGAGCAGTTGGCAGTGCCCCTCTCCCGGGTAGAGACCCGTTCCGGACGTTTCTTCCGTAGGACGGGGTAACACTTGCGGGTGTTATCGGCAACCTTAGAAATCTTATCTTATGGTAGCAGGACTACCGGGCTGGGGCCCGTTGGATAAGAATTTCCGAGGGTTAACTTGAACTAAAGCACCAGAATGTAAAGAAAAAAAGAGAAAGATAGAGTGGCCAAGGTGGCCGGGTTAGTTGAACCCTGTATATAGCGGCATAGTGGCCGAGTTGGTGCTTAGCAGCCTAGTGTGGCTAGACAGAGTAGTGCTGGGTCGATGAGTATACACAGATAGTGTAGTGATATATTATATAGCATAGCCGCATTTTGATATTGAGGATTTTAGTTTCCTAGCACTATTATTATTGCTTCCATTGGACCAAGTGGTGTAGGACACTTTTTCTCGGTGGTTGAACCCACTGGGAACTCTGTCGGAGTTCTCACACCCCTTGGGTGACCCCTGTAGGTTATTATTAGGATCCACAAGGATCTAAATAGGTACTATCAAACAACTAGAGGGGGGGTGAATAGGTGTAATACTTAAAAACTCAATCTCAGTGCAAAATAAAAACCAATGCGGAAAATAAAAACAGCACACCGAGATATACGTGGAAACTCCAATCCAGGAGAAAAACCACGGGACCAACACACAATAACAATCCACTAAGAATAGAAGAATAACAAGGTGATTACCGACTCCACGGACTCAACCCCTCCTTCAGCTTCTTCGGACCTTGCGCTGACCGGTTGGATGTCCACGCAATAACAATCCCTAAGAAAAGAAGAATAACAAGGTGATTACCGTCTCCACGGATTTAACCCCTCATTCAATTTCTTGGACATCGCGCTCCACCATTTGCACGTCCACTGCACATGTTCGAATCCACGAACGCCACTCGAATCCACGAGCACACGTTTCGAATCAACGAAACGCCTTTAGCACACCGAATCCACGATGCCACATCGAATCCACGACGCAAACACAGTCGATAAGAATATTGACTTCAATGGTGATCCTTTGCTTAGATTCTCAATGAGGAACCGTAGAAGAAATCTCTAAGCAAAGATTAGATCAATTCGACAAAAGATATGTTCTTGAAGGAACCGTCGAATTGACCTAAAAGAGGCTATAAAGAAGAAAGATAAAAACCTAGCCTCTAGGGTTGCTCTCAAGAGTTTTATAAAATGATCGGCCGTGGCTCCCACGTTTTTGAGAAACCCTAAATGTCTATTTATAGTTTAGAAACCTTTGGAAAGAGATAAGAATCAAAAACATACCTTATCTGGAAATTTTCAGGACGGCGATCCGGATCGGATTTACTGTGATCCGGATCGTCGTAACGAGATTGACGATTCCAGAAAACCAAGGGTTCGGGATCCGGATTGCAAGGTCCGATCCGGATCGTTCATGCAATTCAGCAAAGTCCCATGTTCGGGATCCGGATCGGAATGGCCTAGGATCCGGATTGAAATTGCCAATGAACAAGTACCCTTCGGGATCCGGATTGCAAGGTCTGATCCGGATCCTGAACATGTCCCATGTCCAGTTTTTGATTTTTATGCAATTAAAAAATCCTTCCAAGTGTTTCTACACTATAAGAAAGTATTCGGATCACCAAAATTATTTAGTTAAACATACCTGATCCTCTTGAATACTTTCTTCTTGAGATTGATGTAACTGATCCACAATTCTTCAACTTCAATCTTCAAGACTCAAGACACTGAGTGTCAACTTGAGCTCTTGTTGAATCTTCTCTAAGTCTTTGATTGCTGATTGACAGTTTGATCCCATTAAGACTCCGACTCAACTTACTGAATTGACTCACGAAATATGCCAATACCAAAAAGCCGTAACAATCTCCCCCTTTGGCAATTTCGTGACAAAACCCAAAAATACATAAAAGCGCTCAAGTCACTCATCTTAACCCAAAAAATCGAAACTCAATGTCATCACCAAAACATTGATTTTCTTTGCGTGAAAGATCCAATAAATACAAAATTACATTTGAACCAAACAGTCCTAGAACATACTCTATGACTTAGGACTTGGAGTCTTAAAGAGATGTAATTCCTGCAAAACAAAACTCCAAACGAAATCAAACGTTAGTCGTTAGAAATTAGAATCCTGCATTTGATCCGTCTTCCTTTTGGTTCTTTTGTTTTTCGGCTCTTTCAATTTTTCTTTGTCTCCCCCTATCTTGAGCATCTCTAACATGTTCTCCATGTTCTTGAGCATCTATGTTCTCCCCCTTTGTGGTACGATCATCATTTTCCGTTCTCCCCCATTTTTCCATTTTCGTTTCGTTTGTCCTCTCTTGATGATCTCATTGTCCTCTCTTGATGATCTCATCTCTGTCATTTCTCTTCTCCCCCTTTTTGTTACAAATTTTCAAACAGTGAACATACTAGACAAAAGGAAATCACTAACAACATCAGTTCAAAGAGGAAGAGAGATAAAAGCTCAGTTCCGGTATATAACACAAATGCAGATTGCGTACCGGTACCAGAAGGCAAAAAACAAATAATTCCTTGAAACAAATCCAAATTTTAGAATCTTTTCAAATACCGATTTGTATTCCATCAAGAAAACAATTTAAGTGCTTTAACCAATGAATTAACAAGATGTCATTCAATCCAATTAATTTCACAAGATTAAAAAGATTTACTCCTAAATCATGAAAAACAAAGATAAAACATTATAAACAGTTTTTCATGTTATATTCATCAAACACAAGTCATCAAAAATAATCTTGAGATCCAAAGTCTATCAAGATGTAACGAATGTACAAAGATGACTTACAGAGATTTCCAAATGACATCAATTTGATTTCTTACCCTTTCAAATTTGAGATAAGCACTAAAATACCTATGGGTGGCTCTTTGAGCATCTTTCAACTATCCCACCTTATACCAACCAGGAGATTGTTCAAAATATAAGAGTTTTGCATATAAATCTCCAAATGCTTCAACTAAAGATTTTCTCATAAAATACTATCAAGCATCCATAACATGTGGTAGCTTCACACACAAACCGGACGACCGGGGTGGCAGCTCTTTCCAGCATGTGGTGGTAGTTTTCACACTCCTTTCGGATGTAACTCTTTCCACATCTTTTACAATTCATTTATTTACCCTTGTAAGAATGCAATCTCTTACGTGAAAGAATTAAATCCCAAATTTTAGTCTATCGGTTGTCTCATGTTTATCACAATGAATTCACACAACCGAGATAGATTAAGCATCTAAAGATCACACATGATTTCTAAAATTTGATGCTTATAATATCAAAAACTCCTATAATGAAGTATCTTCAAGATTATGATTATGGAGTAAAGTTGATAATCCATATAAAATTAAATTGGAGTGATTGAAAGTGAAAACCCTTTTCATTCAATGCACTTGTTCATTAAAAACCCTTTTGTTCAAAAACAAAGTATAAAAACGAAGAGCATTGAAAAACATGTAATGCAAAGATTAAGAAAGATATGAAGGGAAAACCAATCAAAGCATTACATACAGTCATAAGCTATTTAGAACTTAAGACAAGGAAAGATATCACCTTTCCGAATCCAAAATCGCTGGATTTTGGATTGTCTTGATTCGTTGTGGCCGGGGGTTGTCCGCTTTGACTGTTGGTCCACCTTAGGTCTTTGCCTCGCAATGATCCACTTGTATGATTGATGTTGTGGCTCGGACCTTTGGTGGGTTGAGTGAACTCCTTTGACTTGATGTGTCTTTTGATTCCGTTGAGTTCGCCCCGTAGATGAAGTTGCCGAAGGACTCTTCTTTCTCTTTTTCGGGCAATTCTTCACCAAATGTCCTTCAAGTCCACATAAGTGACAAGTTCTTCCTTTCAATTTCATTGTGGAACTTGAAGCATGCACAGTTTGGTCCTTTTTGAATCCCAAACCAACCTTGCTTGTTTGACCTAAACCGGACATACACTCAAGTTTCTTGGAATCGGTTGAAATCCTTTGTATGTCGGATTTAAGTTGATGAACTTGTTTGGTCAATGCTTGGTTGGTGACATGAATCTCCTCAAACTGTTTTTCTAGAAAACCAATCTTGTCCGTATATGATTTAGCGTTTGTCTCCGATTGGTTTAGCTTTTCTTGGAGGATTTTATTGTTATTCAATAAACGTCCTTGTTCCTCCTCGAGATCATGAAGTTTTATCTTTAAAGCATGATTCTCGTCTTGATTCTCAAGTCGTTGCTTCCTCAACTTCTTGATATGCTTGGCCATCTTCTTAGATTCCGCAAGAAGTTGTTGATATGCCTCAACGAGTTCTTCCTCGTCCGACTCCCCCTCACTTGATGACTCTCCGCCGGATGTTGATGTTTCATGCAAAATCAAAGGAATAGAGTCAGTGATTAAAGATGATAAGCAACCATTAGAAGAGGGAATATGAGAGGCATGAGAGGCAACAACTTTTTCCCCTTTACTTGAGGTCGATTCATTAGAAGTAGAATCGTCCCAAGTTTTTGCTTGCAAAGCCCTCTTTTTATATGATTTCGGAGAAGGACAATCCGTTGAAAAATGGCCGTAGCCTTTGCATCGATAGCATTGGATTTCCCCTTCGAAATCATCTTTCTCTTTTTCTTTAGAGGGTTTTGCAAAGCTTTTGAGATTAGAGGATTTAGAACCCGATGATCCTTTAGATAGTTTCGTGGATGAAGATCCATCGGTTCGATTCTTCCAAAACTTCCGATGAAATTTCTTTGTGATCCGCACCAATTGTTCTTCAAAATCGGCAAAAGAGATTTCATCGTCGGAACTCGATTCGCTAACTTCTTCCTTTGATGATTTGAATGCAATACCTGTAAGCTTAGAAGAAGACTTGGAAGAAACTTGATTAGTAGGAAAAGTCATTTCATAAGTTTGCAAAGCACCTACTAATTCCTCTACACTCATCTCATCCGGATGACTAACGGTTTCAATGGCGGTAACTTTTGCCCTAAACCGTTCCGGAAGAGTCCGAAGTATCTTTCTTACAATTCTCGACTCCGGGATCTTTTCTCCTAAATTAGCACAAGTATTGATCACATCTTGAAGTCTAGTGTAATAATCTGTAAACAATTCATGCTCATCCATATGAATAGAGTCAAATTGACTTGTAAGCATCTGGAGCTTTTGAATTTTTACAAGATTAGTACCCTCATGCGTAATTTTGAGAATATCCCAAATCTCCTTTGCAGTTTCACACGCGAAAATTCGTGTGAACTCAGTCGAGGAAAGAGAATTAAATAAAGCGTTCATACCTTTCCCATTGTAAGAAGATCTTTCGAATTCCTCTTTGGACCATCTAGAGCGAGGTTTTGGGGTAGTAGAATTTCCTACTTCCTCAACAGGATGCACCCAACCGTATTCCACGGATTGCCATACCCGCTCATCAATTGCAATGAGAAAAGCTCTCTTCCGCACTTTCCAATAAGCATAATTAGTCCCATCAAAAAGAGGAGGTCTATAAATATTACCACTTTCACCCATCATGATAGATAAACCTAAAACCCGCTCTGATACCAATTGTAGGTTATTATAATGTAGGATCCACAAGGATCTAAATAGGTACTATCAAACAACTAGAGGGGGGGTGAATAGGTGTAATACTTAAAAACTCAATCTCAGTGCAAAATAAAAACCAATGCGGAAAATAAAAACAGCACACCGAGATATACGTGGAAACTCCAATCCAGGAGAAAAACCACGGGACCAACACGCAATAACAATCCACTAAGAATAGAAGAATAACAAGGTGATTACCGACTCCACGGACTCAACCCCTCCTTCAGCTTCTTCGGACCTTGCGCTGACCTGTTGGATGTCCACGCAATAACAATCCCTAAGAAAAGAAGAATAACAAGGTGATTACCGTCTCCACGGATTTAACCCCTCCTTCAATTTCTTGGACCTCGCGCTCCACCGTTTGCACGTCCACTGCACACGTTCGAATCCACGAACGCCACTCGAATCCACGAGCACACGTTTCGAATCCACGAAACGCCTTTAGCACACCAAATCCACGATGCCACGTCGAATCCACGACGCAAACACAGTCGATAAGAATATTGACTTCGATGGTGATCCTTTGCTTAGATTCTCAATGAGGAACCGTAGAAGAAATCTCTAAGCAAAGATTAGATCAATTCGACAAAAGATATGTTCTTGAAGGAACCGTCGAATTGACCTAAAAGAGGCTATAAAGAAGAAAGATAAAAACCTAGCCTCTAGGGTTGCTCTCAAGAGTTTTATAAAATGATCGGCCGTGGCTCCCACGTTTTTGAGAAACCCTAAATGTCTATTTATAGTTTAGAAACCTTTGGAAAGAGATAAGAATCAAAAACATACCTTATCTGGAAATTTTCAGGATGGCGATCCGGATCGGATTTACTGCGATCCGGATCATCGTAACGAGATTGACGATTCCAGAAAACCAAGGGTTCGGGATCCGGATTGCAAGGTCCGATCCGGATCGTTCATGCAATTCAGCAAAGTCCCATGTTCGGGATCCGGATCGGAATGGCCTAGGCTCCGGATTGAAATTGCCAATGAACAAGTACCCTTCGGGATCCGGATTGCAAGGTCTGATCCGGATCCTGAACATGTCCCATGTCCAGTTTTTGATTTTTATGCAATTAAAAAATCCTTCCAAGTGTTTCTACACTATAAGAAAGTATTCGGATCACCAAAATTATTTAGTTAAACATACCTGATCCTCTTGAATACTTTCTTCTTGAGATTGATGTAACTGATCCACAATTCTTCAACTTCAATCTTCAAGACTCAAGACACTGAGTGTCAACTTGAGCTCTTGTTGAATCTTCTCTAAGTCTTTGATTGCTGATTGACAGTTTGATCCCTTTAAGACTCCGACTCAACTTACTGACTTGACTCACGAAATATGCCAATACCAAAAAGCCGTAACAACCCCCCCACAGGTTCGGGTCGGGATACAGCGGACGAGACGGTTCAGATGCAGACGGCGAGGCATACGTCAGGGGGCAAAGGCCCAGCAGCATAGAGACATAGAGGGTCTAGCAGAGGTATCCCTTTTATATATTTCTTGAGTGAACCTTGTCTGGTGAGGAATTTATGTAAAGGAATTGTAATAATTTTATTTGCAAGTTCAGAAATGTAAAGTGTAATAAATTTAAGTTATGGTTCACTCTTGTATGCTTTCATTATCGTTTAAACTGTTTGTTTATAAAATGAAAGTTCAAATTTATAGTGATTTTCAGTACTCTGATATTGAGCTTCCGCATATACTTGTTGTATGATTATGGATGTTACCGTTCCTTTCGGGTAGTGAAAGGTCATACCCGATAGGCGGGTCTGTTGGCGTGCCCGAACCGTATAAATTGGCGGACTCGGGGTGTGACAGATTAGAGTGGTATCAGAGCCTAGGAATAGTCCTAGGTGGTTAGCAACCTTAGGGAGACCCTAGGGATTAGCATGAGAGAGTGCGTGGATTGTTGGGCGAAAGTATTCGATTGGTTATTGTTGTTCCCAAAAAGGATGTTGGGATTGATCGAGGGCAACGAGCTTTCATTTTTTTCGGATATTACGTTGGGCGGCCGACAACGTAATGTTGGAGATGAAAAGGAGTACCCTCCTATACTTTCGCATGATTGAGTCGACGAGCTTTTTGTCGGTATACGGGCTGCGCGTTGCTCAAATGGCTAAGTTTGGGCTAGTTGTTTCGTTGTGGTGTGCGTATTGGCGATGGCACCACATAGGGAGACGCACCTGTTTTGACTCGAGTCACGGGAGGGCTCGGGGTCAAATAAGGCACACGAGCTGCGATGCCAGGTGACCGCTCTTGTTGATGTGGTCCAGCAGCAGACCGATGCTTCTTGCCGATAAGCGGAGGTTTCCCGCCGGCAGGGAAGCGGATTACGACGCCTAGATGGGCGAGTGACATTATCCCAAGAAAAATGGGAAATAGATCAAGCTAAGAGGCAACAGTAGAGAGTGTGGCAGGTGGCCGCCGAGCCTTTGTCGGCGCACCCTGCACCTTCTGTGAAAGATGCCGTAAGCTTGCGTCAGCTGGTAAGACCCAGGATAGGTTTCGAGATTCGAAAACCTCGCAAGTAAGCGGGAGTTTATGGCGCTGGTCTGAGGGATCGGCATAATGGCAAGGCTTGCCACCACAGGGTTTGCGTGTTAATCACCAGAGTTGGTGAAACAGTTAGCGTGGTGCCTCGACCTAGTTGGGAGAGTTGCACGAGAGCCGTGGTGTGTTTAAGCAAATCGCTTAGCATTGGATTTTCGCGAGTTAGCGTTGGGGGCGTAGGACGCCCAACTGTTTGGGTGCTCATGGAGCACAAGTATCGTTTAGCCAGAGAGAGAGCTGATTAGATGGCATATTAGCCTTTGCCCAGTGTGGCCAGAGTTGACAGAGAGTTTGGGGTCGTAGATTGACGACTTGCTAGTTGGATTTGCTCAGTGAGCATAGGGGTCGCGTGGCGACGATTAGCGGGTTCGCTTGGGGACGATCCGTGCCTGGACCATGTTTGTGGACTGTGGGCCTGTAGCCCAGTGGGCAGGCGCAGTCAGCTGTGAGAGACAGCGGCCCGAGACCTGACGACGGGGCATGATAGAGATTTGGTCGGGGCGGTAGTCCGAGCGATGACCCGAGAACGTGGAATGCCACGTGTGAGCCTTGAGGCTGTTAGTACACTGAGAGTGTGTGATATGACCAGGCTGTAGAGCTAGTGATGGTGGTGATACTGTAGCTCCTAGTGGGAGTGATGGGATAGTAGTCCTGATTGAGGATCTACCCGTATGACGTTTGGATCTGTGGGCTAGAGTGAGAGCCGTTGCACAATGTTGGATTAATTTTGGGCTATAGGCCCTATTGGACCGTGGTCTGTGGACCTATTAGTAGTCCGAGATATCGGGTTAGCTGATAACCCGTGGACTTAGAGCGCTAGTAGCGTGTCAGATAGTTGAGGACTTGAGGATTGGCCTTTGCACTCCACATTAGGCAGCGGAGTGACCGGAAATTGCGGTAACTGTAATTGGTTGCAGATGCAACTTCCTTGTGAAAGATAAAATGATCGCGGAATTAAAGTGAAGATTTCGCAAGATGGGACTTCGCCTTTTGTGACAATTGAGAGAGCAAGTGCTCAAATGTGTCTCACGCCTACTTGGTGAAAGTGGCCAGACACCAGGTATGAGGTTGTCCCTAAGTTGAGATAGGGATTCATGGATGAGTTGCTCGTGTGGTTCAGCGAGCGGGCAATTTGAGGCCCAATAACGATGTACAGTGAGCCCAGTAGTGGGACAAGATTCCTCCCTCTTGATTAAGTAGAAGTCGAGATGTGATTCAAGTTTCGAGGACGAAACTTATTTTAAGGGGGGTAGAATGTAGTGAACCGGAATTTGGAATATAAATAAATGGAAATAAAAATAGTATGAAATACTATTGTTTATTGAGGTGAAGAATGACCTAGAAATGAATTGGGCCCAAATCGGGATTAAAATAAGATATCTAGAATCTTATGTGAGAAAGTGGGCCCAGATTGTAAGTGGAAAATTCACAGTCTCGGAAAATTCCGAGAAAATTACGGGAGCTCCGTAAATGTGTTTTAAGGCCACAGTAAAAGTTTCGCATTGATCGGACACCCGGATTGAGAGAACGGGCTCCGCCAGCGAATTCAATTTCAGTGGGACTTTTGGCAAATCAAAAAGGGTCCCGGAATTCCCAGCGTAGGGTTTGTTGGTTGTTCGGCAGCTTTCGGTGGCCTTGGCCGTGATTGGACGCGTGTTGGGCCCAAGAAATGGAATTGTGGTGCAACTTGGGCACAAGCGTTGGATACCGGGCTTAAAAAGAGATCGCGTGGGTCACTGGAGGACCCGTCGAGTGTTCGGAAGTGATTTCGCGTGTCGTGGATGTCAAATTTGGCCCCCGGGCGGAGTTTGGATTGAAGATTGCCTCTCCGGGCGCCTCCGGGAAATTTTAGAGTTGAAATTCGGCAAATCGGGCTTCAGAATTGGGCCCGGTGCGGAAAACCGGATTAGTGGGCTATCCGGGGGCATTCGACAAATGTTTGGACGAGAATTTGGAGAAACAGACATCGTTTTCGGACTCAGCGCGCGAAATCGCTAAGAATGGACTATTTATTTGTTTAATTTGGAGCCCGGTAGGCGTGCGCGCTTTTCGAGACGACGCGACACGCAAACCGAGGCGTCACGGGCACGAATCCCGAGGCATGCGCGGCGCGGATCCCGAGGAGGCAGCATTAGCGCGCATTTTGAGGGCGGCCGCGTGTGAGGAGGTGCCGCGGGCGAGCTGGGAAGCGCACCCGCCTGCGCTTGGGCACGCGGGGGGCCGCCACGTGGCGGGCCCCCACTGGCGGCCCCGGGCGCGCGTGGGCGCGTGCCCGTGTCACGGGCGCGTGTCACGCGCATGTGCGCAGGCTGTGCGGCCGCGTGGCGCGCAGGGGTGCGGCCACGTGGCCGCCGCTTCGTTGCCTGGACCGGGTGCACCCGCATGGGTGCGGTGGACCGGCGGGTGCACCGGGTACCGTGGGCCCGTGGACCACCCTTCCCTCTCTCCCTCCTTTTCTTCTTCTTCCTCCCCCGCAACTCCCCCGCAAGCCATTCTTCTTCCCTTCTTTCTTTTCCTTCTCCAACCGAGAGTGAGGGAGAGTGAGGGAGGAGGTTGTGGGAGATGTCGTTTTGCGTCGTGGGCCTCATGGAGCGCGCGAGGCTTCCGATGGAAGCGATTTGGCGGCGGCGGCGCGGTCGGGTAAGTCCCGCTTTTTTATTTTACGGTATTTTTGCACAGTATTGGGGGACGTTTTATTGACCTTGGTTTAAACCCCTCGCTCTCATCTGTGTTATGGACCGTATTTTGCTGCATCGTTTTGCGTGCGGACCCCGACGATGTGTACCGTTTTGCGTGCGGGCTCCATTTTGCGCGCGGGTTCTGGCACTGTGCTCCGTTTTGCGCGCAGGTTGGACTAACGGACACCGTTTTGCATGCGGGTTCTAACAATGCATCTCATTTTGCGTACAGGACTGGATGAAGGTGCACCATTTCGCGTGCAACCCTACTATGGAGCGTGACCGTTTTGCGTGCCAAGACGGGGTACGTGCTCCGTTTTCCGTGTGGGTTGGACCAATGCGCACCGTTTTGCATGTAGAATCTAATGGTTTGCATAGTTTTTTGTGCAGGCTAGGAAAAAGACGTGCACCGTTTTGCATGCAACCCCACAGTCAGACGTGCACCGTTTTGCGTGCAGATTTGAGGTACGTGCACCGTTTCGCGTGCAGATCGTGTTGCCACGCATCGTTTTGCGTTTCGGCTGAAGTGGCGCGCACCATTTTTACGTATGGGTTTTTAATGGCATGCATCGTTTTGCGTGCAGGATTGTAGGACATGCACCGTTGTGCGTGCGGACTCGAAGGAGGTGCACCGTTTTGCGTGCAAGCTCGAGGAGACAAGTGGAATCGCGCGGAGACCAATTGCAAGTGTCTACAAGCAATTGGGAACACCACAAGGTGGGGGATTCTGCCGAAATTGGGTGACCTCTCCCCTTGCTCCTTTGCTTTTCGATCCAGAAGCATGATAGTAGCCTGTTGAGGCGTTAGGGAATCATGATAGTAATGGCATGCATAGAAAAATATATATTATTTTGTTCTGGAGATGAAAATAATTGCATGCATGAAAATAATTAGCTATTTATGATTGTGATAATGTTAGGGTCTAACCCTAGGAATCATGTGAGACATAAGGGAAAAGAATATGTTGGTAGTAAGACTAGGAGAAAACCTAGATTTAGGTTTAACGAGTGGCATGATGACCTAGGAGATATACCTAGATCGACAAGTGGCATTATCTTAGGAAAATAACCTAAGGTTGGGACTAGAGTGTTAAACATAGAGTCAGAGAACTCTAGGTTAAACAAGTTATGGAACTTAGGTAAAGGAACCTAAGAGGAACTAATAGGGTTAAACTCTAATGAGGAGATAGAGTTAATGCAACCCTAGGTTAAACATGAAACAGAAAAATAGAGTTAGTAAAACTCTAGGATTCAGTAAGGAATCAGGAAAAAGGGAAAATTAGATTCCCAAGTTAGAGAATTAATTAAGGTAACCCCCAGGAAGTCATAGGAAGTCTGGGTAAATGGATCAATTAGTTTAACTGCAATCTGAGTTAAATAAGGAAAATAGAAAATGATCAAATGTGGAGACATGAAAGGAAGAGAAAATGGAAATAGGATTAATAAACTCTTAAGTTAGATAAGATTGAAAGTAACTAGTGTCCTAGTGACATAGTGCAGTGATATAGTGCAACCTTAAGGGTAATTGAAGTTTAGGGTTGTGAATTGAGAACAAGTAAGAAAAGTATAAAGTGGTCAGGAAACTTAAGATATTGCCAAGTGGCAAAATAAGTGGAAATGTGAATGAGTAAATTGTTCAAACTAAAATTGGTGTTATAGACACCCAAATTATCCTAGAGTAAAGAACTTAGCATAAAGGAAATAAAGCTTAAGTGAAAGCTAAAGTGGCTAATAAGCAAGATAAGCAAATTGCTCGAGAGCGAGCTAAAAGTGATTAATGATCAAGACAAGCAAATTGCTCGAGAGCGAGCTAAAAGTGATTAATGATCAAGACAAGCAAATTGCTTGAAATAAAAGAGAAAAGTAAAAGAGAAGCATTGAGGCATGAATGCTAACGGGAGGGTTGAACATATGTCACTCCCGGGTGGATGAGTGCCAAGGTGCCTTAAACTCATCTGAACATAAAGTGTAAAGAGAATGGTTAAAGAAAGAGAATGATTAATGAAAGGTAAAAAGGATAAGATAAAATGTATTGGGCCGAGCACTACGGGAGGCGATGCTACAACCTGTTCTTGTTTGATTGGGGTTGTAGGCATTCGTCTTTTGGAACCCTCGGACCCTGTAAAAGAAAAGCCTAAATGGCCCTTGGGAGGGTTGAGCATATGTCACTCCCAAGTGAATTAAAGAATTAAAGCTAAGTTGCCAACGGGAGGGTTGAGCATATGTCACTCCCGGGGGAAGTGTGTGAGCAAGACTCAGCTTCCCAAGTAAAGGCAAACCAAAGAGCTAAAGGCAAAAGAAAAGATAAAGATAAAACGGGCGGACCTACGGAGTGAAACGCGGCCCAAGTTGGAGCAGTTGGCAGTGCCCCTCTCCCGGGTAGAGACCCGTTCGGGACGTTTCTTCCGTAGGACGGGGTAACACTTGCGGGTGTTATCGGCAACCTTAGAAATCTTATCTTATGGTAGCAGGACTACCGGGCTGGGGCCCGTTGGATAAGAATTTCCGAGGGTTAACTTGAACTAAAGCACCAGAATGTAAAGAAAAAAAGAGAAAGATAGAGTGGCCAAGGTGGCCGGGTTAGTTGAACCATGTATATAGCGGCATAGTGGCCGAGTTGGTGCTTTGCAGCCTAGTGTGGCTAGACAGAGTAGTGCTGGGTCGATGAGTATACACAGATAGTGTAGTGATATATTATATAGCATAGCCGCATTTTGATATTGAGGATTTTAGTTTCCTAGCACTATTATTATTGCTTCCATTGGACCAAGTGGTGTAGGACACTTTTTCTCGGTGGTTGAACCCATTGGGAACTCTGTCGGAGTTCTCACACCCGTTGGGTGACCCCCCCACAGGTTCGGGTCGGGATACAGCGGACGAGACGGTTCAGATGCAGACGGCGAGGCATACGTCAGGGGCAAGGGCCCAGCAGCATAGAGACCTAGAGGGTCTAGCAGAGGTATCCCTTTTATATATTTCTTGAGTGAACCTTATCTGGTGAGGAATTTATGTAAAAGAATTGTAATAATTTTATTTGCAAGTTCAGAAATGTAAAGTGTAATAAATTTAAGTTATGGTTCACTCTTGTATGCTTTCATTATCGTTTAAACTGTTTGTTTATAAAATGAAAGTTCAAATTTATAGTGATTTTCAGTACTCTGATATTGAGCTTCCGCGTATACTTGTTGTATGATTATGGATGTTACCGTTCCTTTCGGGTAGTGAAAGGTCATACCCGATAGGCGGGTCTGTTGGCGTGCCCGAACCGTACAAATTGGCGGACTCGGGGTGTGACAATATGTCTCTTGATGATGAATCTCCTGCTAATGAAATTCCATCTTTGCATGATAAGTCTTCTCAAAATTTTGATGCATCTCATGGTTTTTCTAGTTCATCTAATGTGCAGGAATTATCACAATTACCCCCGAGTACTCCGTTACCTCAAACGCTTCGAATCTCCAAGGACCATCCGGAATCAAACATCATTGGAGATTCTCAAGAAGGAGTTAGAACTCGGAGACAATTGGAATATGGAGTCTCATGCTACGTCTCCATGGTAGAACCAAGGAATATTGATGAAGCTCTTCAAGACGACTGTTGGATAGAAGCTATGCAAGAAGAGCTCAATCAATTTGAAAGGAACAAAGTCTGGGAATTAACGAAGCACCCGAAGCAACAACATATAATCGGTACAAAATGGATTTTCAAGAACAAGAAAAATGAAGAAGGTACCGTTATTCGGAACAAAGCACTGTTAGTTGCTCAGGGCTATTCACAAGTTGAAGGTATAGACTTTGATGAAACTTTCGCTCCGGTAGCCCATCTCGAGTCTATTCGTATCTTATTTGTTATAGTTTGTCATTTTAAAATAAAACTTTTTCAAATGGACGTTAAGAGCGCGTTTTTAAATGATTTTCTAAATGAATTTTAAATGGTTTTCTAAATAAAAAAGTTTATGTTGCTCAACCGAAAGGTTTCATTGATCATAAACTTCCAAACCATATTTTTCGATTGAAAAATGCTCTTTACGGTCTAAAACAAGCACCGCGAGCATGGTACGAAAGACTGACAAAGCACCTTTTGGAAAAGGGCTATACTCGAGGGGGAGCCGATCAGATACTCTTTGTGAAGCACTTTCAAGACAACTTCATTGTAGCACAAATCTATGTGGACGACATTGTGTTTGGTGCTACAAGGAACAATGATGCTTCAAAATTCGCCGAAACAATGGAAAGCGAATTTGAGATGTCCATGATGGGTGAGTTGACATATTTTCTTGGATTGCAAGTTAAGCAAACTGAAGAGGGCATTCATTTGTGTCAATCCAAGTATGCGAAGGAGTTGGTTAAGAAATTTGGATTAGAGAACTCTAAAGACTTTCCGACTCCCATGGGAACTAGCAATAAGGGACTTGAATGTGAATCTCACGGAGAAAAAGTAGACAAGAAACTTTACCGAAGCATGATTGGAAGTCTACTTTACCTTACGGCTAGTCGCCCGGACATTGCCTTCAGTGTAGGGATTTGCGCGAGATATCAATCAACACCGAAGGAAATTCACCTGAAAGCGGTGAAACAGATCATCCGGTAAATCAAAGGTACGTTAAATTTCAGAATTTGGTATCCTATGGGCACATCTCTCGACATAATAGGATATTCGGATGCCGATTGGGATGGATCAGTGGATGATCGAAAGAGCAAGAGTGGTGCATGCTTTTACCTTGGCCATTGTCTTGTTGCATGGCATAGTAAGAAGCAAAACTGCATTGCTCTCTCGACTACCGAAGCGGAATACATTTCTGCGGGAAGTTGTGCAACTCAATTGATTTGGATGAAGAGTGTATTGAGTGACTTCCGCATCCCGGCGACTTCGGTAACAATACTTTGTGACAACACTAGTGCCATTAATATTTCAAAAAATCCTGTGTTGCACTCAAGAACAAAACACATTGAACTTAGATATCATTTTCTTAGAGAGCTAGTTGAATCAAGTACTTTACAAATTTCTTATGTTCTCCTAAAGATCAATTAGTCGATATTTTGACAAAACCTTTGGATCAAAAACGTTTTATTCATTTGCGAAAAGCAATAGGAATGCTTTCATTGAAATAACAATTTTTGAACCATTGCTTAGGTTAGGTTTTGTTTTGTGTTTTTATTCTTTCTTTTTGTTGGTATATAGAACATTAACTGAGCATTTGTTAATGACTTTAATTGCATCCTTTCATATTTTGAGAAATCTATTATGATTTGGATATCATGATAATTCATTTGATGCAATGATCATTTATATCAATTAGTTCATCTTTAATTGATCAAAGTCAATTCCTCTCTCAATGATCTCTTGGTATAGTTTTTATCTTATTTGATAGTTGAGTTAAGTATGAACACGAGATTAATTTTTGGTTGAATACTTCATATCTTAAATAATTAATAGCCAATTGAGAGGGGGTCTATTATTAAAGTTTCATGCTCAAAAGATGTAGAAAGAGTTACAGCCCTAGTGGAGTATGAAAACTACCACCACATGGAGGAAAGAGCTACCACCTTGGTCGTCCGAGTACTGTGTGCAGCTACCACATGTTTACCAAGCATGGTGTTTTCTTGTTTATTAGATAAAATGCTTTTTGGAATACTTGACTTTGTCGAATTCCAAGGTGTATAAGATGGGATTTCAAATTGAAGGATGCTCAAAGAGCCACTTCCCTAAAATTTATTGACTAGATAGCATTATCTAAATTATTTGGGATTTCAAACATCTATCGATCTTTGTGCTTCATTTTCTTTACTCAATTGATGATTTGATAAACGCATTACTCATTAGATCGTCATTGATGTTTTGAACTTGTTCAACTTTAGAGGATATAACTTTTATAAATTTTCGTTTCGTTATTTGATTATTAATGATAGATTTAGCATAATCTATTTATTTTGATGTGAAACGATACTTTTTGTTTAAAGTTGATATGCAAGAATGCTTACATACTTTTTCTGAATTTTCTAGAATTTTTACAAATTTTTCTGGAGAAAAAGTTGCAGGCAGTCCGGACTGGACGGACTCAGTCCGGATCCTGAACGATGGGATTTCCTGCGCTTAGCCGATCCAGACTGAACTCGAACCCGATCCGGACCGCGACTAGGTTTTAATAGAAACTAAGGATCTTTTGATTTCTATTCTCTTCTAAACTTCTAATTCTAACTCCCTAGAGTTTCTCTCTCTAGAATCAAGAACGTTTCGATCTCTTGCAACTTGTTTTCACCCGATTCAAGTAAGTTCTTATGATTAAAACTTGATTTATTCACAGTTTTTGCTTTTGTCCATCAATACGTGAATGATTTCATGGCTAATCTTCAATTTTGCATGGTTTTTGATCAAATTTCTTTTGAAATAAGAACTCTCGACATCTTAGATATGTTTCTATGCCTTGTATTCATTTGATTAATGGATTTTTGGGCTTCGATTTCTGAAAATTCGGTTTTAAGGCAAAAGTTGAGAATTTTCTAAAATCATG
Organism: Tillandsia leiboldiana; assembly: GCA_029204045.2. NCBI lineage: Eukaryota > Viridiplantae > Streptophyta > Magnoliopsida > Poales > Bromeliaceae > Tillandsia > Tillandsia leiboldiana. Next base: position 22,260,309 of record CM055070.1, read on the forward strand.
GGATTGATCTATTTTTAAAATTCTTTTTGCAAATCTAACTTGATTCTTAGTCTGTAAACACGATAATGATTGTTTGGGTATGATTTTTCAAATTTTTGAAATTATATAATTTTTTCGTGCTCTTGAGTTCTTGCTTGCAGGATTTTTGTTTCAAACACTACAACAACAATGGTGTTTGGATGGATATTACTTCTCGTTGTCGCAATGGTTGGCACACGAGCAACTAACAAGCTTAAGAGAGCTAGAAAGACTCAAGAGGAGGGAGAATATGTTTCTCTTGATGATTCGGACACTGAGTCTGAGGACTGGGAGAAAATATGTGAAGAAGCCGCGACCAAGGCTTCATCTGCAGCGAATGGGAAAGCCCCTGCTTCAACAAAGGCGAAGACACCGCCTACTGCTGCCGAGAAAGGAAAAGCTCCCATGCAACCGACACCCGTGTCAACGAAGCGAAAAACTGTTGCGAAGAGGAAAGGTAGATCTCGTGGAATTGAGATCGAAGATCCAATTGCAAGTGAGCCACCTCCATAGGTGTCACGCCCCGGAGGTTCTAGAAGAGCGGAAAATGTATACCTATTTTTTTTTCTTTAAAAGAACCTTGCCTCCGGTGCGCGCCAGACCCGCCACATATACAAATTCACTCCCCAAACGGGCGGAGCCTCCTTTGTATATGTACGGCTTTCCGAGCACGACAAGTACTTTAACCATGCAATCATTGAGCAATAATAAGGAGAGATCACACCTAACCATACAATCATAATCACCACACTTTTCGAAAGGATAAATTCATAGGTTTGGAAAACGGTGTCCACACGACACCCGATTTTACATAACGTTTTCGCAATCTCTTTTAAGCGGCAACATTGTTTGAAAGGATAAATCCACGGGTTTAGAAATCACTGCCCACACGACACTTGGTTTGAAAACACTCTTGAAACCATTTTTATGTTCGAAACAAGCCGCATTCATAAACCTCAACAATCACAGATATAATAGGTCATTCCTAGACTAAGATCTCAATCCAACATCCACAATAACCCATTCACAAGTAATCACAGATATACTAACCAAACACAAAAAGAGATAACCATATATTGTAAAGTTTAATAGCCTCAATGGCTAGGGTCCTCTAACTGCTGCCTCACCGTCGTCCCGGTTCCCACCCCAGCTTGGACATGTCACAGTGTGGGTAGTCAGTGACTGATAAAGTAGATGTTAAACAAGTAAATGCAATAAACTGAAAAGACAAACCGATACACCAGAGCATTCACTTCCCCCTCATGAACTGCTAAATCCCGGTCACAATCACGCTGGGCACCAACCCCAGATTTAAAACATGTTGGGCCCAACCCCAGATATCGTGCTCAATTCTTGGTGCTTCCAACCCCTCCACTGCCCAAGTAGCAGTTTGCCTCACCGTGAGGGGTCCCCATCATCCCTAGTCGTGGGGTACACGGGTAATCCTTACCATCTTTCCGAAAAAATACACCGTGTGCGGTGGCCAGACCGCCGGTGTGCGTGTAAGCAAATACGAGCATATAAACCAATACTGCGACCTCAGTCGCCTCAGTTAGAATATAAAACAGTACTGTGACCTCAGCCGCCTCAGTTAGAATATAAAACGGGATTTACATGCAATGGGGTTAGACAGTTTACCAAAACATCTACTTTAATCACACGAAATACACGGGAACGACATTACACCGAAAACACCAAAAGGTACCCACCTCAAATCGCGTCAACCGGAACCCTGCAAATCGACCCGCACCTTTGGACGACACCCGAACCTAAAAGAAAGTCCCCCAACAGGGCATAATATGTGGTGACCCGGATCTCTGCAGGGCTTCTACAGTGTGACCAGCAGCTTTTGGAGGCCTATGTGGCGTGTCGGCGGTGTTTCTGCACCAATTTGGACACAAGTGATGGACTTCGGGTGTAAAATAGATCACATGGGTAATTAGAGGCCCCAGTCGATTGTGTAGAAGCGGTTTTGCGCGAATCGGGCATCAAAATTGGACTCAGTGCGAAATTTGGATTAAAAATGCCCTTCCGGATGCCTTCGACAAATTTTGGGATCGGAATTTGGCAAATCGGACAGCGGATTTGGATTCAGCGCGCGAAAACGGTGAAAATGGGCTATTTACTTGTATTTTTCGGAGCCCGGATGAGAAAACACGGATTTCGAGGCATGGAACACTGTTCCGGCGGCCGGAGGGCAGCGCCGGCGGCGCGGGCAGCGGCGGAACGCGCCGGCGGGCAGCGACGCTGGGCGCTCGGTCCACGGGGCAGGCGTGCACCGGGGGAGGGACGCGTGGCGGCCCGGGAGTGGCCGGCACACGCGCGCGCGGTCCATGGGACGAGCGGCCTGGTGCATGGACCGGCGGGGGACAGGTGGCAGCGTGTGGTTGGAGAGGTGTTGTGCGCGCGATCCACGCAAGGAGCGGAGAAGGTGGCCAGGGCAGGTGGCCGTACGCGCGGGGCAGGTGGCCGTACGCGCAGGTCGGCCGGGCGACGTGCGCGGGGCAGGCGCGGGGGTGCCACGCGGCGTGGCCGGGGTGGGCGGCGCCGCTGTTTGCTGTTCGAGCGCGGGCGACGTGGCGCAGCGCGGATGGCGGAGGTTGCTGTTTGCTATTTTGGGGTGACATGGCAGCATCTGGTGGATTCGGGCGCTGATGGACGGCCAGATTCGGGCACACTGCGCGCGCCCAAATCATTTCGGGCGCCCGAAAGTTGGGACCCATTTGGTATTAATTGATTTGTTAAGTTTTGGCTATAAATACCTCCCTTTGGCCTGCGGTTTGAGGCTTTTCCCGAGCTCCCCTCTCTATGCTACCTTAAGCAAAGTTGTTCATCTTCCTATGGAGCATCTCGTGGAGAAGTTTGGGATTTTTTGGTGGCACGCACTTCGGGGTATGCGGCATTTCGGCGCAGTGTGACTTTCCTTCACCGGTGATCCCCTTCGTTGCGTTTCGATGCGCAGGCTCCCTTTGCTTACTCAGACCATCGTTTTTGACGATTTTTGTGGCAACGCGTTCACAAGAGGTACAACTTTGTTTTCTGTGTTGATCGCTTTGCCTTGTTTTGGCTTTTTGGCACAGTTTCCGAGGTACCTTTTGACCCCTATTTTTCTGTGGTGATTTTTGGACAACATGAGGTTGTTGGATTTATTTCTCAGCCTACGGGCATGGGAATGAGGTGTTTAAAGACTCGATTGATATCTACTCTTCGAGAGGAACGCACCCGTATTTTTCTTGAATTTTTATGAGGTCATTTCGAGGGCGAGAATTAAGCTTCTTTGCTACTTTTTTTTCAGCAGAACTGTGTTCTTGAGGGAATGGCTTCCAACGTTGTCCGAATTGTTTCTTCGCCTACAGGTATCGGAACGGGGCGTTTAAATAGTCGATTTGGGGCTACTCGCCGCGAGGATCGCAACCGTGACTTTTTTGGAATTTTTGGAGGTCTGTATATAGGTGAAAAGGCTTCGTCTCTCTGCTGGTTGGAAAAATGGCGTTTGCTGTTTTTGAGAGTTTTGGTTGTGATGTAATTGATTCTCGGCTTCGATGTTGTTTCTTGGAACAGTGGTTTGTGCGACTGTTTACCGAGGGTGCGGTTCCGGCAGATTTTGGTTTTCGTGTGGCTGCGTACTTCACCGGCTTCGGCTTTGCCTGCGGAATGCATTTCAGGTGGGTGCTTTGTTCCGAGAACCGGTGGACGGTTCTCTAACTCTATATGTTAGAATTTCTTGCAGGTGTAGGGTACAACACCTGGAATTGATGGGTGAGCTTACCAATGTTGATTTTATGGGAATTGCAAGTTAATTATTCATATTATGACAATTGTATTAATCGAATATTCATGTTGATGATTAGTGGAAGCTTACCAAAGGCAAGGTTACCCTATATGATTAATTATCATGCCATGTTAGCACATAACCTTTTATGAGGCTGGTTTATGCAATGGGATAGGATTATGTAGTTATGTGCAGGTTCTACTCTGAGGAGCGATTATGGATCGAGGATTATGGACAGGTATAGTCATTGATAATTTTGTCATGAGGTTCATTTTCTTTATTCTTCCTTGAGGACAAAGCATGCTTGTATGGACACGTAGTTAGGCCATCTTTTACTGCTGCACTACATTTGGGACTTGACTTAGGAGAAACCATCTTTGCTTCTTTTCTCTTTTTTGTCAGTCATGGTTCATGTTGCTTGGGTTCGAGCAGGGATTTGGGATAGTGTAGCTGGGATTTTTGTGCCGGGGACAGGTTGTACCAGATTGTGGTAGGCAGGGTTTTCGGCGACCGCGGATATCGGGCGGTTTGTCGGGTGTGGGTTGTTGCACCAGGTTGTGGTTTGTGGGGTATTGCGGCAGCCGCGGACATTGGGCGGTTGACCGGAGGTTGCTTATGCATCAGATTGGGTATCGGGTTTCTTTAGTGGATGGAGTTTCCCACTTATTGTTTACTATTGCATCAGATTAGGGATTGGGTTTCCCTTTAGTGGATGGTTTTCCCACTTGATCAGAGTCGTGGTCCAGTCCTGCTATATGGTGATACTTGTTACGGTTATACTTGTTCAGTAATACTTTACTCGTGCGGGTCGCTCCCCTCGAGTGCCACTCCGGAGTAGGCTTTAGACCGTGTTGGGTTATGGTCAGACCGTGTTGGGTTCCGGTCATTTGGACAGTGGAGATACTGAGTTCGTGAGATTGATGACAGAGCAGGCAGTACCGGGTTTTATACCGGTTCATTCGATTGGGTTTGTTCGGTTAGGTACTTTTATTGTTGCACTCGTGCCTGGGGGCTGAGTGGAGTCTAGTAGCTGTGTTTAGACCAGTGGTAGTGTTGTTGGGAGACGTTTGGTTTGACGGTGGTCCCGTGTCGTTGTGAGTACTTTGACCATTGTGTGAGAGGTTGAGCATCTTGAGTCTATCCGTTCTGAGAGAGCGTGGATTTCGACTATAGCCTGCATGAGCCACTATTCGATAGCGAGTTAGTCCATTTGGACACCCTACGTAATTCCTGCCCGTCAGCGGCAGGTGGTTGTAGGTGGGCGCTGGTTTGACTGGACCCGATGTGGCAGTCAGCTCGATTGGGTCGATTGAGCACCTCGTGTGCGAGTGTTGCATATCTTTATCAGAGTTTCCCCATTTGAGCATTTAGATAGAGGCATGATAGCTGTTGAGTGTCTCTAGCTTTCTTGTTCAGTTTTTACTGCATTTGTTATTTTATTGCCTCTAGAGGACTTGGTGGGCAGATCGTCGGGCCTGGTGGCGATACCCACTGAGAACTATCTTTTTGGTGTAGTTCTCACACCCGTTGGGGGTCCCCCCCCCCCTTTTTGTCCCTTCTCTCATTTGTTTTGTAGAGTCTTAGCGGGTGTTGCTGATTCTGCGGTTGCTGTTCGAGGCGAGGGAGTCGCGAGCTAGATCCCTACCTATCTTTGGGAGTAGCGGTACCCCTTTCAGAGGTGATCTTCAGTACAGTCGGTAGATCAGTGTTTTTATTTTCTCTTTGAGAGACTGAGGTATTGTGAGGATCTGACTTGTACTGAGAGTCTGTACACTGATGTATCATTTATCTATTCAGGATTACCTCCCTGTTGAGTCCAGAGTTTTGTATTTGAGGTTATTGTATGATTATCATTTTTGGGAGATGAACTTTGTACCTTTATTTCTAGTTGTACAGATCATTGGTTTAAATTTTACAGCAGTTTTATCTTTTAGCTTTGATATCTGTTTAGCTGTAGTATCTTTTCTTACAGGTTAGACGCTTCGCCTGTGCGGGTGTTGCACAGGTGGCGGATCTGTTGGAGAGCCCGGGTCGCAGTTTCGGCCCCGGGGCATGACAGATTAGAGTGGTATCAGAGCCTAGGTTGTAGGTCATGGTGGACTTAGAAACCCTGGGCTTGTGGTTGGACCCTAGGATGACTTCGTGAGAGTCGTGATTTGTAGCGAGAGTCCTGATTGAGGTTTACACCTCTCCCCAGGGTCGGGATGAGTGATTGGCATGTTTATTCTCCTAAGTAGTTATGTTGGCTGCAGACAACATAACGCTGTGGAATGGGTGACATGCTCTAGACTTTCGCTGGATTGGGTCGAGCGTTGTTGTGTACTGATTTGCGGTTTCGTCGTGGCGAGCGGTGACTCCCCGACGCTGGGTTTGGGACCCTTGTGCATTTTGTCATAGCAGTTGAGCTTGAGCGGTTGGTTTTGGGCCGGATACCCAGATTGAGGTCAGAGAGCTCCGGACCCAGATGACAGGATTGTCAGAGGCTTACCAGCGGTAGAGTGAGCAGCTGGTCTAGGTGACACAGTTGTTGGAGCGGGGGGCAGCCCGACAGTGCTTCCCTCCTGAGACCACCTGGTTGTAGTATCCTCAGTGGTAGCGAGTTCTGTGACGCCGATGGAGCGAGTTACCCCCTCCGAGCCAATGTTTAGTGCCGAGGCACCAAGGCAGGCTGGATAGCTGACAGCAGATGAGCTGTGGGTCGTGATCGATTTATTGAGCCGGTTTTGGCAGATGAACCACCCCCGATTCGTAGGATTGAGCTTGGAGCCTTTGGAGGCAGAATCGTGGTTGGTGGTGATGGAGAGACTATTTGAGAGCCTCCCTGTGCCAGGAGTGTTGTGCAGTTGTTGAACTGCGCTCTCCAGGTTTTGATGGAGGAGGCACATAGCATATGTGGGGTTGAGAGTGGATTGCTCCAGGATACCTTCCAGTTTGCTTGGTCCCTCCATTTTTGATTTTGGATACCTCGATAGAGTAGGCACTGCGTTTGGAGCTGGACACTGCAGTCCCTTTGGGTGGGGATCTGTCGCCAGAGGCGAGTTCTGGATAGAGGCGCTTGACACTAGATGATGGAGAACATACTTGCCGGCTGTGGCATTCCTGATTTTTCCTCCAGGGTAGCGAATTTCTGAGACATCAGAGGTCGGGTAGACCCCGATGGCAGCATCAGCATCTATATCAGAGTAGCGCAGCGGTAGCGTGGATTGTTGTCTGCGGAGGACCATATCCGTCGCCTCAGTGTGAGTTGAGACAGAGGTCATGCTCCCTTTGTGATTGGTCTAGAAATTTTCTGGCAGACTGAGCGACAACCGCTTGTATTGTGTGGATGAGTTGTGCCGCCTGGTTGGAGGGCGCCACGGCAGTAGATCGGGTTGTTGCAGGTGTGATTTCATCACAGCAGTCGGAGTTAGTGCACTTCGCATTCCGGCCTGGACTAGAGGCAGAGTTGTTACCACGTGCACTAGAGGTATAGGTTACTGTTGGTGTTGTGCATGTGGAGGAGGCTTGTGGATCATGTCTAGTGCGGTTGGGGCTGCGAGTTATGCCGGCAGACTTATTGGTATTGGTAGTAGTTCAGTGTTTTGACCCAGTGCTTGGGATTGGTTAGCACAGTACCACCGGATGGTCGAGTGCGGAGAGAGATGACTATGACTTTTGCGAGGCAGATAAAAGAAGGTTTGGTTATTGAGACTGTTAGAGCACACCGGTTACAGCGACAGTGTGAGAGGTGCCTACGGCGGCACCGGGACTAAAGGATATTCCTATCGCCCGCGAGATCCCGGGTGTGAGTCCACTTGAGCTGATGATTATGCCGCCGAATAGGGAGAATGAGATTGCGATTGACGTGGTTCTGGAAACCGCGCCAACCTCAATAGCACCTCATTGGATATCAATTGTGGACTTGAGAAAGTAGATGGCACAGGTGCAGGGATTTGATGGATCGAGAGTCTGTTCGACCTAGTGCCACGCCGTTGATATACGGTGGTGTTGCCACGTCGTTGATCTACGACAGTGAGGTTTTACTGTGGTTTGAGCGCAGGGAGGCCCGGATATTATTTAGGACCTTTTGTTGGAGTTATACTCCGGCAGTTGTTTGTTTGTGATGCGTGTACCTGTTTGGAATCATACAGCTGAGTATTTCGCCTAGATGGTGTTCAGGACACGGTAGGGGCATTATGAGTGTAGTGAGGCCAGATGGAATGACTAATGCCCCGTCGCCTTTAAGATTGAGAAATTCTGGTTCCAGCTGGACTTGAACGGATTGATAACGGTATTCTCCAGGGATATTTTGATTGTACCCGCTCCCTTCCTGTGTGATTTAGAGCTTGTGGAGCACTTGTCGATGGTATGACAAGGTCTGTGGGGAAAAAACTTTATGCCAAGTTGTTGTGGTACAAGTTTTAACTTCGAGAGCATATCTTCTTGGATTACATATTTTAGCCGTAGGGGCGGCGGTGGAAATCCGGCCAAGATGGATGCTATTTGAGATTGGCCGAGACTGACATCTATCGTTGAGACGAGAAGCTTCCTGGACTGGGCAGTGCCAGCAGACCTGGACGAATGGATAATTAGACTGATATCAGCGCCGATTTTAGCATCACCAGTGATGGGAGACGGATTCGCGGGATACCGTGATGCCTCCCATAGTGGCTATAGAGTTACAGTTGGATTATTGTTGAGCATCCAGTATCACCCCGACAGGGCCACTGTGGTGGCGGATACCTGGAACAGGAGAGTTTATTGGGGTTGAGTTTGATGATTCCACAGCTGGCGCTGAGTGGGACCATTATGGTGTACCGGGTTGGAGGTTGTGTCCCTGTGGGTCCCTTTTGACGGTAGACTACGATAAAGCAGTCCATGCGGATGATCATGATCCGAGAGTGATTGAGCGAGGACCCTAGCCGATTGGGGCTTCCTTTCTTTGGTTGACCGTATGGGTATGTTTTGGATCGCCTGGTTGAGCTGGCACTAGGGAGCGGTTTTGGTGCATGCTACACTGGTTGTTCTTTCGTTTCCCCCAGCCTTTTGTTGGAGCTCTTGATGGTTCTTCCACGTCTCGGCTCAGGAGTGTTAGGCTTGTGGATTCCTCGCCCGTGATGGATTTGTTTCCTTGAGATCTGCGAGTATTTGTAGTACGAGGGACGCTCATTGCGAATTCTGGCTCGTGAGATGAGAGAATTACGCAATTGGGCCATGCTGTACTGGTTGTTGTTGCTGAGGAGTAATCCCGGGAAGTGACGGAGACTTGGGAGCTCGAGACGGCGGTGTTGAGTACCTACCCTGGGTTTTTGAAACTCCTTGTGAGTTGCTTTAGTTTCGAGGACGAAACTTTCTTTTAGTGGGGGAGGATGTGGTGACCCGGATCTCTGCAGGGCTTCTACAGTGTGACCAGCAGCTTTTGGAGGCCTATGTGGCATGTCGGCGGTGTTTCTGCACCAATTTGGACACAAGTGATGGACTTCGGGTGTAAAATAGATCAAATGGGTAATTAGAGGCCCCAGTCGATTGTGTAGAAGCGGTTTCGCGCGAATCGGGCATCAAAATTGGACTCAGTGCGGAATTTGGATTAAAAACGCCCTTCCGGATGCCTTTTTTGGGATTGGAATTTGGCGAATCGGACAGCGGATTTGGATTCAGCACACGAAAACGGTGAAAATGGGCTATTTACTTGTATTTTTCGGAGCTCGGATGAGAAAACACGGATTTCGAGGCATGGAACACTGTTCAGGCGGCCGGAGGGCAGCGCCGGCGGCGCGGGCAGCGGTGGAGCTCGGCGGCGGGCAGCGGCGCTGGGCGCTCGGTACACGGGGCAGGCGTGCACCGGGGGAGGGACGCGTGGCGGCCCGGGAGTGGCGGGCGCATGCGCGCGCGGTCCGTGGGACGAGCGGCCTGGTGCATGGACCGGCGGGGGGCAGGTGGCAGCGTGTGGTTGGAGAGGTGTTGTGCGCGCGGTCCACGCAAGGAGCGGAGCAGGTGGCCGGGGCAGGTGGCCGTACGCGTCGGTCAGCCGGGCGACGTGCGCGGGGCAGGCGCGGGGGTGCCACGCGGCGCGGCCGGGGTGGGCGGCGCCGCTGTTTACTGTTCGAGCGTGGGCGACGTGGCACAGCGCGGATGGCGGAGGTTGCTGTTTGCTGTTTTGGGGTGACGTGGCAGCATTTGGTGGATTCGGGCGCTGATGGACGGCTAGATTCGGGCGCACTGTGCGCGCCCGAATCATTTCGGGCGCCCGAAAGTTGGGACCCATTTGGTATTAATTGATTTGTTAATTTTTGGCTATAAATACCTCCCTTTGGCCTGCGGTTTGAGGCTTTTCCCGAGCTCCCCTCTCTATGCAACCTTAAGCAAAGTTGTTCATCTTCCTATGGAGCATCTCGTGGAGAAGTTTGGGAATTTTTGGTGGCACGCACATCGGGGTATGCGGCATTTCGGCGCGGTGCGACTTTCCTTCACCGGTGATCCCCTTCATCGCGTTTCGGTGCACAGGCTCCCTTGGCTTACTCAGACCATCTTTTTTGACGATTTTTGTGGCAGCGTGTTCACGAGAGGTACAGCTTCGTTTTCTGTGTTGATCGCTTCACCTTCTTTTTGTTTTTTGGCACAGTTTCCGAGGTACCTTTTGACCCCTATTTTTCTGTGGTGATTTTTGGACAGCATGAGTTTGTTGGATTTATTTCTCAGCCTACGGGCATCGGAATGTGGTGTTTAAAGACTCGATTGATATCTACTCTTTGAGAGGAATGCATTCGTATTTTAAATGGATTTTTATGAGGTCATTTCGAGGGCGAGAATTAAGCTTCTTTGCTACTTTTTTTTCAGCAGAACTGTGTTCTTGAGGGAATGGCTTCCAACGTTGTCCGAATTGTTTCTTGGCCTACAGTTATCGGAACGGGGCGTTTAAATACTCGATTTGGGGCTACTCGTCGCGAGGATCGCAACCGTGATTTTTTTGGAATTTTTGGAGGTGTGTATACAGGTGAAAAGGCATCTTCTCTCTGCTGGTTGGAAAAACGGCGTATGCTATTTTTGAGAGTTTTGGTTGTGATGTAATTGATTCTCGGCTTCGATTGTTGTTTGTTGGAACAGTGGTTTGTGCGACTGTTTACCGAGGGTGCGGTTCCGGCAGATTTTGGTTTTCGTGTGGCTGAGTACTTCACCGGCTTCGGCTTTGCCTGCGGAATGCATTTCAAGTAGGTGCTTTGTTCCGAGAACCGGTGGACGGTTCTCTAACTCTATATGTTAGAATTTCATGCAGGTGTAGGGTACAATACCTGGAATTGATGGGTGAGCTTACCAATGTTGATTTTATGGGAATTGCAAGTTAATTATTCATATTATGACAATTGTATTAATCGAATATTCATGTTGATGATTAGTGGAAGCTTACCTAAGGCAAGGTTACCCTATATGATTAATTATCATGCCATGTTAGCACATAACCTTTTATGAGGCTGGTTTATGCAATGGGATAGGATTATGTAGTTATGTGCAGGTTCTACTCTGAGGAGCGATTATGGATTGAGGATTATGGACAGGTATAGTCATTGATAATTTTGGCATGAGGTTCATTTTCTTTATTCTTCCTTGAGGACAATGCATGCTTGTATGGACACGTAGTTAGGCCATCTTTTACTGCTGCACTACATTTGGGACTTGACTTAGGAGAAACCATCTTTGCTTCTTTTCTCCTTTTTGTCAGTCATGGTTCATGTTGCTCGGGTTCGAGCAGGGATTTGGGATAGTGTAGCTGGGATTTTGGTGCCGGGGACAGGTTGTACCAGATTGTGGTAGGCAGGGTTTCCGGCGACCGCTGATATCAGGCGGTTGGCCGGGTGTGGGTTGTTGGACCAGGTTGTGGTTTGTGGGGTATTGCGGCAAACACGGACATTGGGCGGTCGACCGGAGGTTGCTTATGCATTAGATTGGGTATCAGGTTTCTTTAGTGGATAGAGTTTCCCACTTATTGTTTACAGTTGCATCAAATTAGGGATTGGGTTTTCCCACTTGATCAGAGTCGTGATCCAGCCCTGCTATATGGTGATACTTGTTACGGTGATACTTGTTCAGTGATACTTTACTCGTGCGGGTCGCTCCCCTCGAGTGCCACTCCGGAGTAGGCTTTAGACCGTGTTGGGTTCTGGTCAGACCGTGTTGGGTTCCAGTCATTTGGACGGTGAAGATACTGAGTTCGTGAGATTGATGACAGAGCAGGCAGTACCGGGTTGTATACCGGTTCATTCGATTGGGTTTTTTCGGTCAGGTACTTTTATTGTTGCACTCGTGCCTGGGGGCTGAGTGGAGTCTAGTAGCTGTGTTTAGACCAGCGCTAGTGTTGTTGGGAGACGTTTGGTTTGATGGTGGTCCCATGTCGTTGTGAGTATTTTGACCATTGTGTGAGAGGTTGAGCATCTTGAGTCTATCCGTTCTGAGAGAGCGTGGATTTCGACTATAGCCTGCATGAGCCACTATTCGATTGCGAGTTAGTCCATTTGGACACCCTACGTAATTCCTGCACGTCAGCGAGAGGTGGTTGTAGGTGGGCGCAGGTTTGACTGGACCCAATGTGGCAGTCAGCTCGATTTGGTCGATTGAGCACCTTGTGTGCGAGTGTTGCATATCTTTATCAGAGTTTCCCTATTTGAGCATTTAGATATAGGCATGATAGCTGTTGAGTGTCTCAAGCTTTCTTGTTCAGTTTTTACTGCATTTGTTATTTTATTGCCTCTAGAGGATTTGGTGGGCAGATCGTCGGGCCTGGTGGTGATACCCACTGAGAACTCCCTTTTTGGTGTAGTTCTCACACCCGTTGGGGGTTCCCCCCCCCCCCCTTTTTGTCCCTTCTCTCCTTTGTTTTGCAGAGTCTTAGCGGGTGTTGCTGGTTCTGCGGTTGCTGTTCGAGGCGAGGGAGTCGCGAGCTAGATCCCTACCTATCTTTGGGAGTACCGGTACCCCTTTCAGAGGTGATCTTCAGTACAGTCGGTAGATCAGTGTTTTTATTTTCACTTTGAGAGACTGAGGTATTGTGAGGATCTGACTTGTACTGAGAGTCTGTACACTGATGTATCATTTATTTATTCAGGATTACCTCCCTGTTGAGTCCAGAGTTTTGTATTTGAGGTTATTGTTTGATTATCATTTTTGGGAGATGGACTTTGTACATTTATTTCTAGTTGTACAGATCATTGGTTTAAATTTTCAGTAGTTTTATCTTTTAGCTCTGATATCTGTTTAGCCATAGTATCTTTTCTTGCAGGTTAGACGCTTCGCCTGTGCGTGTGTTGCACAGGTGGCGGATCTGTTGGCGAGCCCGGGTCGCAGTTTCGGCCCCGGGGCGTGACATAATAGGTAAGATTAGACTCTCATAAGCAAAACACAACTCTGAAAACGCAAACATGAGGATTAACGACTCGCAATGGCGGCGACGACGATGGCGGCGACGAAGCAGCCCCCCGGCGCGGTTCGCGCACCGCGTGCGGTGCAGCCGCGCGGGTGGCTGCCCCGCGAGGCGCAAGCGACGGCCGCGCGGGCACTAGCCCCGTGCGGCGCAAGCATCCGCCGCGAGAGCACCAGCCCCGCGCGGCGCCAGCGACGCGCCCGCGCGGGCTCCAGAACCGCGCGGCGCAAGCGGCGCGCCCGCGGGGGTTCCAACCCCGCGCGGAGCAAGCGGCGGTCGCGCGGGCACCAGCCCCGCGCGGCGCGTGCTTGGCCGCGCGGGCACTATCCCCGCGCAGCGCAGCGGCGCGGGCGCGCGGGCACTAGCCCCGCGCGGCACCTGCGTTGGCCGCGCGGGCGCCAGCCCCATGCGGCGCAGCGGCGCGACCGCGCGGGCACTAGCCCCGCGCCGCACTTGCGTTGACCGCGCGGGAACCAGCCCCGTGCGGCCCAGTGCGGGGTCGCCCACAGGTGGGGCGCCCGCGCGGGCTGGCGCCGCGCGGAGTCGCCCGCGCCTGCGGGCAGCGCACCCGCACGGACCGGTGCTGCGCGGGTCCGCCCGCAGGTGGGGCGCCCACGCGGGCTGGCGCCGCGCTGGGTCGCCCGCGCCTGCGGGTAGCGAGCCGCGCGGACCGAGGCCGCGCGGGGCCGCCCGCAAGTGGGGCGCCCGCACGGGCTGGCGCCGCGAGTGGTCGCCTACGACTACAGGCAGCGCACCCGCGCGGACCGGTGCCGCCCGGCAGGTGGGGCGCCGGCGCGGGCTGGCACCGCGCGGGGTCGCCCGCGCCTGCGTGCAGCTCGCCCGCGCGGAGCGATGCCGCGCGGGGCCACCCGCGCGGACCGATGCCGCCCGGGGCCGCCCGCAGGTGGGGCGCCCGCGCGGGCTGGCGCCGCGCAGGGTCACCCGCGCCTGCGGACAACGCACCCGCACGGACCAGTGCCACGCGGGGCGGCCCGCAGGTGGGGCGCCCACGCGGGCTGGTGCCGTGCGGGGCCGCCGCCGACGGGTCGGGACCGCACGGGGCCGCCGCCGACGGGTCGGGACCGCACGGGGCTGTCCGCATGCTGGGTGCGCGCCACACGGGTCGTTGTCATGCGGGGAACTTCACGCGCGGTGTTCTGGGAACCTGTCGGGTTTCCGTCTCTTGTTTGAGTCGACGTTCGGCGTTTTGGATCATCAGGTCTTAGTTTTTAATCCTGCAGGGGCGCGGAACGCTGTGAGCTCGGCAGGCACGCAGACGCAGACGAACCGAACGCCGGTCTCCATCCAAGGTGGGTACATTCCCTTGGACTTTGGGAATGGGGCATAAAATGATAGAAATAATATGTTTGGGCAAAGGTGAATAGTAAATGACTATCTGATTATATTACTAACCCTGTTACACTATTTTTACTTATATAATCGATTATGAGGCTCGTGATTGCTACACGCACACCGGCGGTTTGGCCATAGCAAGGGTGTGCTTTTTCGGAAAAGTAGTACGTTGACCCGCGTACCCCACATGACGGTGACGTAATAGGGGCCCTCGTGGGTGGGGGGTGTGAGCGGTGATGCCGAGGCGGGTGCTCAGCGGCCGAGGCAGGTGCTCGGCGGGGTTTCCGAGATAGGTGCTCGATGTGGTTGCCGGGAAATGTGCCCGGTTTTGATTGGTACAGGGTTTTGTCACTATCGGTTGTACATTGGGGAGGGCGGTTGCTCTGGTTACAGTGGTTTGCCTTACTTTTAGCCCTTTTTGCATTTTACGTTATTTCTAGTCACTGACTTCCCACTCCGTGACAGGTTCGTCCAGGGGCGTGTGCTAGGGCGTTGGTGAGGCCGCGCGGGCGATCTTCTGGCACTTAGAGGCTACAGATACTGTTTACTTTACTGTCTTTGTTCATTTTATTACTCATGATAGCTAGATGTGGATTGCGATACCCCCGTAGGATCGATGTGGATGTTGGGCTATTGGTATAAATTTTTGAATGAATGTCGTTCTTATTTCTTTACTTGGCCGATTTCAAACTACAAACAAGAAAAAAAGGAAACAGTTGTGAAAACCGTTTTAAAATTATGGGTGTCGTGTGGGCACCGTTTTCAAACTCTGTGGATTTATGTGATTTCGAAAATGGCTTTATAAAACCTGGCGTCGTGTGGGTGCCGTTTTCAAATTCTGTGGATTTATGAGGTTTCAAAACTGGTTTATAAAATCTCGGTGTTGAGTGGACACTGCTTTCAAAATCCTGTGGTTTTATCCTTTCAAAAACAGTCGGCCTCTTTATTACGTGTGGAAAGATAGTGGTATATATTTAATGACTGTTGTATGTGTTTGAGACTCGATCTAATGTGGTTAAAGGTTGAATGGAATGAACTTTGTGGTCAGGACGCCGCGCATATACAAAGGAGACTCTGCCCGTTTGCAGAGTGAATTTGTATATGCGGCGGGTCTGGGCACTCACCGGGGGAGATTGGTTTCAAAAAAAAAAATAATACGGTGAATTTGGGAGCATCGGTGGCTCTTCTTCCGCGCGTTGAAACTCCCGGGGCGTGACAGATTAAGATGGTATCAGAGCGAAAACTTTAACCACAGTAGTCAGGGCCCAACATCCATGGAACGCAATACTCTAGCTATTGTTTAATGAAATGAACATTGTGTAGATGCGTAGAACGCGAGTGCTCGGGGGAGGGGAAATAGTAGAATCCCATTTTATCGTTAGCGTTTGAGGTGTTACTTTAGGTGAGTCTGGAAGTGACTTGTGTTGTGCATGTGTTCAGATCATGGCCAGAACTAGATCCTCCACTGAGGATGCAGGGGCGGACGCGGCAGCGTCGGCGATCGCGGAGAACCAGCTCCTGAGACAGCAACTACGGGAGATTGCAGGTCAATTGGTGACCCTTACGTACCATGTGCGCCAATTGACGCAGCAGCAGCAGTAGCAGCCAGCGGTAACGGTGGTGGTCGCCCAGGGCCCTCCTCCGGGGCCAACTGCACAAACGGCGGGACCGCCGGCAACGGAGGCCGAGGCGGGGGCTGCCCCTACCCGGGCCACGGCACCCGAGGTACCGTTAGTCCAACCGACGATGCCGGAGGAAGCCCCTTCGACAGCGGCTGCGAGACCGACGCCGGAGACTGCTGCCGGAGGTATCCCAGTGGAGACCGTGGTGACGCCTTCCTCCGTAGTGACCACCACTGCCACGGAGGAGGGGTATGTTCCGCCGACCGAGCGGGACCGTGTGCGAGCCAACCTGGCAGATTTCAGGAAGTACGACCCGCCGGTGTTCGAGTGGGAGACGACGGACCCCTGAGTCGTGGAGTAGTGGGTGGACACGATGGAGAAGCTCTTTAAGGACTTGCTGATGGAGGAGTACGAGCGGGTTCCCCTGGCCGTGTGAGGACCCGAATCCCCACTTAGGAGATTACTGATGGATTAGTGGCCTTTGGGAGTGTTTGTGCGCGTGTCGGGCCCAAGAAATGGATTTTTGGAGCAATTTGGGATTTAGTTTGCATCACTGGAGGCCTGCGTGGTGTGTCGGTGGTGGTTGTGCGCAATTTGGACACAAGTGTTGGACTTCGGGCTTAAAAAGGGATCACGTGGGTAATTGGAGGACCCGTCGAGTGTTTGGAAGTGATTTCGCGCGGCGCGGATGTCAAATTTGGACTCAGGATGAAGTTTGGATAAAAGATCACCTCTCCGGATGCCTTCGAGAATTTCTTTAGAGTTGGAATTTGGCAATCGGACTTTAGAATTGGACCCGGCGCGAAAATTGGATGAAGCGGGCTTTCCGGGTGCTTTTGGCAAAATTTCGGATGAGAATTTGGAGAAACAGACATCGTTTTTGGATTCAGCGCGCAAAATCGTTGAGATTGGACTATTTACTTGCTTTTTTCGGAGCCCGGGTGACGTGCGCGTTTTTCGAGGCACTTGCGGGAATCTCTTGGCATTGGCACGGATCCCGAGGTGGCGTGGCGTGCGGTTCGGGGCGCGCAGTGCAATGCGCGCAGCTGGCACGCGTTGGGAACGCTCGCCTGCGCCGGTCAGCGCAGGGGCCTGTAGTGATCCGGCCCTTAGGGGTATTTTTGACTCACATCTAAACCATTTAAGCCCTTAAGAGGAATAAAATTGTTTAATTGTTAAAAGTTGGACAGTGTGTGGTGCTGGTATTTTTCTACGATAGAGCGCGGAAAATGATGGCCGACGATGCGATCGGATCTGAAATCCGATGTCGGGATCTCCCGGAACGGAATTCTTAGTGATACGGTGATTAGTCATGCATCGGAATCCGTGCGAAATATCTTGCACCCGTTGGAGATAAGGTGGGTTATCTCGTAGGGGATAATTAATTAATTAATTAATTATCCGATGACGGAAAATAGAATTTTCTTACGTACGAATAAAGAGGAAATTAATTAAAGATATAATGCGAGCTATATAAGGGATCCCGATTATCGGAAAGAAAAGAAAAGAAAAATAAAACCCTAACCGGTGAGGAGAGAAAGAAAGAGAAAAAGGAAAAGACGGAACCCTAGCCGGAAGAAAGGGAAAGGAGAAAGAGAAGGAGCCCGATCTTCCCGGACATCGAACCGAAGGCAAGAATGCGACCGGACAACCTTCCCGTCGATCTTCGATTAGTAAAATAATTGTTATAAATTATTTGGGATTTTTCCGTCGTTCTTTTTGTTTGAGTTCTTGGGTTCTTCGTCGTATCCGTCACCGTCGCCGTCATCGTCGTCATGCTAGTGCACGGAACGGACGGCGGAGGCGCGCGGTGCCGCTAGGGCATCGCGCGGAGGAGAATCGCGGACGGCCGATCGTCGTCGCAAGCGGCGATGGGACCGTGCGGGCACCGCGCGGGCTCCGCGCGGGTCGTACCCACGCGGCCACCGCGCGGGCGGCACCCGCGCGGACCCGCAACCGCGCGGGCACTGCGCGGGCGCCGCGCGGGCACTGCGCGGGCGCCGCGCGGCTACCGCGTGGGCGGCACCCACGCGGACCCGCAACCGCGCGGGCACCGCGCGGGCGCCGCGCGGCTCCCGCCCGGGCGGCACCCGCGCGGACCCGCAACCGCGCGGGCGGCACCCACGCGGACCCGCAACCGCGCGGGCACCGCGCGGGCGCCGCGCGGCTGCCGCGCGGGCGGCACCCGTGCGGACCCGCAACCGCGCGGGCGCCGCACGGAGCACCCACGCGGGCGCCGCGCGGGCAACCCCGCGCGCGGGCGCCGTGCGGGGCCGCCCCCGCGCGGGCGTCGCGCGGCCGCCGCACGGGCAGCACCCGCGCGAGGCGCCGCGCCGCGTGGGCGCCGCCCGCGGAGACACGCCGCGCGGTTCCGAACCGCGCGGGGCTCCGACGGACGGCGACGGCGGCGCGGGATTCCGGTTTTCGTCAACCCGAGCGGTGTGGGACTTTTCCGTCGAAAAGAGTAAATTGGGTCTTTTATTTTGGGATGTTAGTACACGTTTTTTTTTACTATAGTTATCCTTGCGGACTTTCTTTAGGTCCAGGTGCGCAGCGGGGGTGCGCGAAGGATTCAGGTGTTCCGATTTCTCTTCAACTAGGTGGGTACGGTTGCTATAAGTGCAACAAGTGCAGTAAGTGCATCTATCATCATTAAAATGCTCTTAATTTGTCTAACAAAGTAGATGGACAGTTTAACCTTTCGCATAATTGTATTTTATCTAACAATTGAAGCGGCTGCGGTCGCGGTGCTCACTACACGCCGATCTCGGCAAATCCATTTTCGGATGCTGCACGTACACAGGCGGATTGGCCTCCGCATGGGTGTACTTTTCCGGAGAAGTGGTCTTTTTGACCCGTGTACCTCACAAAGGGGTGGGAGCCGTGAGGACCTCTTCGCGCCTGCTGCAAATAGCACACCAGCACCGTGAAGAGGTTAAAAGCATCAAAAAGGTGTTTGCGCACGAGTGGAGACTTTAGTCTCTCCGACAGGTACTCTGGGGTTGGTGCCCAACTCAATTGATAAATCTGGGGTTGGTGCCCAGCTTAATTATGTACAGGGTTTTAGCGAAAGGTTCCGGTGTAGTCGGTTTGTTCCTTATTCCTTATTGATATTTAGACATCTACTTTGTTTGTCACTGACTTTACCCACTCCGTGACAGGTATTACTAGGTGCGTTAGCCGGGATGGCGGTGAGACTGCGTCGCGAGGACCGTAGTCAGGATACTTGGGTTTTTATCTCGTTTTCCTTATACTTTAAATAGTTAATTTGCTTGTGGATCATATTAGTCATGGACATGTATGAGTTAGCGCTGTGGATGAGGTGTACTTTTATACTTTGATACTTTTAGTGATGTTTTCATACGCGGCACGTTTTCATGATAAACCAAATGATTTCGAAAATGTTTTCTCAAAACGAAGTGCCGTGTGGGCACGGGTTTTGCAACCGCTGGCTTTATCCTTTCCAAACGTTGATGCCGCTTTAATAACAAGGTGTCGAGTGGACACCGGTCTTTTAACACATTAGTTAAATTACTGTACTCTGTTTGACGATGTATGTCTATTGTATGGTTGATGGTTGATGTATGATGTTGTAAATGAGACGTCGTGCATATACAAAGGAGACTCTGTCCGTGGGCAGAGAGAATTTGTGTATGTGGCGGTCTGGCACGCACCGGGGATGAGGTTTAAGTTACCTTGTTAAGAAAGAAAAAAATAATACACGCAATTTTCCGCTTTGATAGACTCAAAAACCCCCGGGGGCGTGACAGGGCCGCCACGTGGCGCCCCCCGTTGGCGCCCGCGCGGGCGTGGGGGGGCGCGCGCCCGTGTGGCGCGCGTGGTGTCCCGCGCCTGCGCGGGACGCGGTGTCACGCGCCCGTGTGGCGCGCAGCCTGCGCGCCCGCGTGGCGCGCTTGGGTGCGCGCCACGTGGCACACGGGGCGCGTGCGTGGACCCGGTGCACGCGCCCCGGCTTCGTGGACCACGGTTGGTGACTCCCCATTTGCTGGCGCCGTGGACCGGATCCGCGGACCGGGTCCGTGGACCACCTCCTTCCTTTCCTTTCTCTTCTTCTTCTTCTTTCTCCCCCGCCCCATTCCTTCTCCCATTCTTCTTCTTCTTCTCCAACCGAGCGAGAGAGAGTGAGGGGGAGGGGATTTTGTGAGGTGCGGCGGTGCGCCGTGGACCTCGTGGAGCGCACGAGGTGTTCCAAAGGATCGGTTGGGCGGCGCGACGCAGTCGAGGTAGGTCCCGCGCGTTAATTTTGCGGTGTTTTTAGCATAGTTTTGGGGTGTTCTTTTGGACATTGATTTTGACCCCTTGCTCTTGTGTGTGTTAGGGACCGTGTTTTACTGCACCGTTTTGCGTGCGGACCCTGACGGCGTGCACCGTTTTGCGTGCGGACGCCATTTTGCATGCGGGTTCCGGCACCGTGCTTCGTTTTGTGTGCGGACTCCGGCAGCGTGCACCGTTTTGTGTGCGGATTCCGGCACCGTGCTCCGTTTTGCGTGCGGACTGCGGCGGCGTGCACTGTTTTGCGTGCGGACCCCATTTTGCGTGCGGACTCCGGTACCGTGCTCCGTTTTGCGTGCGGACTCCGGCGGCGTGCTCCGTTTTGCGTGCGGACGCCGGTGGAGGCAAGGAATTGCGTGGAGGCCAATTGCAAGTGTCGACAAGCAATTGGTGGCTAACTGAGGTGGGTTGGAATTTCTTCGAGATTTATGGAATGCCCTTTAATTCTTCTGTAAGCATATAGATCATGTTTAGCTTATTTATTATATTGATAATCCTGATAGTTGCCTAGAAAATTGTAGAATGACATTCTTGAGCCCGAGACATTTTTAGTATGACCTAGAGGTTATTTGACACTAGACTGCATGTTCATTTGAGTTTCAGGCTGCATCTGGACCTTCATATATTTTTAGTACCCCGTTTTAAGTAAGACTCCATTTTAAAGGGTTTTTAATTATTGAGAACATTATGAATGGTCCAGATTGTTCGTGTTGATTGTGTACTCGTGCCAGAGGGCCGAGTGTATTTTTTTAGAGCATCGTCTGTCGAGTTCTAGTGTCATGAGAGTTCTTCTTCCTTGTTGGGATGATGGGTTTATTCTAGATCATGGGTTATGTTTATGATTTAGTGGTGGAGGTAGTTCTCCCACTTAGTTTTGAGGATATTTGGGGTTCTGGCAGATCGAGTCGCGGAGGTTTCCCGACTCAGCCATGATCATGCACTATCAGATTGAGTCGTTGAGGGTTCTCCAACATAGCTGTGAGAGTGTTTGGGCTATTCCTGATTTAGTCGAGGTTCTTTTCCGACTGAGTTGTGTTTTCGAGCTTTGGGATACCGATATGTTTGATCGTGGATTATAGCCCGCATGTGCCGCATATTGAGACAGTGAGACAGATGTGATACTTGAGTTCGGTGGGGTCGCTCCTCGAGCTACGCCCCGGGTGCGATGATGATACCGAGCCTGACGAGGCTACGATGTGGATATGCGCCTAGTTCATATACTAGTGGACGCTTGATACCCCTGGCCGAGTTACCATGGGGTCACTTTGTGTGAGATTGAGATAGTCGGTTTAGGACGCCCCACGTAAATCTCGTCCTCTTGTGGATGCGTGGTAGTGGGCAGGTGCGTTCCTGGACGACAGGCGCAGGCTGGACTGAGCCAGTTTTGGCAGTCTTTGAGATTGGGTGTTATGAGCGGGTGGTTACATACTATGTTCTTAGATGGTTTTTCCTGAGAGCATTGATACTGAGGCATTCTAGCAGTAGCGAGAGTATGCATAGCATGTTTATGATAGAGTTTCCTTTGAGTATTATGTTTGAGACATATTAGCTGTAGTTTTCCTTCAGCTTATCTATCTATCTATCTATTTATCTGCATATCTATCTGTTTTGCCTCCAGTAGACTTAGTGGGCATACCGTGGATATTGGGACGGTACCCACTGAGATCTGCCTTCTGCAGTATATCTCACACCCGCTGCGGTGACAAGTTGAGGTAGCTGTTCCGGCTTGGTTCGCACGGAGACAGCAGATCGAGGTGAGGACGTGGCCGATTAATTCCTTACCAGCATTGAGTGTCAGAGGTAGATGTACCCGTTTTTATTTTATGACTCCACTTTTGTACTGGACATTCTGAGAGACTCGTGAGAATTGTATTATTTTTCATAGCTTATCAGATTTTGTATTGAGGACTTTCATTTATCCAGATGTTCAGTTGATTTCTCTAGCTATTAGTTCTTTTCCGCTCTGATACATGTTAGCTATAGATCTTTTGCAGGTTGGACGCTTCGTCTGTGCGGCAGTTTCCGCACAGACGGCGGATCTGTTGGCGAGCCCGGGTCGCAGTTTCGACCCCGGGGCATGACAGATTAGGTGGTATCAGAGCCTAGGTATATAGGTCATTGAGGACTTAGAGACCCTAGGCTATTGGTTGGACAGTAGGATGACTGTCGAGACAGACGTGACTTTAGCGAGAGTCCCGATTGAGTGTGTACCTGCCCCAGAGGATTGGGGCGAGTAATCTTACATGTTATTTCTCTAAAGGTGATCATGTTGGCTGCAGACAACATAATACTTTAGAAGGGTTAACATGTTTTAGACTTTCGCTTGATTTGGTCGAGAGAATTTTGGTCCTAATGGTTGTTCTGTTGCAGTGATTTGATGCTTCCGAGATGCCGTGCAGCGGCGAGGGCGTGTTTGACCTTGGATGAGGGGCTCGTATAGCGGGAAGCTAAATGGATAGAGCCGAGAGAGGCCTGAGATTCAGCCCCAAGCAGTCCTGATGTTTGAGGCGATGCGGGGCCAGGAAAAGAACATGGAGCGCGTGATGCGCATGTTTGAGCTGAGAGCATCTCCCGGGGTATCGCCAATAGTACTTCCGGCCGCGACATTGTCGGTTTCGACCCTGATCGCACCACTGATGGTGCAGAAGCAGCGAGAGCTTGCTGACCGGTTGTTTTGCTTCATCCAGTTCCATCCCCTGTAGATTTCGGGTTAGAGTTTGGAGCCTTGGGAGGCCGAAAACTGGATCGCTGCTATGGAAGAGTTGTTCGAGGATTTGTTCTTCTAGGAGAAGCATCAGGGCGCTTGGTTATGCACTTTTGGATAAGGACGCCAAGAGAGTTGGTGGCGTCGAGTTCGTCCCGTTGGACCATCGGAGCGCAGTTGATGATCTGGAGCAAGGTTCTGCGATTGTTGAGCAGTGTGCCCCGTGTTGCCCAAGATGAGACCCAGGAGGTTGATCTGCTTGAGAGGGGACTACATCAGGATATCTATCACCTAGTGCATGCTCGATGAATTGACCGAGGATCTGTGATCACGTCCAGGAGGGACGAAGAGCGAGTGACCAGCTCCAGTGAGAGACGTCCAGCATCGTCGGATTGTGGGATAGTTGAGCGGATCGAGGTTGCCATGAGTCCAGTCTCAGGATCATGGGACTCAGAGGAGACAAAGACCAGGAGGTTCTCGACGGACGAGGTACCATCAGTAGTGTCAGGATATCTTCAAGCAGAGTGTCCCAGAGTGGTACTCATGGTTTTGCCGCTTGCGACGGCATCCCTACTACCCCTTCAGGATGAAGAGGTTCATCCGATGTACCGACAGACTGATGGAGCCGTCATGCCGTGGTAGATAGAGCGATGGTCGCCAGCATATAGGGGATGAGTTTGTGCAGCCGGTTAGAGGATGCATGGATAGTGGATTGTGTCTTACCTGGTATGGTCTTCCTTATAGCCATTGGATTTAGAGCTTGTTGATGCCGACACCGCTTGTGTGTGCTTCAGTAAAGCAAGGGTAGCTTCGCTTGGACCAAAGATGAGACTGTTGGCTTGTGCACGTGAGGATCGGGTTCCAGATCACTTATAGCACATGGATGAGTGTTGCCAGTCCTACATCAGTCTAGAGATGTTATTATGTGTTTGGATAGGGATTGGTTATCCCGTTCTTTTGCTATCGTGGGATGTCGAAAGAGGACGATGACCCTCCGTGGACCAGGGCAGGAGGAGTGTGTTTTTAGAGGATGCTAGAGCACGACAGAGGTTGAGTTGTGGTTGTATCGTTTTGCTGGTAATTCTAGAGCAGATGCCTTTGGCGGCACCGGGACTAAGGAATATCCTTATCACTCGTGTGATCCCGGGTACGAGTCTACCTGAGCTGGTATTGAGGCCGCCGTTTAGTGAGTTTGAGATCGGATAGTGATCGACATAGTTTTGGAACTGCGCCAACTAGATATCACCTCTTGGAGTATTACCCGTGAGACAGTGAGCCGATAGCGCATTTGCGGAATCTGTTGGATCGAGCGGGTCTGAGTGGCCCAGATGCCACGTCGTGGGTATATGACTGAGAGGATCCTAGAGATTGTTACTTGAGTTTGATGCCACACCGTGATACCCGGTGGTGATGCCACGCCGTTGGTACACGGCAGTGATGCCACGTTGTGAGTACACAACGGTGAGGGTTCTTTGATGGTTCGAGCATAGACAGGTTTGGGGTTGTTTTTCGGCAAATGCTCCTTTATGAGATAGATAGCTTTCTGGAACCTTGCAGCTGAGGGCTGTGCCCTGATGGTGTTCAGGAATCGGCAGGTGCATCATGAGTTCGCAGTGAGGTCGATGGGATTGACTAATGCCCTGCCGCCCTAATGATTGGATAAATTGTGTATACACCAGCTATGTGTGGACGAGTTGGTGGTCGTACCCGTCGTGGATGTTTGGATTTTATTTTCGAGGTGATCTAGAGCGTGAGGGCACTTGAGGATATCACTGCAACTTCTAAGAGAGAAGAAGTTGTTGGCCAAGTTGAGAAAGTATGCCTTCAGACTTCGGAAGGTTTTGTTCCTAGCCTATGTTATTGGCAGAGGTCAAAGCTCTTGGACTATACAAGGCCAGTGTAGCTTGGAAGAGATAAAAGCTGAGGAGGATGCCAGCTTTGAGGTAGTTGTTGCTAGCGATAGAGAGAGATTTGAGTTATTCATGGATCCAGATGGCACTGTTGTCGGAGGCTGCCCGACGTCGGGAGGAGATCATGAAACGTTTGATGCGCCTGTTGGAGCAGAGAGCATAGCCAGTTGCAGTACCGCTTGAGAGTCCTCCAGCACCTTCTTCCTATGCAGTGACGTATTCAGTTGTACTAGTGGCACCGATGGAGCGAGCAGCCCCCTCCGTGCCGACGAGTAGTGCCGAGGCACCGAGGCAGGGTGGATAGCGGATAGTAGATGAGTTTTGGAACATCATCGATCGATGAAGTCAGTCCCGGCAGTGTGAACCATCCCGATTCGTAGGTTTGAGTGGGAGCCCTTGTTGGCAGAATTGGGGTTGGTGGTGATGGATAGACTATTTGAGAGCCTCCCTGTGCTAGGGAGTTTATGCAGTGGTCGAACTGCGCGCTCCAGGTTTCGAGGGACGAGGCGCATAGGATATGTGTGATTGGGAGTGGATTGTGCCAGGATACCTTTCAGTTTAGTTGGTCCCTCTGTTATGGATATTGACGCTTCGATGGAGTTGGCGTGGGGTATGGAGCGTGGCGTTGCACTTCCATTGGATAGGGACCTGCCGCCGGAGGCGAGTTCTGGATTTTTGAGCTTTGTGATGGGGGATGGAGCATAGATTGGTCGGCAGGGGCGTTTCTGAATTCTTTCCAGGATAGCGGATTTCAGAGATGCCAGAGATCGGGTGGACCCCGATGGCAGCATCAGAACCTATATCAGAGTGGCGCGGCGGTAACATGGATTGTTTATCTACGTAGGACCGCATTTGTCACCCCAGTGTGAGCAGGGGCCGACTGAGCGACGACCACCTACATCGAGCGGATGAGTCTGTACCGCCCGGTTGGAGGGCGCTACGGCACTGGACCAGGTTGTCGCGGGCATGCTTTCTTTACAGCAGTTTGAGTAGGGTGTTTTGGCTTTCCTGTATGGACAGGAGGTAGAGTTCTTACCACGTGCACTAGAGGTACAGATTCCTGTTGGTGTTGTGCATGTGGGGGGAGCCTTGTGGTTGTGTTGGTGTAATTCGTGTAGTTTGGACGGGTAGATTTGGTTGTTCTTCCTTGTCCTCTGTCCATTGGAATTCTTGAGGTTTTCCAGCTTTTGGACTCCTAGCCGTGTAGTCTCGCTTCGCGGAGTGTGTGTTGCGACTTGGGAGCTGGAGACAGTGTTGATGGATACTTACCTTTGGCTTTCGGACTCCCCTTTTGAGCCATGTTAGTTTCGAGGATGAAACTTTCTTTTAGTGGGGGAGGATGTGAGGACCCGAATCCCCACTTAGGAGATTACTGATGGATTAGTGGCCTTTGGGAGTGTTTGTGCGCGTGTCGGGCCCAAGAAATGGATTTTTGGTGCAATTTGGGATTTAGTTTGCATCACTTGAGGCCTGCGTGGTGTGTCGGTGGTGGTTGTGCGCAATTTGGACACAAGTGTTGGACTTCGGGCTTAAAAAGGAATCACGTGGGTAATTGGTGGACCCGTCGAGTGTTTGGAAGTGATTTCGCGCGGCGCGGATGTCAAATTTGGACTCAGGACGAAGTTTGGATAAAAGATCACCTCTCCGGATGCCTTCGAGAATTTTTTTAGAGTTGGAATTTGGCAATCAGACTTTAGAATTGGACCCGGCGCGAAAATCGGATCAAGTGGGCTTTCCGGGGGCTTTTGGCAAAATTTCGGATGAGAATTTGGATAAACGGACATCGTTTTTGGATTCAGCGCGCGAAATTGTTGAGATTGGACTATTTACTTGCTTTTTTCGGAGCCCGGGTGACGCGCGCGTTTTTCAAGGCACGTGCGCGAATCTCTTAGCGTCGGCACGGATCCCGTGGCGGTGTGGCGCGCGGTTCGGGGCGCGTAGTGCAATGCGCGCAGCTGGCGCGCGTTGGGGACGCGCGCCTGCGCGGGTCAGCGCAGGGGCCACCACGTGGCGCCCACCGTTGGCGCCCGCGCGGGCGTGGGGGGGCGCGCACCCGTGTGGTGCGCGTGGTGTCCCGCGCCTGCGCGGGGCGCGGTGTTACGTGCACGTGTGGCGCGCATCCTGCGCGCCCGCGTGGCGCGCTTGGGTGCGCGCCACGTGGCGCATGGGGCCCGTGCGTGGACCCGGTGCACGCGCCCCGGCTTCGTGGACCACGGTTGGTGGCTCCCCATTTGCTGGCGCCTTGGACCAGATCCGTGGACCGGGTCCGTGGACCACACCTCCTTCCTTTCCTTTCTCTTCTTCTTCTTCTTTCTCCCCCGCGCCATTCCTTCTCCAATTCTTCTTCTTCTTCTCCAACCGAGCGAGAGAGAGTGAGGGGCAGGGGATTTTGTGAGGTGCGGCGGTGCGTCGTGGACCTCGCGGAGCGCGCGAGGTGTTCTAAAGGATCGGTTGGGCGGCGCGACGCAGTCGAGGTAGGTCCCGCGCGTTAATTTTGCGGTGTTTTTAGCACAGTTTTGGGGTGTTCTTTTGGACATTGATTTTGACCCCTAGCTCTTGTGTGTGTTAGGGACCGTGTTTTACTGCACCGTTTTGCGTGCGGACCCTGACGGCGTGCGTACTCCGTTTTGCATGCGGGTTCCGGCACCGTGCTCCGTTTTGCGTGCGGACTCCGGCAACGTGCACCGTTTTGCGTCCGGACTCTGTTTTGCGTGCGGGTTCCGGCACCGTGCTCCGTTTTGCGTGCGGACTCCGGCGGGATGCACCGTTTTGCGTGCGGACCCCGTTTTGCGTGCGGACTTCGGTACCGTGATCCGTTTTGCGTTCGAACTCCGGCGGCGTGCTCCGTTTTGCGTGCGGACTCCGGTGGAGGCAAGGAATCGCGTGGAGGCCAATTGCAAGTGTCGACAAGCAATTGGTGGCTAGCCGAGGTGGGTTGGAATTTTTTCGAGATTTATGGAATGCCCTTTAATTCTTCTGTAAGCATATTGATCTTGTTTAGCTTATTTATTATATTGATAATCCTGATAGTTGCCTAGAAAATTGTAGAATGACAATCTTGAGCCCCAGACATTTTTAGTATGACCTAGAGGTTATTTGACACTAGACTGCATGTTCATTTGAGTTTCAGGCTGCATCTGGACCTTCATATATTTTTAGTACCCCGTTTTAAGTAAGACTCCATTTTAAAGGGCTTTTAATTATTGAGAACATTATGAATGGTCCAGATTGTTCGAGTTGATTGTGTACTCGTGCCAGAGGGCCGAGTGTATTTTTTTAGAGCATCGTCTGTCGAGTTCTAGTGTCATGAGAGTTCTTCTACCTTGTTGGGATGATGGGTTTATTCTAGATCATGGGTTATGTTTATGATTTAGTGGTGGAGGTAGTTCTCCCACTTAGTTTTGAGGATATTTGGGGTTCTGGCAGATCGAGTCGCGGAGGTTTCCCGACTCAGCCATGGTCATGCACTATCAGATTGAGTCGTTGAGGGTTCTCCGACATAGCTGTGAGAGTGTTTGGGCTATTCCTGATTTAGTCGAGGTTCTTTTCCGACTGAGTTGTGTTTTCGAGCTTTGGGATACCGATATGTTTGATCGTGGATTATAGCCTGCATGTGCCGCATATTGAGACAGTGAGACAGATGTGATACTTGAGTTCGGTGGGGTCGCTCCTCGAGCTACGCCCCGGGTGCGATGATGATACCGAGCCTGACGAGGCTACGATGTGGATATGCGCCTAGTTCATATACTAGTGGACGCTTGATACCCCTGGCCGAGTTACCATGGGGTCACTTTGTGTGAGATTGAGATAGTCGGTTTAGGACGCCCCACGTAAATCCCGTCCTCTTGTGGATGCGTGGTAGTGGGCAGGTGCGTTCCTGGACGACAGGCGCAGGCTGGACTGAGCCAGTTTTGGTAGTCTTTGAGATTGGGTGTTATGAGCGGGTGGTTACATACTATGTTCTTAGATGGTTTTTCCTGAGAGCATTGATACTAAGGCAATCTAGCAGTAGCGAGAGTATGCATAGCATGTTTATGATAGAGTTTCCTTTGAGTATTATGTTTGAGACATATTAGCTGTAGTTTTCCTTCAGCTTATCTATCTATCTATCTATCTATCTATCTGCATATCTATCTGTTTTGCCTCCAGTAGACTTAGTGGGCATACCGTGGATATTGGGACGGTACCCACTGAGATCTGCCTTCTGCAGTAGATCTCACACCCGCTGCGGTGACAGGTTGAGGTAGCTGTTCCGGCTTGGTTCGGGCGGAGACAGCTGATCGAGGTGAGGACGTGGCCGATTAGTTCCTTACCAGCATTGAGTGTCAGAGGTAGATGTACCCGTTTTTATTTTATGACTCCACTTTTGTACTAGACATTCTGAGAGGCTCGTGAGAATTGTATTATTTTTCATAGCTTATCAGATTTTGTATTGAGGACTTTCATTTATCCAGATGTTCAGTTGATTTCTCTAGCTATTAGTTCTTTTCCGCTCTGATACATGTTAGCTATAGATCTTTTGCAGGTTGGATGCTTCGCCTGTGCGGCAGTTTCCGTACAGACGGCGGATCTGTTGGCGAGCCCGGGTCGCAGTTTCGACCCCGGGGCGTGACAGGCCGGCCACTTCCTCGAGGGGAATGCCCCCATGTGGTGGAAGACGGTGCGCCCCGACTCCTCGAAGGGTACCGCCCTTCCATCATGGACCACCTTCAAGCAAGAGCTGTTCGGGGCGTTCTTCACCAACAGCGTCAAGAAACAATTAGAGGATGATCTGAACCATATCAGGCAGGGAAACCGAACTGTCATGGCGTACCAGCGGGAGTTTGTGAGGCTGGCGAACTGCGTCCCTTTTGTTATACGGGACGAGTCTCACAAGGCCACCCTCTTCGTGGACCGGTTGCGCAGCGACATTTTCCAGGTGGTGCAGGCGGCGGACTTGCACACCTTCTAGAAGGTGGTCGACTGGGCCACCATTGTGGAGCGCGGCTTCGCCGTCACCCGTGCCCGAGGGGGAAGCCCCACTCAGCAGGAAGACAGGAAGCGGTCTCAGCCTTACTTCCGAGGAGGCTCTTCCAGCAGGAGTCGACCCTCTAAACGGTGGAGATCCCAGCAGAGGACCAGGAGCGCGCCGATGGGAGGGCAGAGATCGGAGGATAGACCTTGCGTTATCTGCGGCAGGGCGCACCAGGTGACAGAGTGCTCCAGGAGGCAAGACCACTATTTTCGATGTGGCAAGCAGGGGCATTTTCGCTTCAACTGCCCCATGAACCAAGGAGCAGCATCTTCAGCAGCCTCCACGCCAGCACCACAGCACACGGGACGGGGAAAGGCCCCGATGGCATCGGCCTCTAGACTTCCAGCACCACGACCAGTAGGAGAAAGGCCACTACAACCAGGAGGCAGGGTTTATTCGATGTCCCACCAGGAGGCGGACCCACCAGAGGACGTTGTAGCAGGTATCACTCTAATTTTAGTTTACCATGCTAGAACTCTTTTTGATACCGGAACAACCCACTCTTTTATGTCTTGCGAGTTTGCACTCTCTCATGATTTTGAGGAGAGACCCCTACAAAGTTTATTGTCGGTCCAAACCGCGGGGGGGCCCTTGGAGGCCCTCAGCCTTGTACCTTCCTGCCCGATAAGGTTGGGGAGGCTTTCTTGCCCTTGGGACTTGGTAGTCATTCCATTAAAGGAGTATGATGTGGTATTGGGAATGGATTGGCTCAGTAAGTATCAAGCGGTAATTGACTGCGAGAAGCGTCAGGTGCGACTACAGTACCCAGGGTTTCCAGAGAACGTGTACCTAGCATGCAAGAGCATCTCCTTTTCCATCATCATTCCAGCATCGCGAGCTAGAAGACTGATAGAGGGAGGGTGCGTGGCCTACTTGGCGTCGGTGGACCTGGCCACTCGGCCCTCTGTGACACTCTCCGACATTCTGATTGTGAGGGATTTCCCAGATGTCTTTCCTACCGAACTGCCGGGAATGCCCCCGAACGGGAGGTTGTTTTTCCGATCGAGCTTCAACCCGGCACCCGACCGATCACAAAGGCCCCCTACAGAATGGCCTTTGCAGAACTGAAGGAACTTAAGGCGCAACTCGAAGATCTTTTGGATAAAGGATTCATCAGGCCGAGTGTGTCGCCCTGGGGCGCACCGGTACTTTTCGTGCGAAAGAAGGACGGAAGCCTGCGACTGTGCATCGACTATAGGGAGATAAACAAAGTCACAGTGAAGAACAAGTACCCTTTACCCAGGATTGATGACCTCTTTGATCAACTACGGGGAGCAACGGTTTTTTCAAAGATTGATCTGCAGTCAGGCTACCATTAGCTCAGAGTTCAAGACGAGGATATTCCGAAGACGGCTTTCCGGACTCGGTACGGCCACTACGAGTTTACTGTAATGCCGTTCGGGCTTACCAACGCCCCAGCGGTATTTATGGATATGATGATCAGAGTCTTCAGGCCCTTCTTGGATCAGTTCGTAGTGGTCTTTATCGATGACATCCTGATCTACTCGCTCACCGATGAGGAACACGAGGAGCACTTACGGATTGTTCTGCAGACTCTCAGGGACCAGAGGTTGTTTGCCAAACTTAAGAAGTGTGAGTTTTGGCTTAGCGAGGTGGGGTTTCTGGGGCACATAATGCCAGCAGCGGGAATTGCAGTGGATCCCAAGAAGGTGGAGTCGGTGGCCGACTTGCCCCAACCGACTACGGTAACGGAAGTCCGCAGCTTCCTGGGCCTAGCAGGATAATACAGACGATTCGTCGAGGGCTTTTCGAAGATTGCGACCCCGCTGAACCGCCTGACCCGGAAGGGAGAAAAATTCATCTTGATGACCCAATGCCAGGAGAGCTTTGAAGAACTCAAGAACATGCTAACAAGGGCACCGGTACTTGCGCTACCGACACCCGGAAAGGACTACGAAGTTTACTGCGATGCATCGCAGATCGGGCTGGGAGGTGTACTGATGCAACAGGGGAAAGTTATAGCTTATGCCTCAAGACAACTAAAGGATTATGAACGGAACTACCCGACACATGATTTGGAGCTGGCCACAGTCGTCTTCCTTCTGAAGTTTTGGAGGCACTATCTTTTTGGTGTCCATTGTAATGTGTTCTCGGACCACCAAAGCCTTAAGTACCTTTTCACCCAGAAAGAGCTGAACCTGCGACAGAGACGGTGGTTGGAGTTGCTGAAGGACTACGATCTAACAATCCAATACCACCCCGGAAAAGTAAATGTGGTAGCAGACGCCTTGAGCAGAAAGGGACAGATAGAGGGAACATCAGCAGGCTCAATTACTCAGCAGGATGACTTGATCGCGGAGTTCTCGCGGTTGAGGCTGGAGGTGGTACCGGCGGGAACGGTGGAGCAACTAATGTCATTAATAGTCTTGCCTACCTTATTCGAGAGGATCCGAGAAGGCCAAGGTACCGATCCACAGTTACAGCTTGTGCGGGACAGGACTTCCCCGGACCAGAAGGGGGACTTTATGGTGGGGACAGATGGCACACTCCGGTTTCGAGGGTGGATCTGTGTGCCCGATGTGCCAGACCTGAAGAGGGAAATCATGACTGAGGCGCATTGCGCTCCCTACGCGGCGCATCTTGGGGGCACAAAAATGTACAGGGACCTCAAGAAGACCTTTTGGTGGCCGAAGCTGAAAGGGGAGGTAACACAGTTCGTAGCGCATTATTTGATCTGTCAACAGATAAATGCCGAACACCAGCGGCCGGCGGGGAAATTGCAACCACTACCTGTGCCAGAGTGGAAATGGGAGCGGATCACCATGGACTTTGTCACCGGTTTTCCGCGTTCGCAGCAGGGGCACGACACCATCTGGGTCATCGTAGATCGGTTAACGAAGTCAGCTCACTTCTTACCCATTCACACGACGTGGACACGAGACCGGCTGGCTCAGGTCTACATTAGTGAGATCGTGAGGTTGCATGGGGTGCCGGCATCGATCACTTCAGACAGAGACACGCGGTTTGTCTCGAACTTCTGGCAGAGTCTACAGCGAGCGTTGGGGACCAAACTGCACTTCAGCACAGCCTTTCACCCCCAGACGGATGGACAATCTGAGCGAGTGATCCAGATCCTAGAGGACATGCTTCGGGCCTGTGTGCTTGACTTAGGGGACGGATGGTCGCGCTACCTACCACTCGTGGAGTTCGCCTACAACAACAGCTATCAGGCTAGCATCCAGATGGCGCCGTACGAAGCTTTATACGGCCGACGTTGTCGGTCCCCGATCTGTTGGGACGACTTGGGGGAGCGAAAATTCTTGGAGCCGGACTTGGTTGAAGAGACCGAGGAAAAGGTGCGCCTCATCAGGCAGCGGTTGGTGACCGCCCAGAGCCGACAAAAGAGCTACGCAGACCAGAGACGCCGCTGCTTGGAGTTCCAGGTGGGGGAGCACGTGTTACTGCGGGTTTCCCTGTCCAAAGGGGTGAAGCTGTTCGGGCTGAGAGGCAAGTTGAGCCCACGGTATGTGGGGCCTTTTGAGATCTTGGAGCGCATCGGCCCTGTGGCCTATCGCCTTGCCCTACCGCCAAACCTCGACCGGATTCACGACGTGTTCCACGTGTCCATGCTTCGAAGGTACCTTCCCGACCCATCGCGGGTGCTCGATGTCACCGCGGTCGAGCTTAGAGAGGACCTGAGCTTTGAGGAAATACCGGTGTGGATCGTAGCACGGGAAGACAAGAAGTTGCGCAACCGGACGATCCCCTATGTGAAGGTGCTTTGGAGTAACCAGGAAAAACGTGAAGCGACCTGGGAACCAGAGTCGAAGATGAGGGAGTGCTATCCAGATCTTTTCGCTGCGGACCAGGAATAAGTTTCGAGGACGAAACTTGTTCTTAGTGGTGAGTGATGTAAGACCCGCCTTTCATTTTGGTAATTTAGTGTTTACTTCACTTTTAGCGGTCCGGCGGAGGAGTTATTAATTCGTTCTTTTCTGGGCAGCCCGTCGTGGCTCGCGGGTATTTCTAGGTGCCAGTGCTCGCGAAACGGGGAACGGTGGCGTGATCGGATTCGAATTCCGACCCCGGGGTCTCCCAGAAATAATTTGCGAAGCTAGCGATCATTTTGGACGCTCCGGGATCCGTGCTGGTGATCTGCACGGTTATCGAGGTAATCTGGACCCGCCATTTTGATTCCTGATGGGCTGGGACGTGATTCGGGGACTTAGACGTTTGATCCGTTCGCTTCGTTTGCCATGTTAGGTTAGACGAGATACGATCAAAAAGGGGAAAGAGGACAAAAAATCCCCAACCCTCTTCCTCTCGCTTTCTAGACGGCGGCTTCGTGATCCGGACGGTTGAGTAAGAAGGAGGAAAAGGAACCCAACCCTTTTTCGCTCTCTCTTCAAATTTTCGGCGCAGAGCTCCAACGTGGGGATCCGGGGGATAAGGGCGGAGGTTGGCTATTCTGCGGGTTGATCGGGCGAAGGTGGACGATGTGAGGACCCGAATCCCCACTTAAGAGATTACTGTCGGTTTAGTGGCCTTTGGGAGCGTTTGTGCGCGTGTCGGGCCCAAGAAATGAATTTGTGATGCAATTTGGGATTTAGTTGCATCACTGGTGGCCTGCGTGGTGTGTCGGCGTGTTCGCGCGCAATTTGGACACAAGTGTTGGACTTTGGACTTATCAGGAGATCCCGTGGGAAATTCGAGGACCCGTCGAGTGTTTACAGGTGATTTCGCGCGACGCGGATGTCAAATTTGGACTCAGGGCGAAGTTTGGATGAAAGATCACCTCTCCGGTCGCCTTCGGGAATTTTTAGAGTTGGAATTTGGCAAATCGGACTTCAGATTTGGACCCGGCGCGAAAATCGGATCAAGTGGGCTATCCGGGGGCATTCGGCAAAATTTTGGATGAGAATTTGGAGAAATGGGCATCGTTTTTTGATTCAGCGTGCGAAATCGTTGAGAATGGGCTATTTACTTGTTTGTTTTGGAGCCCGATTGAGTTGCACGTTTTTCGAGGCATCGCGGCATGTTTCCCGAGGCGAGGCGCGACACGGAAACCGAGGTGGGCGGCGGCGCAGTTTTGCAGTGCGCGCCAGCTGGCGCGCTTTGGGAACGCGCGCCTGCGCGGGTCAGCGCAGGGGCCGCCACGTGGCGGCCCCCCGTTGGCGCCCGCGCGGGCGTGGGGGACACGCGCCCGTGTGGCGCCCGGGGTGTCCCGCGCCTGCACGGGCGCGGTGTCACGCGCCCGTGTGGCGCGCAGTCTACGCGCCCGCGTGGCGCGCAGTCTGCGCGCCCGCGTGGCGCGCTTGGGTGCGCGCCACGTGGCGCCCGGGGCGCGTGCGTGCACCCGGTGCACGAGCCCCGGGTTTGTGGACCGGTGTTGGGGCCTCCCCATTGGTAGCCGCCGTGGACCGGACCCGTGGACCGGGTCCGTGGACCAACCCCCCCCTTTTCTCTTTTTTCTTCTTCTTTTTCTTTCTCCCCTAAGCGCCATTTCTCCTCCTTTCCTTTTCCTTCTTCTTCACCCGAGCGAGAGGGAGATTGAGGAAGGAGATGGTGGGTGGTGCGGCGATGCGTCGTGGACTTCGTGGAGCGCGCGGGGTTTTCTAACGGAGCGGTTGGGCGGCGCGACGCAGTCGGGTAGGTCCCGTGTGCTAATTTTACGGTGTTTTTGGCACAGTTTGGGGCGTTCTTTTGGACAGTAAATGACCCTCTTGCTTTTATCTGTGTTAGGGACCGTGTTCTGCACCATTTTGCGTGCGATCTCCGAAGCCGTGCACCGTTTTGCATGCGGACTCCGTTTTGCGTGCGATTTTCGGCACCGTGCTCCATTTTGCGTGCGGTCTCTGACGCCGTGCACCGTTTTGCGTGCGGACTCCTTTTTGCACGCGGGTTTCGGCACCGTGCTCCGTTCTGCGTGCGGTCTCCGGCACCGTGCTCCGTTTTGTGTTCGGACTCCGGCGGCGTGCACTGTTTTGGGTACGGACTTCGTTTTGCGCGCGGGTTTCGGCACCGTGCTTCGTTTTGCGTGCGGATCGCGTGGAGGCCAATTGCAAGTGTCTACGAGCAATTGGTGGCAAATCAAGGTGGGTGGCCTTATCTCCAAGTTTTATGGACTGTACAGTAATTCTACTGATGTAGGACTATGCATGATAGTTTATTCCCTTGTGTAGCATGATAGATTGTAGGAATTGTTATTCCTTTTATCATCTGTTAATATAGTTATCTTGGAACTTGACCTAGCACCCCCGTCATATGTTGCATGTGTAACCAGACCAGTAGAAAACCCTCACTTGGGCTAGGGTTATTTATGTTTAGACACCCACACTGTTTTTCTATTCCTGGACAAAGTGTTATCCTCGCCCTGGTAGTAGGCCGAGAGGTCGGGACTGTCTTTTAGTGTGGGATGCATTTGCACTCGTGCTTGGGAGCAGAGTGGAGTCTGGTAGTTGTAGTGGGTTGCTTATCCGTGCCGGGAGCCGTTTGGGTAAACGGTAGTCCCGGGAGGTCTTGTATCCCTGTTGTGCTGTCGTGGGAGGGAGACGTTGAGCAGACGGTAGTCCCGGGCCGACAAGTATCTTCCGGTCAGTGTTGTTGGGAACCGTTGTGGTTGACGGTGGTCCCAGGTCATTGAGTGTTGTCCGACTAGTGTTGTTAGCCTGAGTTGTGGGTCGTTCCTGGCTGTGGAGTACTTCCAGCCAGTGTGCTTTGTGCTGCGAGCTGTTGGAGAGGCTAGTGTCTCGTGTTTCGTGTTAGCTGATCAGTTGAGTCGTCGAGAGTGCTCCGGCTGTTGTGCAAGATATTTGGGGATCTTGAGTCCTACCGTTCTGAGAGTGAGCGTGGATCTTGACTTTAGCCTGCTTATGCCAATGTTTGATACTCTATGCCGCGCCGTTTTCCTCAGTTGGAGTCGCGTCCCTGAGATGTCGCTGTGGATACGATGGTTGGCCTGTTGAGGCAGTTTTCCGTAGTGGATGCAACGATGGGCCTGTTGAGGCAGTTTTGCGCGAGGGGTGAGTTAGTCGGACAGGACGCCCCACGTAAATCCCGTCCTCATGTGGATGTGTGGTAGTGGGCAGGTGCGTTCCTAGTCAACAGGCGCAGGCTTGACTGGACCCTATGAGGCAGTCAGTTCGTTTGGGTCGATTGAGCACCTTGGGTGCGTGTGGTCACATTTACTTTTATCTGTTCCACTTTTTGAGCACCTAGATGAGGCATGGTAGCTGTAGAGTAGCTCCAGCTTTTCTTGTTCAGATTTCATTGCACTGTTATCTTTTGCCTCTAGTAGACTTGGTGGGTAGACCGTTGGGCTTGTTGACGGCACCCACTGAGAACTACTGTGGGAAGTAGTTCTCACACCCGTCGTGGTGTCTTTTTTCCCCGGAACTTCTTCTCCTGTTCCTGTTGCTCCAGTTGCTGATCCTTCTGACCGAGGCGAGGGAGTCGCGAGCTAGTTCCCTACCCGTCGTTGGAGTGTAGCGATACCCCTTCAGAGGAGAGCTTCAATAGATTAGTTTACTTCTTTTTTCTCTGTTGAGAGACCTTTGTTGTGAGGTATAGAGTTGTACTTTATTTTACAGTTTGAGAGACTGATGTAGTGAGGATATTTGTATTGAGAGCTTGTACACCGATGTATTTTATCAGAGATATCTCCCTTTTGAGTTTTGTACCCGAGGACTTGTTATACGATCGTATTTGGGAGATGGATATTGTATTATTTTCAGTTGTACAGTGTTTGGATTTCAGTTTTTAGTAGTTTACTTTCAGCTCTGACTTCTGTGTACTGTAGTTAATTCTTTTTGCAGGTTAGACGCTTCGTCTGTACGGCAGTTTCCGTACAGATGGCGGATCTGTTAGCGAGCCCGGGTCGCAGTTTCGACCCCGGGGCGTGACAGATTAGAGTGGTATCAGAGCCTAGGTTGTTGTAGGTCGTGGGGGACTTAGAAACCCTAGGCTTGTGGCTGGACATTAGGATGACTATGTGAGAGTCGTGACTTAGCGAGAGTCCTGATTGAGTTTTATACCTCTCCCAAGAGACGGGATGAGTGATTGGCATGTTTATTCTCCTAAGCGATTATATTGGCTGCAGACAACATAATGCTATGGGACGGATGACATGTGTTAGACTTTCGCTGGATTGGGTCGTATGGTTGTTGTGTCCTGACGTTTGTTATTGTGCAGTGGACTACGATACTCCTGGGACGTCGTGTTGTGAAGAGGACACACCCCGCACCTGATGATTACCCGAGCAGCGGGAGGCAGAGCTTTCAGAGCAGAGCGAGACCCAGGAGTTTGTGTGTTGAGATAGTTTCCCACTTTAACCGAGAAGGGCCGAATCCCTGAACGGTAAAGGATCGAGAACTTCGATAGGCTGAGCCTAGAGTCTGTTCTTGTTTGATTGGGGTTCTAGGCACCGGTCTATCAGGATTTTCGGATCTTTGCCGCGTCAGTCGGTTCTTCTCGCCTAAGAGTGGCGTGTTGTTGTGGGAGCCGTTTGGAGTGACGGCGGTCCCAGCTGTGTAGATACTTTCCACTGGCCAAGTTACCAGGTGGGCACACGCCCTGGCCGAGTTACCAGGAGGATACTTTCCACTGGCCGAGCTACCAGATGGATACACTGCCCCTGGTCGAGTTACCAGGTGGGCACATGCCCCTGGCAGAGTTACCAGGTGGGCAAATGCCCTGGCCGAGTTACCAGGAGGATACTTTCCACTGGCCGAGCTACCAGATGGATACACTGCCCCTGGTCGAGTTACCATGTGGGCACATGCCCCTGGCCGAGTTACGAGGTGGGCACATGCCCTGGCCGAGTTACCAGGAGGATACTTTCTACTGGCCGAGCTACCAGATGGATACACTGCCCCTGGTCGAGTTACCAGGTGGGCACATGCCCCTGGCAGAGTTACCAGGTGGGCACATGCCCTGGCCGAGTTACCAGGAGGATACTTTCCACTGGCCGAGCTACTAGATGGACACATTGCCCCTGGCCGAGTTACCAGGTGGGCACATGCCCTGGCCGAGTTACCAGGAGGATACTTTCCACTGGCCGAGCTACCAGGTGGGTACATACCCCTGGCCGAGTTACTAGGTGGGTACATGCCTTGGTCGAGTTACCAGGTGGTTGCTTTAGTGAGATTGAGATGGTCTGACAGGACGCCGAGATTTGGTGGCATCGAGTTCATCCTGTTGGACTACCGGGAGCGCAGTTGTTGACTTGGAACCAGTTTCGTGCTTTGCTGCTCAGGGCCTTCTTTCCTGACAGTGTAAGCAGAAACTGGAAGGGGATCTTAGACTCCTGCAGCAGGGGAGTCGACCACTTTTGGAGTATGTTCGCGAGTTTTGCGATTGTTGAGCCGTGTACCCCTTGTCGCCTGGATGAGGCCCAGGAGGTAGAGCTAGTTGAGAAAGGACTACATCGGAATATCTATCACTTGGTGTATTCTCGGCGGGTGCCGACGTTAGATGCAGCGATTGAGCATGCTTAGCGGGTTGACCGAGGATCAGTGATCATGTCAGAGATAGACGGAGCGCCAGGGACCAGCTCCGGGGAGAGGCATCCAGTGCCGCCTGATTTTGGACAGTCGAGTAGATCGAGACCCCGGGGCCGCCACGATTCCAGTCTGAGGGTCGTGAGTCTCAGAGGAGACAGAGACCAGGAGGTTCTCCACAGCCGATGTATCAGCAGCAGCAGCGGGATGACTGTGTCCTTTGTGGTGGGCCGCATTTTGCGCTGTAGTGTGACCACAGGCAGGAAACAGATCATGGTCTTGTCCTAAAGCGGGATCAATAGTCGCTTGGGCAGCTTCGGCTCCTCCTCCTCCGCTCTTCCAGACAGGCGGAGCTTCGACAGGTTATGGCCAGATAGTTAGGGCCACTTCTTCGCGGCAGTCCGACGGACGACCACCCCCGAGCGGGAGCGTCTATGTCGCACAGGATGAGGATTCGGGGGCAGCTAGCCACGTGGTGGCAGGTATTAATCTTATCTCCCCTACACGCACTTGAGCGTTATTTGTTACCGCAGCATCGCATTCATTTCTTCTGTAGGGCATTTGCATTGTTGTATGGGCTAGAAATAGGACCCTTAGCTTGTGCTCGTGAGGTTCAGATACCTGATCACGTGTTGCACATAGATGGGTGTTGTTGGTCCTGCCAAGTGCAGTAGGGCCCTGGTTTTTGCCTGTTGATCTTTTGGCCCTTCCTCAGCTCCGGGATTTCGAGGTAGTGTTGGGTATAGGACTGTGAGGATCTGAGACCTTGATGCTTGAGTGATGCCACATCGTTGATACACGGTGGTGATGCCATACCGTTGATACACGGTGGTGATGCCACACCATTGATACACGGTGGTGATGCCATACCGTTGATACACGGTGGTGATGCCACACCGTTGATACACGGTGGTGATGCCACACCGTTGATACACGGTGGTGTTGCCACACCGTTGATACATGGTGGTGATGCCACACCGTTGATACACGGTGGTGATGCCACGCTGTTGGTGCACGGCAGTGATGCCACGTTGTAGGTACACAACGGTGAGAGTTTTTGGATGGTTCGGACTTTTGACTGCGAGTTTGGGCATCAGCTTTATGATCGCCTTGCGAGCCAATTTTCAGTCCCGTTCACCGACGGTTTGGTCCCCGTCAGGGTGTTCTTTATTAGTTGAGGGATCGACTTCGACCCGTGGGTCCGTTGGGGTTATGATAGCATGTTGAGTGACCAACTGTGGCATGAGATTGTGTCTCTTGAGGATCCCTTTTGAGGTTAGCCTGCAGTTGAGTAGTCCACTCGGGTGGTTTTGGATCGGGAAGTAACCGATTGAAGACCCCAGCTTATTGGATTCCTTTCCTTATTGGATGAATGTGTGGGTATGCTTCGGGTCGCCTTGTTTAGGTTGGCACCATGATGTGGTTTGATGCGTGTTGCACTAGTGGTCATTTCCGTTTCCACCAGCCTTTTACTGGAGCCCCTTGGGTATTTCACGTCTCAGCTCAGGAGTGATGTGTTTTTTTTCCTCGCCCGTGATTTACTTACCCCTTTGAGATCTGTGATTGTTGGAGTACGAGGGACGCCCGTTGTAATTTCTGGCTCGAGAGATGAGAGAATTGCACATCGGGCCATACCGTACTTGTTGTTGTTGTTGTTGCAGAGTAATCACGGGGAGTGAGTGGTGTTTCGAGAGCTGGAGGCGTATTGATGGAAATCTACCCGCGGTATTTGTGACTCCTGATGGACTTGATATAGTTTCGAGTACGAAACTTTCTTTTAGTAGGGGAGGATGTGAGGACCCGAATCCCCACTTAAGAGATTACTGTCGGTTTAGTGGCCTTTGGGAGCGTTTGTGCGCGTGTCGGGCCCAAGAAATAAATTTGTGATGCAATTTGGGATTTAGTTGCATCACTGGTGGCCTGCGTGGTGTGTCGGCGTGTTCGCGCGCAATTTGGACACAAGTGTTGGACTTTGGGCTTATCAGGAGATCCCGTTGGAAATTCGAGGACCCGTCGAGTGTTTAGAGGTGATTTCGCGCGACGCGGATGTCAAATTTGGACTCAGGGCGAAGTTTGGATGAAAGATCACCTCTCCGGTCGCCTTCGGGAATTTTTAGAGTTGGAATTTGGCAAATCGGACTTCAGATTTGGACCCGGCGCGAAAATCGGATCAAGTGGGCTATCCGGGGGCATTCGGCAAAATTTCGGAGGAGAATTTGGAGAATTGGACATCATTTTTGGATTCAGCGTGCGAAATCGTTGAGAATGGGCTATTTACTTGTTTGTTTTGGAGCCCGTTTGAGTTAAGCGTTTTACGAGGCATCGCGGCACGTTTCCCGAGGCGAGGAGCAACACAGAAACCGAGGTGGGCGGCGGCGCGCTGCGCAGTGCGCGCCAGCTGGCGCGCGTTGGGAACGCGCGCTTGCGCGGGTCAGCGCAGGGGCCGCCACATGGTGGCCCCCCGTTGGCGCCCGCGCGGGCGTGGGGGACAGGCGCCCGTGTGGCGCCCGGGGTGTCCCGCGCCTGCACGGGCGCGGTGTCATGCTCCCGTATGGCGCGCGGCCTGCGCACCCTCGTGGCGCGCTTGGGTGCGCGCCACGTGGCACCTGGGGCGCGTGCGTGGACCCGGTGCACGCGCCCCAGCTTTGTGGACCGGTGTTGGGGGCTCCCCATTGGTAGCCGCTGTGGACCGGACCCGTGGACCGGGTCCGTGGACCAACCCCCCCTTTTCTCTTTTTTCTTCTTCTTCTTCTTTCACCCCCGAGTGCCATTTCTCCTCCTTTCCTTTTCCTTCTTCTTCACCCGAGCGAGAGGGAGATTGAGGGAAGAGATGGTGGGTGGTGCGGCGGTGCGTCGTGGGCTTCGTGGATCGCGCGGGGTTTTCTAACGGAGCGGTTGGGCGGCGCGGCGCAGTCGGGTAGGTCCCGTGTGCTAATTTTACGGTGTTTTTGGCACAGTTTGGGGCGTTCTTTTGGACAGTAAATTGACCCTCTTGCTCTTATCTGTGTTAGGGACCGTGTTCTGCAACGTTTTGCATGCGATCTCCGATGCCGTGCACCGTTTTGCGTGCGGACTCCGTTTTGCGTGCGGTTACCGGCATCGTGCTCCATTTTGCGTGCGGTCTCCGACACCGTGCACCGTTTTGCGTGCGGACTCCGTTTTGCGTGCCGTTTCCGGCATCGTGCTCCGTTTTGCGTGCGGCCTCCGACGCCGTGCACCGTTTTGCGTGCGGACTCCGTTTTGCGCGCGGGTTTCGGCACCGTGCTCCGTTCTGCGTGCGGTCTCCGGCACCGTGCTCCGTTTTGCGTGCGGACTCCGGCGGCGTGCACCGTTTTGCCTACGGACTCCGTTTTGCGCGCGGGTTTCAGCACCGTGCTTCGTTTTGCGTGCGGATCGCGTGGAGGCCAATTGCAAGTGTCTACGAGCAATTGGTGGCAAATCGAGGTGGGTGGCCTTATCTCCAAGTTTTATGGACTGTACAGTAATTCTACTGATGTAGGACTATGCATGATAGTTTATTCCCTTGTGTAGCATGATAGATTGTAGGAATTGTTATTCCTTTTATCATCTGTTAATATAGTTATCTTGGAACTTAACCTAGCACCCCCGTCATATGTTGCATAGGTAACCAGACCAG
This sequence comes from Tillandsia leiboldiana, assembly GCA_029204045.2. Classification (NCBI taxonomy): domain Eukaryota; kingdom Viridiplantae; phylum Streptophyta; class Magnoliopsida; order Poales; family Bromeliaceae; genus Tillandsia; species Tillandsia leiboldiana. Next base: position 22,303,481 of record CM055070.1, read on the forward strand.
TAGAAAACCCTCACTTGGGCTAGGGTTATTTATGTTTAGACACCCACACTGTTTTTCTATTCCTGGACATAGTGTTATCCTCGCCCGGGTAGTGGGCCGAGAGGTCGGGACTGTCTTTTAGTGTGGGATGCATTTGCACTCGTGCTTGGGAGCAGAGTGCAGTCTGGTAGTTGTAGTGGGTTGCTTATCCGTGCCGGGAGTCGTTTGGGTAAACGGTAGTCCCGGGAGGTCTTGTATCCCTGTTGTGCTGTCGTGGGAGGGAGCCGTTGAGCAGACGGTAGTCCCGGGCCGACGAGTATCTTCCGGTCAGTGTTGTTGGGAACTGTTGTAGTTGACGGTGGTCCCAGGTCGTTGAGTGTTATCCGACCAGTGTTGTTAGCCTGAGTTGTGGGTCGTTCCTGGCTGTGGAGTACCTCCAGCCAGTGTGCTTTGTGCTGCGAGCTGTTGGAGAGGCTAGTGTCTCGTGTTTCGTGTTAGCTGATCAGTTGAGTCGTCGAGAGTGCTCCGACTGTTGTGCAAGATATTTGGGGATCTTGAGTCCTACCGTTCTGAGAGTGAGCGTGGATCTTGACTTTAGCCTGCTTATGCCAATGTTTGATACTCTATGCCGCGCCGTTTTCCTCAGTTGGAGTCGCGTCCCTGAGATGCCGCTGTGGATACGATGGTTGGCCTGTTGAGGCAGTTTTCCGCAGTGGATGCAACGATGGGCCTATTGAGGCAGTTTTGCGCGAGGGGTGAGTTACTCAGACAGGACGCCCCACGTAAATCCCGTCCTCATGTGGATGTGTGGTAGTGGGCAGGTGCGTTCCTAGTCGACAGGCGCAGGCTTGACTGGACCCTATGCGGCAGTCAGTTCGTTTGGGTCGATTGAGCACCTTGGGTGCGTGTGGTCACATTTACTTTTATCTGTTCCAATTTTTGAGCATCTAGATAGAGGCATGGTAGCTGTAGAGTAGCTCCAGCTTTTCTTGTTCAGATTTCATTGCACTGTTATCTTTTGCCTCTAGTAGACTTGGTGGGCAGACCGTTGGGCTTGTTGACGGCACCCACTGAGAACTACTGTGGGAAGTAGTTCTCACACCCGTCGTGGTGACTTTTTCCCCAGGAACTTCTTCTCCTGTTCCTGTTGCTCCAGTTGCTGATCCTTCTGACCGAGGCGAGGGAGTCGCGAGCTTGTTCCCTACCCGTCGTTGGAGTGTAGCGGTACCCCTTCATAGGAGAGCTTCAGTAGATTAGTTTACTTCTTTTTCCTCTGTTGAAAGACCTTTGTTGTGAGGTATAGAGTTGTACTTTATTTTACAGTTTGAGAGACAGATGTAGTGAGGACATTTATATTGAGAGCTTGTACACCGATGTATTTTATCGGAGATATCTCCCTTTTGAGTTTTGTACCCGAGGACTTGTTATACGATCGTATTTGGGAGATGGATATTGTATTATTTTCAGTTGTACAGTGTTTGGATTTCAGTTTTTAGTAGTTTACTTTCAGCTCTGACTTCTGTGTACTGTAGTTAATTCTTTTTGCAGGTTAGACGCTTCGTCTGTACGGCAGTTTCCGTACAGATGGCGGATCTGTTACCGAGCCCGGGTCGCAGTTTCGACCCCGGGGCGTGACAGACGATCCTCTTCCTCCACCTCTTCTCGCGAATCGAAGGTGAGCTTTTCCGTTTTGTTTAGGTGTTGCGAGGTTGGCATGTTCTTGACGGTCGTTTTCGAGGACGGGGATCATCGAGCCGCCGCTGCCATCGTAGAGGCGCTGCCGGCAACGCGGGGCCACCCGCAGGCAGGACACCCGCGCGGGATGGGGCCGCGCGGGGTTGCCCGTGCCTGTGGGCTGCGCGCCTGAGCGGATCGGTGCCGCGCGGGGCCGCCCGTAGGTGGGGCGCCCGCGCAGGCTGGCGCCGCGCGGGGTTGCCAGCGCATGCGGGCAGCGAGCCGCGCCGATCGAGGCCGAGCAGGGCCGCCCACAGGTGGGGCGCCCGCGCGGGCTGGCGCCGCGCGGGGTCGCCCGCGCCTGCGGGCAGCGCACCAGCGCGGCGCCGCCCGCAGGTGGGGCGCCCGCGTGGGCTGGCGCCGCGCGGGGTCGCCCGTGCCTGCGGGCAGCGAGCCGCGTTGACCGAGGCCGCGCGGGGCCGCCTGTGCGGGCTGGCGCCGGGCGGGGTCGCCTGCGCTTGCGGGCAGCGAGCCGAGCGGACCGAGGCCGCGCGGGGCCGCCCGCAGGTGGGGCGCCCGCGCGGGCTGGCGCCGCACGGGGTCGCCCGCGACTGTGGGCAGCGCACCCGCGCGGGCTGGCGCCGCGCGGGGTCGCCCGCGACTGCGGGCAGCGCACCCGCGCGGACCGTGTTATATCCCGACGATCCGCAAACCGCCGGTGATGGGTTATCTCTGAGGCGTGGATGGCGGTGAGGATGACGGTCGACGCGAGGGAATTCCGGACGACCCCGCACCCGTCGGTGATGAGAATGCTCTGAGACGTGGTGTCGGGGAGGATGATGGGGCTCGGTAGAAGAGGGAAAGAACAGAATTGGGGGGGAGAAGGATTGAGTAGAAGGAAGGGTTTTGAGGAAGAAAGAGGAAGAAGAGAGTAAGGGGGAGTTGAGGAAGCATATTACTATTTCATTGATAATTCTCTCTTACTTACAATCACTCTTATATACTCCTCTCCCCTAATCTACGATTTGCTATATTGAGATGTTTACACTAAAATATCTGGAATGCTAATTCTAGTTACTGGGCCTCTAAGGCTTATTTTGCTAACAGTTGGGCTCAGAAAGTGGGCCCCCACTGCTCCTACTAGGTGATGCTAAAAGTGGCTCAATGGGCCTCCGCCTGAGGCCCGCTGTGGCCTTTGCTCCCGCTTCTCCCGACCGAGGTGATCATTACACTATCCTACAGTAAGTTAAAATCCCTACTTGCTGGATCCCTCCGAACCACTTCCCTGTTGACCGCTCTCTCTCCACTTCCCCCCTTTTTCCCTTTCGCTTCTCTCCTCGCCATCTAGGGTTTGGGCCTTCGGTCGTTACACACCCTCCCCCTCAACACGATCCTTGCCCTCAAGGATCGAACTCCGGAAATTGCCTCTTGAGAGCCCAGTAGTCCTCCCATATAGCTTCGGCTTCATCCAGATTGCTCCACTTGACGAGGACTTGCGTCGTTGCCCGCTTACCGCGACGCGCTAGGCGTCGATCAAGTACCCTCTCTGGCGCCGCCAAGATCTGGCCCTCTTCGCTAACCTGGGGTGCCGCCGGTGAGATCTGTGCCTTCTCCGGAACTCCTTTCTTGAGCAGAGAGACGTGGAACACCGGGTGCACTCGAGATCCTTCAGGGAGCTGCAGTCGGTATGCCACCGGCCCGATCCGCTCCAGTACCTTGAAAGGCCCGAAGTATTTGGCGGTAAGTTTGAGATGGTGCCTCAGGGCAACACTGCTCTGGCGGTAGGGTTGGAGCTTCAGGTAAACATCTTCCCCTTCTTGGTACTCCTTGTCGACCCTTTTCCTGTCGGCATTTTGCTTCATCCTATTTTGTGCCTCCTTCAGTCTCGCCCGCAGTAAGTGTACCATCTTCTCTCTTTCAAGGTTCCACTCTTCTACTGTGGGTCCGACGTTCACATTCAAGTGAGCCAATGGGTATGCCGGGGGGGGGGGTGGGTATCCATACATGGCCTGAAACGGGGTCATCCCTAAGGCGGAGTGGTGGTTGGTGTTGTACCACCACTCTGCCAGGGTTAGCCACCTGTGCCATTTGCGCGGTTGTTGGAAGCACATGCAGCGCAAGTAGGTCTCTAAGCACCTGTTAACCCGTTCAGTCTGGCCGTCGGTTTGCGGGTGATACGCCATACTCATGTGTAGCTTGACCCCCATAAGCTTGAATAGTTCCTGCCATATCTGGCTTGTGAATATTTTATCGCGATCTGATATGATCCCTTGGGGAAGCCCGTGCAATCGGTAGATAGTATCCATAAAGGCTCTAGCCACCTCTTGAGCATCGTAGGGATGCGTGAGCATAATAAAGTGTGCATACTTCGTGAGTCTGTCGACTACCACAAGTATGGTATCCTTTCCCTCGGATTTTGGCAGCGCTTCTATGAAGTCCATGCTGATGGATTGCCACGCTTATACAGGAATTTGCAGAGGTTGTAGCAATCCCGCGTACGGCGTCCCGTCGACCTTGTTTCTTATGCATACTTCGCACTCCTTTACCTTCTTCTCTATGTCCTGTTTCATGCCGGGCCAGTAAAACACCTGTTTCATCCTTCTATAAGTATGATTCATACCGGAGTGCCCGCCTAGAGCCGAGGCGTGCATCTGATCCATGAGTCGCACCCTTAGATCCCCCGAGCTCCCTATATAGATCCTTCCCTTGTATTTGAGTACTCCCTGCTGTAGGGTAAAATTTGGTTGAGCATCTGGGCTTAACAGCAGTTGGGTGATTGTATGCCGCACCTGTGCATTTCCTTCATAGCTATCTACCACTTCCTGGACCCAAGAGGGGATGATGGCAGTAATGGCATTGTCGTCTCCTTCTTCCCTCCTCCTTCTTGAGAGGGCATCAGCCGCGATGTTCTCCTTCCCCTTCTTATACTGGATTGTGTAGTCCATCCCCATAAGTTTGAGCATCCCTTTTTGTTGTACTGCGGTGGTTATTCGCTATTCCAGCAAGTACTTTAGACTCTCGTGGTCCGTCTTAATGATAAATGGTTTGGAGCTGAGGTAATGCCTCCACTTTGTCACGGCTAGAAGTATGGCTAAACACTCTTTTTCATATGTCGACAGCCCCATGTTGCGCGGGCTGATCGCCTTGCTAAGATAGGCCAGCGGCTTCCCGTCTTGAGTAAGCACAGCCCCGATACCATTACCACATGCATCCACCTCGATAGTAAATGGTTTGGTGAAGTCGGGCATTGCCAACACCGGGGCTGTTGTCATTACCTCCTGCAGCCTTTCGAATGCTTTTTGTGCTTTGTCATTCCATGCGAAGTTGTCTTTCTTTAGAAGCTCGGTAAGAGGTTTGCTTAATCCCCCATAACCTTTAATAAACCTCCGATAGTATCCCGTGAGGCCGAGGAAACCCCGCAATTCTCGCACGGTTTTGGTTACGGGCCATTCTTTCATTGCAGCCACCTTGTCGGGGTCGGTAGCCACTCCTTCTCTCGATATGATGTGGCCCAAAAACTCCACTTTCTCCTGCCCAAAAGTGCACTTGGTCCTCTTGGCAAAGAGTCGGTTATCCCTCAACACCCCCAGCACAGTTTTAAAATGAGCTATATGATCGGAAAGCGATTTACTATAAACGAGTATGTCGTCAAAGAATACGAGCACAAACCTCCCGAGGTACGGCTCGAACAGGCTGTTCATGATAGCTTGGAAAGTCGAGGGGGCATTCGTTAACCCAAAGGGCATTACCAGAAATTCGTAATGGCCTTGGTGGGTTTTGAACGCGGTCTTGTGCACCTCTTCGGGATTCATCCTGATTTGGTGGTAGCCGGAGCGCAAATCGATTTTTGAGAAATAATGAGAGCCCCCCAACTCATCCAACAAGTCGTCGATCAATGGTATTGGGTATTTATCCTTCACAGTGGCCTTGTTTAGGTGTCTGTAATCCACACAGAGCCTCCAAGTCTTGTCCTTCTTCTTGACTAAGAGTACGGGCGACGCATAGGGGCTGGTGCTCTGCCGGATTATGGAATTCTGCAGCATCTCCTTTATCTACTTATCAATCTCCTCCTTCTCCTCATGAGTATATCTGTAGGGCCTAAGGTTGACGGGTCTTGCTTCGATTTGTAAGGGGATCCTGTGATCTTGGGGCCTGCTGGGGGGTAAGCCCTGAGGTTCCTGAAACACATCGAGGTATAGATTGAGGACTTCTTGAATTTCCTTGGGAATTTCTACCCTCCCCCTGGTGGTTTCCTCGGGGTAGTATTTGCCGATGGCGCAACAATTCCCTTCTCTACTCTCTCTGTACCATTGTACCGCGGTCATAAGCTTCAGCTCCGCGGTGGTCGAGCTCAATTTAGATCCTTCGGCTATCCCCTTGAGGTTCATTGGTCGCCCCTCCTTGATAAATGACACCGAGTTATCGATGTAGTCGAACGTGACCCTCCCGTATTGCTTCAACCAGTCGATCCCCAGGATGATGCTGGAGCCATCTAACCTGATGACTCTTAACTCCGCCTGATAGCTTTCTCCCTGCATGGTCCATTGAAAATTAGAGCATTTGAGTTTGCTCATAACCTTATGGCCATCCGCGACGGTTACGATCAGAGGGCTGGCTGCTGTCATTGTTGCCTTGACCTCTTTAGCTACTTTGAAGTCTATGAAACTGTGGGTGCTGCCCGTTTCGATTAGAACTGTGACATTTTTTTCGCCCACTGCCCCTGGTACCTTGATGGTGTCGTGGGGGTTTTGACCGCTGAGAGCGTGCACTAAGATACCCACTTCTTCTTCTTCTTCTTCAGCCTCTGGGTTCCCCTCTTCTTCATCCTCCCATTGTAACAATTGTTCGTCGAACACCTCGTCGGGTTCCAAATAGGCCTTGATGTGGTGGAGGGATTTGGGTTGACACTGATGGCCTGGTTGGTATTTTTCGCCGCACTTGTAACAAAGCCCCGCGGCCCTCCTTTGTTCAAAGAGTTGCCTGCTAATGCCTTGCTGTTGGCTCGGGTATTGCCTTAGTGGCATGCCCTTATTTCCCTCCCCTGTTATAGCAGTCTTGGTAGAATTGTTGCCTTGATACGGGGCTGCTGAGGGCTTGTATGCTGGCTTGCTCTTTCTCATGATGATGGTTAAGGCCTGCTCGTGTAATTTGGCCTGTTCATACACCTCCTCGAGCGTGGTCGGTTGCGAGAGGTCGATAAATGGTACCAGCTCGTCTTTTAATCCACTAATATAGCTCTCGATAAAATGCTGCTCGCTAAGTGCAGGGTTGGAGTAAACCATTCGGGCTCGCAGATCTTCGAATTTTTCTTGATACCGCTCCACTGTGCCGGTTTGCGCCAATTTGTTAAATTCCCTGACCAACCTTCGGGTATCCGACCCTTCGAACCTACGGCAAGCTGCCTCCACTAGATCTTCCCAGGTAACATTGGGTTTGTCAATGAGGTACCCCTCCTTCCATTTATGGGCCCTCCCGGTAAAGTGCATCGTAGCTACCTCGACCCACTGTAACTCCGGTATTTGATAAATTTTGAAATACTGATCGCATTTTCTACTCCATTCTCGAGGTTCATCTCCGCTGAACAACGAAAACTCCAATTTAGGATAGGGGAGGTGAGTATTGGCTCGGTGGTATGGTTCTTCCATCCTTTCCTGGAACCGCCCTGGGCTCGGTAGGATGCCCTTCCCCCTTTCCTCAAACTGTGTGCGAGAGGAGCTTCCCGCTGCCTGTGTGTTAGCAGGTAGCTTGCCTTCTCTAATTGTGATCGGTTGGCTATTGGCGGTGGATATGCCGGTTGAGTGTGGGCTAGCTAACTGCGGTGGGGTTGTTAACAGCTTGAGTAACTGCTCATGCTTTCGGGCAGTCCCCTGGAGCAGTGCCTCGTGTCGCTTGGCCGCTTCGGCTTGCAGCGCTTCATGGTGCAGCTGGCTCTCCCGTTGCATTGCTTCCATCTGTTGATTTAAGGTACCAACCTTCTCTTCCAATTTGCCATCGTATTCCACTGCAAATTGTTGAAGCCTTTCCTCCAAGGTGCGTATGTGCTCTTGCATGTCCCTCATTCTGGTTCCTTCTGCCATTTTTATGTCTTCTATGGGCTTTCGGTTGTTGACTCTGGGCTTGTTTCTTTTCTTCGCCACTATTGTGTTGAGGGTAATTCGGGTGGGTCACGCTGGAGTGATCCTAGAGTACGCCCACCAGCTGTTCGACGGTATGCTTGAGTGGACTTCGAGTCCTCGGTGGTTTTGTTGCCTCTACTGATTGGCAGTGAGTTGCTTGTGGCCTCTCAATGAGTGTCCGGTTGCCTTGCTGGTTCGGAAGATTGCCTCCTGCACTCACGGTTGCCTGGTTGCCTTCGGTTCGGTTGCCTGCCTCTGGTACAGGATGGAAGCGCCGATCCCTGGGATCGTGCCGCTCTGATACCAATTATGTTATATCCCGACGATCCGCAACCCGCCGGTGACGGGTTATCTCTGAGGCGTGGATGGCGGTGAGGATGACGGTCGACGCGAGGGAATTCCGGACGACCCGGCACTCGTCGGTGATGAGAATGCTCTGAGACGTGGTGTCGGGGAGGATGATGGGGCTCGGTAGAAGAGGGAAAGAACAGAATTGGGGGGGAGAAGGATTGAGTAGAAGGAAGGGTTTTGAGGAAGAAAGAGGAAGAAGAGAGTAAGGGGGAGTTGAGGAAGCATATTACTATTTCTGTAAGACCCGGCTTTTCCTTAACCCTTCTGGTCACCCTCTTCTTGTAATGCCTGACCGGGGGCCTCATTTTTGGCATTTTTCCGGACAGACCGTCGGGGCCCGCAAATAATTTTAGGCGGTAGAGCTCGCGGAACGGAGCGCGTGGGCGCGATCGGTTTATTTTTCCGACTCCCGGTCTGACCAGAATTAATTCTCGAAGTTGGGGTCCCCCTTAGACGCCTCGGGATCCGTGTTGGCAGCCGCACACCTTTTAAGGTAAACCCTAATTCTCTTAGTATATATATGTAGCCGTGAGGGAAAGAGGATTAGGGTTCCTCTTATTTTTCTTTTGGTGGCCGCCTCTTTTCTTTTTCTTCCTCCCTCGTAGCCGCCGGCAAAGAGAAACCAAGCACACCGCAAGGGTGGACCGGTGGAGGCAAGCGGACGATCCCTCTCTTCCTCCTCTTTCGCACATCAAGGTGAGTCGGACGCGTTTCGTTTCGGGGGAATCTCCCTCTTTCTTTCTTTTGTTGGTCACGAGGAGGGAGGAGGCCCGGCGCCGTCGCGCACCGCGGGCCGCGCGCCCGCGCGGCGCTCGGCCGCGCGGGGCCGCCCGCAGGAGGGGCGCCCGCGCGGGCTGGTGCCGCGCGGGGCCGCCCCGCACCGCGGGCCACGCGCCCGCGCGGCGCACGGCCGCGCGGGGCCGCCCCGCACCGCGGGCCGCGCGCCCGCGCGGCGCTCGGCCGCGCGGGGGCCGCCCGCAGGAGGGGGCGCCCGCGCGGGCTGGTGCCGCGCGGGGCCGCCCCGCACCGCGGGCCGCGCACCCGCGCGGCGCTCGGCCGCGCGGGGGGCCGCCCGCAGGAGGGGGCGCCCGCGCGGGCTGGTGCCGCGCGGGGCCGCCCCGCACCGCGGGCCGCGCGCCCGCGCGGCGCTCGGCCGTGCGGGGCCGCCGCAGGAGGGGGGGCGCCCGCGCGGGCTGGTGCCGCGCGGGGCCGCCCCGCACCGCGGGCCGCGCGCCCGCGCGGCGCTCGGCCGCGCGGGGCCGCCCGCAGGAGGGGCGCCCGCGCGGGCTGGTGCCGCGCGGGGCCGCCCCGCACCGCGGGCAGCGCGCCCGCGCGGCACTCGGCCGCGCGGGGCCGCCCGCAGGAGGGGCGCCCGCGCGGGCTGGTGCCGCGCGGGGTCGCCCCGCACCGCGGGCAGCGCGCCCACGCGGCGCTCGGCCGCGCTGGGCCGCCCGCAGGAGGGGCGCCGCGCGGGCTGGTGCCGCGCGGGGTCGCCCCGCACCGCGGGCAGCGCGCCCGCGCGGCGCTCGGCCGCGCGGGGCCGCCCGCAGGAGGGGCGCCCGCGCGGGCTGGTGCCGCGCGGGGTCGCCCCGCACCGCGGGCCGCGCGCCCGCGCGGCGCTCGGCCGCGCGGGGCCGCCCGCAGGAGGGGCGCCCCGCGGGCTGGTGCCGCGCGGGGCTGCGCCCTGACAGGGTGTTCGTCGCACGGGCCGGTGCCGTGCGAAGAACTCCGCCGCACGCTGTAGGGAGTCGTTGTAAGTTTCGGACTTCTAAGTCTCGATTTGCCTATGTTCCTTCAGGAGTGCGGGACGCTGTGGGCGACTGGAGCACAGACGCGGACTGGACGAACGCAGGACGACGCACACAAGGTGGGTACGTTCCCGGGGGTTTCGGGAATGGGGTTTAACTGTTAGAAATAGCATGTTGGGGCAAGGTGGAATTGTCAGTCTCCTTCTGTTTATGCACTAACCCTGTTATGTTATGTTATGATACTCAATGTCAATCTGAGGCTCAAATTTGCTACACGCACACCCGCGGTTTGGCCACCGCAAGGGTGTGCTTTTCCGGAAAAGTGGTACGTTGACCCGTGTACCCCACGCGGAGGTGGCGTTAGGAATGGGGGCCCCCATGGGTGGGGGGTGTGAGCGGTGACGTCGAGGCAGGTGCTCGGCGGCCGAGGCAGGTGCTCGGCGGTGGGCATCGGGGAAGGTGCCCGATGTTGCTTTGTGAGGCAGGTGCTCGGCGGTGGGCATCGGGGAAGGTGCCCGATGTCGTAATGATACAGGGTGTGGTTAAGGTGGAAGGTGCATGGGAGGGATAGTTGCTCCGGTGTTTGTGGTTTGCCTTATCTTTGTTTACTACGCTTATCATGCTATTTCTAGTCACTGACTTCCCACTTCGTGACAGGTTCGTCCAGGGGCGAGTGCTAGGGCGCCGGTGAGGACGTTAGGGTGCTGATCTGATTTATGGGTGACTTCAGATACAGTGACTCTTCTTTCCCTTTTCTTTTATTATTCATGGTAGCTAGTTGTGGATTGCGACACCCCCGTGGGGTCGAAGTGGATGTTGCCCTTTTCTTCCTTTCTTTTTGAATAATTGAATGAATACTACGTTCTCTCTTACTTGGCCGTTTTGAACGATGAAAAACAAAGAAAACCGTTTGCGAAAACTATTTTTAAAACGTGGGTGTCGTGTGGGCACCAAGCTTTATAAACCTTGTGGGATTTATGTGTTTACGAACTGTTTTCACAAACGAGGGCATCGTGTGGATGCCGCTTTCAAAACCTTGTGATTATTTATCCTTTCAAAACACCGGCCTCTATGCTCTAAGTGAATGCTAGAATGTCACGTGAATTGTTTGGTTGTATGTGTACGAGACCCCAACTGATGTGGTTAGAGATTGTATGTACTACGCCTTGTGAGACACTTTGTAGTTGAGACGCCGTGCATATACAAAGGGGCCTCTGCTCATTTGCAGAGCGAATTTGTGTATGCGGCGGGTCTGTGCACGCGCCGGGGAGTAATGTTTTACAAAAAAAAATATATGGCTGAATCAGGGGCATCGGTGGCTCCTCTTCCGCGCGATTCGAACCCCCGGGGCGTGACAGATTAAGATGGTATCAGAGCGGTAAACTTTAACCACAACAGTCGGGGCCTAACATCCACGGGCGCAATACTCTGGCTACTGAGTAATAAAGTGAACACGGGATAAATAAAACGCGAGTGCTCGTTGGGGGAAAAAGGGGGGAGGGAATTAGTGTTCTTTTCTTTTCTCCCTCTAGTGCCAGCACTAGTGGCGTGCCGTCTTATTTAAACTAGGAGTAACTGGTTCGTGCAAATGTTCAGATCATGACCAGGACTAGATCCACAGCCGAGGACACGGGGGCGGACGCAGCGGAAGCGATGACTGCGGAGAATCAGCTCCTAAGGCAGCAGCTACAAGAGATGGCGGAACAGTTGGCAGCCCTGAACGACCGCGTGCGCCAACTGACGCAGCAACAGCAGGCCGCTGCGACGGCAGAGGTTGCCCCGGGCCCTCTCCCGGGGCCAGCTGCACCGGTGATGGAGACCGAAGGAGGGGCTGCCCCCACCCGGGCCTCGGCCCCAGAGGTGGCCCCTTCGACGGCAACGGCAGGGCCGGCGGCGACACCAATCGTCGGAATTGCTCCGAGTGTGACGGTAGTGTTACCCACTCCCGCCGCGACCGCCAACGTCGCGAAGGAGGGGGCGAACCTACCAAACGAGCGAGACCGTGTGCGCGCCAACCTGGCCGACTTCAAGAAATACGATCCGCCAACGTTCGAGGGGGGACACGACGGACCCCTGGGTTGTGGAGAAATGGGTGGATACGATGGAGAAATTATTCGAGGACCTATTGATGGAAGACCATGAGCGGGTCCCCCTGGCCGCCCACTTGCTCGAGGGGAACGCCCGCATTTGGTGGAAGACCGTACGCCCCGACTCTGCGTCGGGCGCTACCCTTCCGTCATGGACTACCTTTAAACAGCAGCTATTCGGGGCGTTCTTTACCAACAGCGTGAAGAAACAACTGGAGGACGACCTAAACCACATCAGGCAGGGAACCAAAACAGTAATGGAGTACCAGAGGGAGTTCGTGAGACTGGCGAACTGTGTCCCGTACGTCATTCGGGACGAATCCCATAAGGCACAACTGTTTGTGGATGGATTGAGGACTGACATTTTCCAAGTGGTGGACGCGGCGGATCTGCATACCTTTCAGGAGGTGGTCGACCGAGCCACCATCGTGGAGCGAGGCTTTGCCGTCACGCGCGCCCGAAGGGAAGGCTCCCACCAGCAAGACGACAGGAAGCGGACCCAGACGGCTTCAGGGGGAGGGGGCTCCTCCAGCGGGAATCGGCCCCCTAAGCGGTGGAGGCCCCAGCAAAGGACCAGGGGAGCGCCGGGAGAGGGACAACGCCCGGAGGACCGCTCATGCGTGATCTGCGGCGGGGCGCACCGAGTGATGGATTGCTCCAAGAGACAGGACCATTGTTTCCGATGTGGCAAGCAGGGACACTTCCGTTTCAACTGTCCCCTGAACCAAGGCACCACATCTTCAGCAGCCTCCGTGCCTTCACCCCAGCACGCAGGGCGGGGGAAAGCGCCAATGACGTCAGCCCCCAGACCGCCAGCACCCCGATCTGTAGGGGAAAAGCCACCGCCTTCGGGAGGCCGCGTCTATTCGATGGGTCAGCAGGAGACGCACCCGTCTGAGCACGTCGTCGCAGGTATCACTCTTGCTTCTGTTTATCGCGCTAGAACCCTTTTTGACACCGGAGCGACCCTCTCGTTTATGTCCCGAGACTTCGCACTGACCCATGATTTTGAGTTGAGACCCTTACCCAGTTTGATGACCGTACACACCGCGGGGGGATCCTTGGAGGCACGCAACATGGTGCCTTCCTGCCCTATATGGATGGGAAGGCTTCCGTGCCCCTGGGATCTGGTAGTCATTCCATTGAAAGAGTATGATGTAGTGCTCGGAATGGATTGGCTCACGTGGTACCTTGCGGTCATAGACTGCGAGAAGCGCGAGGTACGACTGATGTACCCCGATTTTCCGGAGAACGTGTACTTGGCTTACAAGAGCGCCTGTGCTTGCCTTACCAACCCCTGGAGAAGACTACGAAGTCTACTGCGATGCATCGCGAATAGGACTGGGAGGAGTACTAATGCAGCAAGGAAGAGTCATTGCCTATGCTTCAAGACAACTCAAGGATTACGAACAGAACTACCCGATCCATGACTTGGAGCTTGCCGCAGTGGTCTTCGTTCTGAAACTGTGGAGGCACTACCTCTACGGTGTGCATTGCAACGTGTTCTCGGACCACCAAAGCCTTAAGTACCTTTTCACCCAGAAGGAGCTTAACCTACGGCAGAGGAGGTGGTTGGAGCTACTGAAGGACTACGACTTAACCATCCAGTACCACCCGGGGAAAGCAAATGTGGTAGCCGACGCTCTAAGCCGAAAGGGACAAGCAGAAGGAACTTCGGCGGGCGCGATCACGCAGCAGAACGACTTGATCGCGGAATTTTCACGATTGAGGTTGGAAGTGGTACCAGCAGGGACGGTTGAGCGACTGTTGACCCTAACAGTCGCGCCGACCCTATTGGAGAGGATTCGGGAAGGCCAAGGTGCGGATCCGCAGCTACAGCTGGAACGAGATAGGATTTCACCGGAGCAAGAAGGAGACTTTGCAGTGGGAACGGACGGCACCCTTCGGTTCCGAGGGCGGATCTGCGTGCCCCATCTGCCGGATCTAAAGAAAGAAATCCTGACTGAAGCACATTGCGCCCCCTACGTGGCGCACCCTGGAGGCACCAAGATGTACCGGGATATCCGACAGACCTTCTGGTGGCCAAGATTGAAGGGAGATGTGACGCTGTTCGTGGCTCACTGTTTGATTTGCCAACAGGTGAAAGCCGAGCATCAGCGGCCGGCGGGGAAATTGCAACCTCTACCCGTGCCCGAATGGAAGTGGGAGCAAGTCACAATGGACTTCGTCACCGGATTCCCCCGTTCGCAACAGGGACACGACGCTATCTGGGTTGTCGTGGATAGGCTAACGAAGTCAGCTCACTTCCTACCCATCCACACGACCTGGACACGTGACCCGGCTGGCACAGGTCTACCTCAGCGAGATTGTAAGGCTGCACGGGGTGCCAACGACGATCACCTCGGACAGGGACACGAGGTTCGTTTCGAACTTTTGGAAGAGTCTACAACGAGCCTTGGGGACCAAGTTACACTTCAGCTCAGCCTTTCACCCCCAGACGGACGGGCAATCCGAGCGGGTGATCCAGATACTCGAGGACATGCTTCGGGCGTGCGTGCTGGATTTGGGAGACGGATGATCGCGCTACCTACCCCTTGCAGAGTTCGCTTATAACAACAGCTACCAAGCGAGCATTAAGATGGCGCCGTACGAAGCGTGGTACGGCAGACGCTGTAGATCCCCGATCTGCTGGGACGATCTGGGGGAGAGAAAGTTTTTGGGGCCGGACCTAGTGGCCGAGACAGAGGAAAGGGTGCGCCTCATCAGGCGACGTTTGGCGACCGCCCAGAGCCGGCAAAAGAGTTACGCGGACCAGAGACGTCGCGACTTGGAATTTCAGGTGGGAGAGCACGTGTTACTGCGGGTGTCGCCGTCGAAGGGGGTGAAGCGGTTTGGGTTGAGGGGCAAGCTGAGCCCGCGGTACATAGGGCCGTTTGAGATTCTGGAGCGCATCGGCCCGGTAGCCTACCGCCTCCCCCTACCGCCGAACCTTGACCGCGTTCATGATGTGTTCCACGTATCCATGCTTCGGAAATACCTCCCCGACCCATCGCGAGTGCTTGACGCCTCCGCGATTGAACTCAAGGAGGATCTAAGTTTCGCGGAAGTACCCGTGCGGATCCTAGCCCGGGAGGACAAAAAGCTGCGTAGTCGGACGATTCCCTACGTAAAGGTGCTTTGGAGCAATCAAGAAGAGCGTGAGGCAACTTGGGAACCCGAGTCAAAGATGAGGGAGTGCTACCCGGACCTGTTCGCCGCTGGGGAAGATTAAGTTTCGGGGACGAAACTTGTTTTTAGCGGTAAGTGGTGTAAGACCCGGCTTTTCCTTAACCCTTCTGGTCACCCTCTTCTTGTAATGCCTGACCGGGGGCCTCATTTTTGGCATTTTTCCGGACAGGACCGTCGGGGCCCGCAAATAATTTTAGGCGGTAGAGCTCGCGGAACGGAGCGCGTGGGCGCGATCGGTTTATTTTTCCGACTCCCGGTCTGACCAGAATTAATTCTCGAAGTTGGGGTCCCCCTTAGACGCCTCGGGATCCGTGTTGGCAGCCGCACACCTTTTAAGGTAAACCCTAATTCTCTTAGTATATATATGTAGCCGTGAGGGAAAGAGGATTAGGGTTCCTCTTATTTTTCTTTTGGTGGCCGCCTTTTTTCTTTTTCTTCCTCCCTCGTAGCCGCCGGCAAAGAGAAACCAAGCACACCGCAAGGGTGGACCGGTGGAGGCAAGCGGACGATCCCTCTCTTCCTCCTCTTTCGCACATCAAGGTGAGTCGGACGCGTTTCGTTCGGGGGAATCTCCCTCTTTCTTTCTTTTGTTGGTCACGAGGAGGGAGGAGGCCCGGCGCCGTCGCGCACCGCGGGCCGCGTGCCCGCGCGGCGCTCGGCCGCGCGGGGGCCGCCCGCAGGAGGGGCGCCCGCGCGGGCTGGTGCCGCGCGGGGGCCGCCCCGCACCGCGGGCCACGCGCCCGCGCGGCGCACGGCCGCGCGGGGCCGCCCCGCACCGCGGGCCGCGCGCCCGCGCGGCGCTCGGCCGCGCGGGGGCCGCCCGCAGGAGGGGGCGCCCGCGCGGGCTGGTGCCGCGCGGGGCCGCCCCGCACCGCGGGCCGCGCACCCGCGCGGCGCTCGGCCGCGCGGGGGGCCGCCCGCAGGAGGGGGCGCCCGCGCGGGCTGGTGCCGCGCGGGGCCGCCCCGCACCGCGGGCCGCGCGCCCGCGCGGCGCTCGGCCGCGCGGGGCCGCCGCAGGAGGGGGGGCGCCCGCGCGGGCTGGTGCCGCGCGGGGCCGCCCCGCACCGCGGGCCGCGCGCCCGCGCGGCGCTCGGCCGCGCGGGGCCGCCCGCAGGAGGGGCGCCCGCGCGGGCTGGTGCCGCGCGGGGCCGCCCCGCACCGCGGGCAGCGCGCCCGCGCGGCACTCGGCCACGCGGGGCCGCCCGCAGGAGGGGCGCCCGCGCGGGCTGGTGCCGCGCGGGGGTCGCCCCGCACCGCGGGCAGCGCGCCCACGCGGCGCTCGGCCGCGCGGGGCCGCCCGCAGGAGGGGCGCCGCGCGGGCTGGTGCCGCGCGGGGTCGCCCCGCACCGCGGGCAGCGCGCCCGCGCGGCGCTCGGCCGCGCGGGGCCGCCCGCAGGAGGGGCGCCCGCGCGGGCTGGTGCCGCGCGGGGTCGCCCCGCACCGCGGGCCGCGCGCCCGCGCGGCGCTCGGCCGCGCGGGGGCCGCCCGCAGGAGGGGCGCCCCGCGGGCTGGTGCCGCGCGGGGCTGCGCCCTGACAGGGTGTTCGTCGCACGGGCCGGTGCCGTGCGAAGAACTCCGCCGCACGCTGTAGGGAGTCGTTGTAAGTTTCGGACTTCTAAGTCTCGATTTGCCTATGTTCCTTCAGGAGTGCGGGACGCTGTGGGCGACTGGAGCACAGACGCGGACTGGACGAACGCAGGACGACGCACACAAGGTGGGTACGTTCCCGGGGGTTTCGGGAATGGGGTTTAACTGTTAGAAATAGCATGTTGGGGCAAGGTGGAATTGTCAGTCTCCTTCTGTTTATGCACTAACCCTGTTATGTTATGTTATGATACTCAATGTCAATCTGAGGCTCAAATTTGCTACACGCACACCCGCGGTTTGGCCACCGCAAGGGTGTGCTTTTCCGGAAAAGTGGTACGTTGACCCGTGTACCCCACGCGGAGGTGGCGTTAGGAATGGGGGCCCCCATGGGTGGGGGGTGTGAGCGGTGACGTCGAGGCAGGTGCTCGGCGGCCGAGGCAGGTGCTCGGCGGTGGGCATCGGGGAAGGTGCCCGATGTTGCTTTGTGAGGCAGGTGCTCGGCGGTGGGCATCGGGGAAGGTGCCCGATGTCGTAATGATACAGGGTGTGGTTAAGGTGGAAGGTGCATGGGAGGGATAGTTGCTCCGGTGTTTGTGGTTTGCCTTATCTTTGTTTACTACGCTTATCATGCTATTTCTAGTCACTGACTTCCCACTTCGTGACAGGTTCGTCCAGGGGCGAGTGCTAGGGCGCCGGTGAGGACGTTAGGGTGCTGATCTGATTTATGGGTGACTTCAGATACAGTGACTCTTCTTTCCCTTTTCTTTTATTATTCATGGTAGCTAGTTGTGGATTGCGACACCCCCGTGGGGTCGAAGTGGATGTTGCCCTTTTCTTTCCTTTCTTTTTGAATAATTGAATGAATACTACGTTCTCTCTTACTTGGCCGTTTTGAACGATGAAAAACAAAGAAAACCGTTTGCGAAAACTATTTTTAAAACGTGGGTGTCGTGTGGGCACCAAGCTTTATAAACCTTGTGGGATTTATGTGTTTACGAACTGTTTTCACAAACGAGGGCATCGTGTGGATGCCGCTTTCAAAACCTTGTGATTATTTATCCTTTCAAAACACCGGCCTCTATGCTCTAAGTGAATGCTAGAATGTCACGTGAATTGTTTGGTTGTATGTGTACGAGACCCCAACTGATGTGGTTAGAGATTGTATGTACTACGCCTTGTGAGACACTTTGTAGTTGAGACGCCGTGCATATACAAAGGGGCCTCTGCTCATTTGCAGAGCGAATTTGTGTATGCGGCGGGTCTGTGTACGCGCCGGGGAGTAATGTTTTACAAAAAAAAATATATGGCTGAATCAGGGGCATCGGTGGCTCCTCTTCCGCGCGATTCGAACCCCCGGGGCGTGACAATTTCATTGATAATTCTCTCTTACTTACAATCACTCTTATATACTCCTCTCCCCTAATCTACGATTTGCTATAATGAGATGTTTACACTAAAATATCTGGAATGCTAATTCTAGTTACTGGGCCTCTAAGGCTTATTTTGCTAATAGTTGGGCTCAGAAAGTGGGCCCCCACTGCTCCTACTAGGTGATGCTAAAAGTGGCTCAATGGGCCTCCGCCTGAGGCCCGCTGTGGCCTTTGCTCCCGCTTCTCCCGACCGAGGTGATCATTACACTATCCTACAGTAAGTTAAAAGCCCTACTTGCTGGATCCCTCCGAACCACTTCCCTGTTGACCGCTCTCTCTCCACTTCCCCCCTTTTCCCCTTTCGCTTCTCTCCTCGCCATCTAGGGTTTGGGCCTTCGGTCGTTACACACCCTCCGGGCGGACCGAGGCCGCGCGGGGCCGCCCGCAGGTGGGGCGCCCGCGCGGGCTGGCGCCGCATGGGGTCGCCCGCGACTGTGGGCAGCGCACCCGCGCGGGCTGGAGCCGCGCGGGGTCGCCCGCGACTGCGGGCAGCGCACCCGCGCGGACCGTGTTATATCCCGACGATCCGCAAACCGCCGGTGATGGGTTATCTCTGAGGCGTGGATGGCGGTGAGGATGACGGTCGACGCGAGGGAATTCCGGACGACCCGGCACCCGTCGGTGATGAGAATGCTCTGAGACGTGGTGTCGGGGAGGATGATGGGGCTCGGTAGAAGAGGGAAAGAACAGAATTGCGGGGGAGAAGGATTGAGTAGAAGGAAGGGTTTTGAGGAAGAAAGAGGAAGAAGAGAGTAAGGGGGAGTTGAGGAAGCAAATTACTATTTCATTGATAATTCTCTCTTACTTACAATCACTCTTATATACTCCTCTCCCCTAATCTACGATTTGCTATAATGAGATGTTTACACTAAAATATCTGGAATGCTAATTCTAGTTACTGGGCCTCTAAGGCTTATTTTGCTAACAGTTGGGCTCAAAAAGTGGGCCCCCACTGCACCTACTAGGTGATGCTAAAAGTGGCTCAATGGGCCTCCGCCTGAGGCCCGCTGTGGCCTTTGCTCCCACTTCTCCCGACCGAGGTGATCATTACACTATCCTACAGTAAGTTAGAAGCCCTACTTGCTGGATCCCCCCGAACCACTTCCCTGTTGACCGCTCTCTCTCCACTTCCTCCCTTTTCCCCTTTCGCTTCTCTCCTCGCCATCTAGGGTTTGGGCCTTCGGTCGTTACAGACCGGTGCCGCCCGTAGGTGGGGCGCCGGCGCGGGCGGGCACCGCGACCGATGCCGCGCGGGGCCGCCCGAAGGTGGGGCACCCGCGCGGGGTCACTCGCGCCTGCGGACAACGCACCCACACGTACGAGTGCCACGCGGGGCCGCCTGCAGGTGGGGCGCCCGCGCGGGCTGGTGCCGTGCGGGGCCGCCGCCGACTGGTCGGGCCCACACGGGGCTGTCCGCATGCTGGGTGCGTGCCGCATGGGTCGTTGTCGTGCGGAGAACTTCGCGCGCGGGGTTTTGGGAACGTGTCGGGTTTCCGTCTCCTATTTGAGTCGACGTTCGGCGTTTTGGATCATCTGGTCTTAGTTTTTACTCCTGCAGGGGGGCGGGACGCTGTGAGCTCGGCAGGCACGCAGACGCGGACGAACCGAAAGCCGTTCTCCATCCAAGGTGGGTACATTCCCTTGGACTTTGGGAATGGGGCATAAAATGATAGAAATAACATGTTTGGGCAAAGGTGAACAGTAAGTGACTATCTGATTATATTACTAACCCTGTTACACTTTTTTTACTTATATAATCGATTATGAGGCTCGTGATTGCTACACGTACACCGGCGGTTTGGCCACCGTAAGGGTGTGCTTTTCCGGAAAAGTGGTACGTTGACCCGTGTACCCCACGTGACGGTGACGTAATGGGGGCCCTCGTGGGTGGGGGGTGTGAGCGGTGATGCCGAGGCGGGTGCTCGGCGGCTGAGGCAGGTGCTCGGCGGGGTTTCCGAGATAGGTGCTTGGTGTGGTTGCCGGGAAAGGTACCCGGTTTTGATTGGTACAGGGTTTTGTCACTGTCGGTTGTACATTAAGAAGGGCGGTTGCTCTGGTTACTGTGGTTTGCCTTACTTTTAGCCCTTTTTGCATTTTACGTTATTTCTAGTCACTGACTTCCCACTCCGTGATAGGTTCGTCCAGGGACGAGTGCTAGGGCGTTAGTGAGGCCGCGCGGGCGATCTTCTGGCCCTTAGAGGCTACATATACTGTTTACTTTACTGTCTTTGTTCATTTTATTACTCATGATAGCTAGATGTGGATTGCGATACCCCCGTGGGATCGATGTGGATGTTGGGCTATTGGTATAACTTTTTGAGTGAATGTCGTTCTTATTTCTTTACTTGGCCGATTTCAAACTAAAAACAGGAAAAAAAGGAAACTGCTGCGAAAACCATTTTAAAAATATAGGTGTCGTGTGGGCACCGTTTTCAAACTCTGTGGATTTATGTGATTTCGAAAATGGCTTTATAAAACCTGGCGCTGTGTGGGTGCCGTTTTCAAATTCTGTGGATTTATGAGGTTTCAAAACTGGTTTATAAAATCTCGGTGTTGAGTGGACACCGCTTTCAAAACCCTGTGGTTTTATCCTTTCAAAAACAGTCGGCCCCTTTATTACTTGTGGAAAGATAGTGGTATATATTTAATGACTGTTGTATGTCTTTGAGACTCGATCTAATGTGGTTAAAGGTTGAATGGAATGAACTTTGTGGTCAGGACGCCGTGCATATACAAAGGAGACTCTTTCCGTTTGCAGAGTGAATTTGTATATGCGGCGGGTGTAATGACACGGCTTTTTAGTACTATTTTACTCCCCTTCTAATAAAGTGTTCCTTTAGTGGATCGGAACTATCGTATTTCTGTAAGTCGGTCGGTGTGTGGCGTGAGTATTTTTCTGTGAAAGAGCGGGAAAAATGATGACCGGCAGTGCGATCGGATCTGAAATCCGATGTTGTGATCTCCCGAAATGAAATTTTTAGTGTCGCGGTGACTAAACGCGCATCGGAACCCGTGCAAAATATCCTGCACGCTTTCCGAGGAAAAGATGGGTTTATCTCGTGTGATTAATTAGTTAGAGAATTAGTTATTCGGTTATGGATATTAAAAGGTGGGTTATCCGGTAGGATTAATTAGTTAGAGAATTAGTTATTCGGTTACGGATATTAAAAGGTGGGTTACCCCGTAGGATTAATTAGTTAGAGAATTAGTTATTCGGTTACGGATATTAAAAGGTGGGTTATTCCGTAGGATTAATTAATTAATGAATTAATTAATTGGTGGCAGAAATTAAAAGGCGGGATTTATTTGTACGTACGGGAAGGAAAATCCCACTTTTCATAGAAGAGAAAACGAAACCCTAACCGAGAGAATGGAAGGAAAAGAAAAAGGCGGAACCCTAACCGGAGGAAAGAAAGAGGAAGAAGACGGCGGGATCCTATCACCCCGAACCACGTACCGGAAGCAAGAACGCGATCGGACGACTCCCCCGTCGGATTATCCGGTGAGTGATTTTACGTTGTAGCATCTTTGGGGTTTTGTCGTATTTTTGTGGTCTTCTCCGCCTCTGTCTCCATCGTCTCCGTCGGCCCGCCGTCGTCGCCATGCAACTTAGGGCACGACGCGGGCGGGCGGACGACGCGCGGTACCGCTAAGGCGCCGCGCGGGCTGGGGAGACGCGTGGTGCCGCTACGGCACCACGCGTGTGGACATCGCAAGGCGGGCACCGCGCGGACGTCGCGCGGGCGCCGCGCGGGCAGTCGCCGCGCGGGTGCCACGCGAGCGCCACCCGAGGGCAGCACCCACGGGCGCCGCGCGGGCAGTAGCCGCGCGGGTGACGCCGCGCGGCCTTGAGCCGCGCGGGGCACCCGCGGGCCGACGGCCGTCGCGCGCGCGCGAGGAATCGTCGAGGGTAGTTGTTGGCGCCAGTTTGGGGGTTCTCGACGTGGAGTTAGTTGGGTTCCGTTTTCTGGTATTCGTACATGTTATTAACTGCTGTTTCTGGGGCTTTCGTTAGGTCCAGGTGCGCAGCAGGAGAGTGTCTCAGATCACAAGTACCCCCATCTTCCCTCAACCAGGTGGGTTCTTATGCAACAAGTGCTGTAAGTGCATTAGGTGCAGTATATCATTTAAATGTTCGTGCTAACCTGTTTAATAAAGTAGATGAAATGTTTCCAGTTAATTAACCCTTCGCATTACCATGTACCGTTTCTTTTGTGGATGTTCGTGGCGAGCAAGGGTCGCAATATTTAATTTACGCCGACTTCGGCAAACCGGTGTTGAATGCTGCACGTACATAGGTGGATTGGCCTCCGCACGGGTGTACTTTTCCGGAGGAGTGGTCTGAATGACCCGTGTGCCCCACGTGTGCAGGGTGGGGACCTCTTCACGATAGCTAAACATGTCGCTCACGCTTCGTGAAGGGGTAAAAGCATCAAGTGTCGCGTGGGGAGATCGTCGACTACCCTGACGCGACGGTGTCACTAAATTAAATAAAATAAACTCAGGGTGAAGTATAGTGAAAGGTTCCGGTGCAGAGTATTTCATTCGAATTTTACCATTCATCAAAGTTATAACATCTACTTTATTTGTCACTGACTTTACCCACTCCGTGACAGGTTCAAATAGGTATGTTCATCAGGACGGTGGTGAGGCAACGCAGACTTAACTATCGGCCGTATGAGGCCTTAGGTTAAAACTCTTAGTATGGTTATCTCTATTCTCTCTCTCTAGTTTAATTTGTGTGGATGTGGATCATGCTGGATGGTTGGTTAGTTGTTTGATATCGCAATAGACTTTAAATTATTGTTCTCAATCTTTGCGGCCGGTTTACGATATAAAAAGGGGTTTCGAAAATGTCTTTCAAAAATAAAGTGTCGTGTGGGCACTACTTTGAAAACCTGTGGTTTTATTTTTCAAAATGATGTAGCCGCCTTACTGTGAATATGTAGACGTTTTAAAGGAATGGGTGTTGAGTGGACACCGTTTGCAACTTGTAGAATCTTCTTAATGTGATTGAATGTTTTTACACTCTCGTACTGGTTGACTGTGACTGTGTGGTTAAAGATTTCATGAAGAACGATGTTATTGTCGTTGTTGTAATCGTGACGCCGTGCATATACAAAGGAGACTCTGTCCGATTGAAGAGTGAATTTGTATATGTGGCGGGTCTGACACGCACTGGGGTAGGTCGATGCTTATTCATAAAGAAAAAAGTATATACGTTTTCTCTGCTTACAATTACCTAAAAACCGCCGGGGCGTGACAGATTAAATGGTATCAGAGAAAAACAACTTTAACCACAGTAGTCGATGACCAACATCCATAGAGCATGGTGCCACCAGCAAATTAATTATGAGATAACCAAGATGTAGGTGCAAGTAGATCGTGAGTGCACGGGGGAAAAGGGGATTTAAATTTCAGTGTGTTTGTAGGTCTTGGTGCTAGACCAGTTAAGTCTAGGATTGACTTGTTTTCTTTGTGTACACGGATGACGGCCCGGACTTGGTCTTCAATCAAGAGCGCAGGAATGGGAGTGACGGTGTTGACAGCTACGGAGGACCGGCTACATTGACAACAGTCGCACGATGTGGCCAGGCAACTGCCAACGCTCACAGAAGACATGGAATACCAACGACACGGGTTACCCGCCTCCCGAGAAGCAGTCGACCGGGCCACCTCGGTAGAGCGGGAGTTGACCAATGCGCCGACCAGTAGGAGACTGGGAGCCGACCACCCAAGTATCCGAAGGCACAGTAAGGAACCAGAAGCACGCCGACGGAAGGACCGGAACCGGGGGAGACCGACCAGGCAACGTCTGCGGTGGAGTACACCGAGTAACCGACTATTCCTGGAAGCACGATCATTGCTACGATGTGGCAAGCCGGGGCATCTTCGCTCTTACTGCCCCCTGAACCTGGGGATAGCCCCTTCAGTGGTGCGACGCGGGTAAGAGGTCCCACGCAATGGCATGACGTAGGACGCACTGCCCCGGATGGAGTAGTAGCAGAGACACTCTACCCTTAGTTGTCCCTTTTCGAATTTGACCTTTTTCGACATCTGGAGTACCCCACCTCTTCACCTCTTGCGTTACTACTCCTGCCATAGTTAGTCAAGTTAGACCCCTTCGTAGTAGGATGTCGGCCCAGACCCTTGAACGACCCCTAGAAATGGATAGTTGTTTACCTTCCTACCCGCGGAGGTTGGGAAGGCTGTCATGTCTTTGAGACCTAGTAGTGAACCCCCGCTGAAGGATTTTGATGTAATGCTAGGGAAGCCGTGCGCCATATGTGATGGGGCGCATCGAGTGACGAGCTACTCTTGGAGGCACGACCACTGCTCTTGGTGCGGCAAGCTGGGCCACTCACGTTTCACATGCCCCCAGAAACCGGCTACCACTGCCCCGGAGCCGCAACCCAGGGAACCAGAGAATGCTGCAGCCCCCGACCCACAGAAGGACCTACCCGGCAGTCAGCACATGACGGATTCTGAGAACTCTAAGTCCCTACCCCACTACGCCGTACGCCGCTGGCCTAAGGGTTGTGGACGAACTCCCCGATTTGCCACAGTGGAAGACGCGATGTCTCAGAACCAGTGATAGCAGGTAATTTCTGTTTCCTCTCAGTTTAGAAGCACCGGTTACACCTAAGCCTATTGCCCTCGTCCGACACTCTCTCTCTCCCCCTGTCTTTTCCCTCCCCTATTCCCGGACGCGCCTAGTGCGGATTGGGGGAGAAATCCTTAAGTACTAGGCGAAACCTCCCCGGCCTATACGCGCGTGCGGGTTTCAGAGTATAGGAGATCCTATTGTATTTAGTGAGACCTGTTAGGGGTCATGTAAGGAATAAATGGGTCCCACCCTTTACCTTGCAGTTAAGGACCCAGAAGATTGATAGGTAGCGTGGGGCTGCTTTCCAAAATTAGATCCGACGTCTCAGTTGTAAGAGAATTCCCGGATGTATTTCCGGCGGAACAACCTGGGATGCCGCCGGAACGAGAGGTCGACTTCCCTATTGAACTGGGACAAGAATCCGTTAAAGAAGAAGGCTATGCAAGCCATCACATGGGATGACTTTTCCTTCTCTGATGAGTCATCTTCTAGTGATGAGGATACAAACGCCACGGCATTTCTTGCGTCCACAACTTCACCCTTCGTGCGCCTCTTATCGACTCCCTCTGGTTCATTGTCCATCTCCTCTTTGAATGAAAGAACTTTATCATATGATGAACCGATCGATTTCGAAGGTGAAGATTTTGCCTTTGCCTATCAAAAATTGCTAGAAGATTCTAAGAAGTTGGCAAAGCATAACAAGAATTTGAGAAGAAAGTTGTGGGATCTTGAAAAACAATCCAACAAGGCAACTTCTCTCTCAAAAGCTCTTAAAGAGAAAAGGGACAATTTGGTTAAGATAAACAATTCCTTTCAAGAGAAAAACGAGCATTTCGAGAAGGAACACATAAAATTGGTGGATAAAGTAAACTACTTCATGAAGCTCTACTCCGAGGCTCGGCAAGAAAATTTGGAGATGACGAAGACCATATTCCAACTTAAAGAAGATTTTCAGAGATTTTCATCAGGACGAAGTAAGTTAGACAAGTTGCTTGGTCTTGGTCAAACGAATCGTTTGGGCCTTGGATACAATCGAACTTGTGAGGATCCAAGTTCGAGTGGAACAAAGTTTGTGCCCCAGTCAGTCTCACCTCCTCCTCCGACTGAAATCGATTTATCAATTGTTGACAAACCTTCTATATCGCGAGGGAACTTAATGTCAAATAAGGTATGTCACAATTGTGGAGAAAAAGGGCACATAAGATCGAATTGCAAGCATGGAGCAAAATGAACAAATCAAGCGAATCATGCATCGACTACCATCAAGAAAAGAGACCAGAAATCAGGAAGAAATCAACCAAAGGTCAAGAACAATGGTAGCATGTCCTCCAAGACAACATCGATGTGGAAATCAAAGAAAAGTGATCAACCGAACAAGACGGATTCACCAAGGAGCTCAACATCGCAATCATTGCCGACATATTCCAATACTCGTAAGGTTTGGGTGCGCAAAGGTGAAATCTTCCCTTGTCTTGCTATTCACACATCACTAAATGCATATGATAATTCGTCTTGGTATTTGGATAGTGGTTGCTCACGGCACATGATCGGAGATAAAAATTATTTTAAATTATTTGAGAAAACCTCCGGAGGACTTGTTGTTTTCGAAGACGGATGATCTTCAAAAATAGTTAGAAAATGAACAATCACTATCCCAAACGGCCCAGTTTTGAAAAATATTTTATATGTTGAGGGCCTCAAGACTAATCTCATAAGCATCAGTCAACTGTGTGATGATGATTTTTCAATTAGTTTTCTACGATTGAATGTATTGTAACTGATTTAAACCAATCATTCTTTTTGAAAGGAATTACATCACAGAATAATTGTTATGTAGTTTCTAGTAAACCTGTTGAACATTGTAACCTAGTTTCACTTGACACTGAGACTCTTCGGCATGAAATACTAGGTCACATGAACTTTAAGGAACTATGTAGAATCACACATAAGGATGTTGTTAGAGGTATTCCTAAACTGAACTTCAAAGAAAACATTGTGTGCAGTGGATGTCAAAAGGGAAAACAAATTAGATCCACTCACAAGAACTTGAACCATGTAGGAACAAAATGACCACTAGAATTATTGCATATGGATTTAATGGGGCTAACTCGTCAACCTAGTTCGGGTGGAAAATGGTACATATTTCTTATGGTTGATGATTTCTCTAGATTTTCATGGACAATATTTTTAAAAGAGAAAGCGGATACTTTCGACTCTTTAAATGATATTTGTCATCGGATTATGATTGAGAAAAATGAAAAGATTGTTCGTGTTCATAGTGATAGAGGTGGAGAATTTATAAATTCAAAATTCATTGATTTTTGCTCTTCAAATGGCATAAAACATGAATTCTCCGCACTTTATATACCGCAACGGAATGGTGTAGTCGAGCGCAAAAATAGAGTTGTTCAAGAGATGGCACGTGTTATGCTTCATAGCCGGAAACTCCCTTTGTATTTTTGGGCTGAAGTAGTTAACACCGCGGTCTATGTGATCCATAGAATCTATTTACGCCCGGGTACTTTAAATACTCCATATGAACTATGGTTTAGTAGAAAACCGAATATCAAGTATTTTCGCATCTTCGGGAGACGTTGTTACATTTTACGTAACCGTGAAAATCTTGAAAAATTCGACTCTCGTAGTGACGAAGGAATCTTTCTTGGTTATTCTACCAATAGTAGAGTATATCGAGTATACAATCTTAATTCTGAGACGGTGATAGAATCGATAAATGTTAAAGTAGATGAAACTTTTCATTTTTCTTCTGATAAATCTATGTCACGCCCCGGGGGTTCAAACGCTCGGAAGAAGAGCCACCGATGCTCCCAGATCAGCGTAATATATATATATATATTTTTTGAAAACAATTCCACCCCAGTGCGCACACAGACCCGCCGCATATACAAATTCACTTTGCAAACGGGCAGAGTCTCCTTTGTATATGCACGGCGTCCTGACTACATCATGCATCTCATACAGGCTTTAACCACACTAGATCGAGGTACAGACACATTCAACATGCAAACCAAGCATTCCATCAACTCTCACACTTTTAAAGGGCCAACTATTTTAAAAGGATAAATAATCACAGAGTTTTGAAAGCGACGCCCACCCGACGCCGATGTTTTAGAAAGTCCGTTTCAAAGCCACATAAATCCACAATTTCTCAAAAGTGGCACCAACCCGATGCCTGATTTTGTAAAACCATTTTTCTGAAATCACATAAATCCCACAAGGTTTTAAAAACGGTGCCCACACGACACCCATGTTTTAAAAACGATTTTCACAAACGGTTTTCCTTGTTTTTGTTGTTCGTAGTTTAAAACGGCCAAGTAAGGAATTAGAAATGACATTCATTCAACAATTACGAACGAAGAGGCAATATCCACGTCGATCCCATGGGGGTATCGCAATCCACAACTAACTAACATGAATAATAAAAGAACAAGGAAAGAAAAGTCACTGTGTCTGATGTCGCTAAAGGTCAGAACGGCGCTCTCACGGCCTCACCAGCACCCTAGCACTCGCCCCTGGACGAACCTGTCACCAAGTGGGAAGTCAGTGACTATAAGGAAAAGTAAGAGCATAAAGGGCAATAAACAGCAAACTACTAACAACTGGAGCAACCCCCGCCTCAAAGTTCCAATAAATTTTACAGAAAATTCCAGACAACTATCAGATTTAAAAATAGTGAAAATAACATAATAAATATGATCAACTTGCATTCAATAGCATTAAAGGGCATTCCAAAAATTTTGGAGAAATTCCAACCCACCTGGAACGCTTTCCGCAGGCAAACGCTGAAGTCGGTGAAGCGCCAATACCTCAAACTGACGAAACTTCGAAAACCGCGCCGCGCGCGCGCACATGGCCGCAAAACTCTGAAAAAGAAATCCCCGGAAGCTCGAATAAAATCCTTGAGTCCTCTATAAAAATCCCGGCGCCCTCTGGCTCACGCCACAGCCAACCCACAGCACCATCAGCACTCTTAAAATCCAAAATCCACACACGCCAAAAATCCAGCATAATATCTGCACTCCAAATAAATGCTCACACAAGCAAAGTACTCACAACATACATCAAGTCCACCAACAGCTTACAACCACCCAAAACACCAACATTAGGCATCTGCCCAACCAAATCTCACAGCACAAATTAAATACATAATTACATCATCTAAAACATACTCAAAAATCCCCTGCACACTCTCAGCACTCATAAGTCCAAAAACACACTGCCCACTCCAAAAGCACACACCCACACTCACAGCACAAAAACACACTGCCCAGGCGGCTCAGGTGAATCCCACGTGGCGTGCACTCGACTCGGCTCCGCACAGTACAAATCCTCCGCACACATGGCTATGCAGCACATGCTGCTCCACAAAACTGCCAGGAAAAAGGGAGGAAAACCATAATCAGTGAAAACTCGGCCCACAAGCGTGATCGTCGCCAGAAAACCCAGCTCCGGCCAACAAAATCGCAGCGCGAAAAGCATCCGGCGCACGCGCCGATGAGCGCTGCCGCTGCGCGCCCGCAGCCAGCTGCTGCCGCTGCTGCGCGGCGCAGCTCCTGTTGGCGCGCGGCGCCAGGGCCCGCCGCGCGGTGCCCTGGCCCGCAGCGCGCACCTGTTGCGCGCTGCGCGCTGCGTGGCGCCTGCCCGCGCAGCGCCCGATCGCACTGCGTGGCGCCCACCCGCGCAGTGCCCGATCGCGCTGTGCGGCACCCGCGCGCACGCCCTGTGCGCGCCCGCCTGCCGGCGGCGCTGCTGCACGCCTGCCAACTGCGCACCCAGCGCCCGCAGCTGCTGCGCGCGGCGCCCTTGCGTGCCCGCGCAGCAGGCTGCGCCAGCCGCGCGCGGCGCCCAAGCGCGCCCGCGCGGCTCCCCACCACGGCACTCCAAAGACACGTGGACAACAGTACACGCACACACCATCAACACCACCTCGAGCTCCATTCCAAAATCCAGGAAGAAAAACAAGCTTCTCTCTCTCTCTCTAAAAAAAAAATGCACTTACCTTCCAAGAAGCTCGACACGCGCGTGTTCCTCCGGGCTTCCCACAGGGTCCGCACCAACACCTCACTAATCCATTCCTCTCTTTTCCTTCTTCTTCCCTTCTTCTTCTTCCTTCTTTTTCCTTCTTCTTTCCTCTCCTCTGTTCCATTGCTTTTCCTCTGTTTCAGGTGAAGGAGGCGATGACGTGGCGACTCCTTAATTAAGGGGTGACTTAATTAGGGAGTGGGTGCTAAACAGCTAATGAGGAATAAAAAAATCCAGAGTCCTCAACCTGGCCAATTAAATTCAAATCCAAACCTCTTTTCTCCCCTTTTTCTTTCCTCCACAGACCACAAACAACAGTTAACTTAAATTAATTAAATCAATTAAATAATCCATTTAAGCCAACTCCAAGTCACTTTTCGCCCTCGGGGCCTCCGCACCAGTCCGGAACCTCCCGAACTCCGCTGTAATCTGAAAATACACATGTCCAAAGCTTTCCCAACTCAAAAAGCTCAACTGTGGAGTCTGTGTGCTAAATCCAAAAACCGGTTCCAAAATTGCCAGTTCCAACTCACTTTTCGCCTTCGGGTCCTCCGCGTCAGTCCGGAACCTCCCGAACTCCGTTGTAATCAGAAAATACACCTGTTCTAAGTGTTTCCCAATTTTTCTGCACACCACTGTGGAGTCGAGGCTTCCCAAACCAGTCCTCTATCGGCGCACAATGCCCGGAAACTCCGAATCAAGCTGGGGCTTCCGCGTAGATCCGAATCAACCCGAACTCATCAGAAGACACATATGGAACACGCCCGAGGCAATTTCCTCCGCACCACGCCATCTTGCGAGGTCGGTGCGCCATCCGTAATCCCAGTATTCTACAGGTACTGAGTGGTGTGTACCGGTACGCCAGTTCCCAATTGCATTGTGTACCGGAACACTAGGTTGAGTACCGGAACCCCCCTTATTGGTTTATGCAGAGTTGGCCTTCGGATTGGAAATTCGTGCTTGGGTACCGGTACGTGAGTTCGGGTACCGGTACCCCAGCCTCCAGAATGTTGGGGATTTTGGTGTTTTCCCTGTTTGAGTGAGGGCATTTGCGTCTTTTCACTTCCCAGCTACCCTCTGCACCGTCATTAGACCTCGCCACCTTCATTAAATAGGCCAGCCACCACTTCTCTTGTGAGGACCCGAATTCCCGCGAGAGGATTACTGTTGGATCAGTAGCTTCTGGAGGCCTTTGTTGGGTGTTGGAAGTGTTGGGTGCGTATCGGCACAAGAAAGGGGCTCAGTGCGTTGAATGGATCACGAATGTATTTGGATGCACCCGTCAAATTTTAGAAGTGGTTTCGCGTGAAACGGACAACGGATTTGGATTCAGCGCGGAATAACGATGGAAATTGACTACTTGGTTGTATTTTTTTGAGTCCGGACGGCCGAAAACGGACACCCGAAAGTTTTCTGTGTTTTCTGGTGCACGGGAGGAGCCATGGACCGCCAGGCCGGCACGTGGCGGAGCCAGATTGGCCGGCGCAGCGCGCGCGGTCCACGGAGGCGCGCGGGCGGGTGCATGGACCGTTGCGGGGACACGTGGTAGCCCCGGGTTGGTCGGTGCAGCGCGCGCAGTCCACGCAGGAGCGCCCGGGCAGGTCGGGCAGGCCAGGCAGGGCGCGCGGGCAGGTGCGGTGCAGCGGTGGCTAGTGTGCCACGTGGCGGACTCCCATTGGCATGCTGAGGACAGGTGGCAGCTTAGGATTGGCTGGTGCTGGAGGCGCAGGGTGGCGCATGGACCGGGCGGGACACGTGGCGGCTTCTGGTTGGAGGGTTCTCGAAGGCGCGGTCCACGGGGTGCACTGGATGCGCCTCGGGATGCGTGCGAGGGAGGGTGGCAGGCGGCGTGGCAGGGCGCGGTCGGGGGCGCTAGTGTAAAGTGCCGGATTTTCGGCACATAAATAAATGTAAATAAAGGTGGGATGAAATCCTATTGTTATGAAAGTTGGGGAAGTAAAGAATATTTGGAAGCGAGTTGGGCCCAAATCGGGATTAAAATGAGAGTTCTGGAATTTTATTCGAGAAAGGGGGCCAAGATGTTTAGTGAAAAATTCACAGTGTCGGAAAATTCCGAGAAAATTACGGGAGCCCCGTAAATATGTTTTAAGGCCACAGAAAAAGTTTCGCGTTAATCGGAGGCAGGATAGTGGGAACGGGCTCCGCCAACAGTGTCTAAAAATTTTGAGAAAATTACGAGAGCTTTGTAATTATGTTTTAAGATCACAGTAGAAATTTCGTGTTGATCGGATATCCGGATTGCGAGAACGGGGTCCGCTAATAATTCTGGACACAGCGGGACTTTTGGTAGTCCAGAAATGGCCAAAAGTGAAAATTTAAATTTTTCCGTGGTAAATAAAGCTGAAACAAAATCGCCTGTCAAATTTGAACGAAAACGGACGAAAAATGGACAGAAAACGAGACAAAAACGGATTTTCAAGGCGCGCGGCGCGCTGCTCAACACGCACAGCTGGCGCGCATCAAGTGCGCGGGTCAAAGGGGGGCCGCCACATGGCAGGCCCCCATTGGGCCCGTACGGGCAGGGACGTGCGCCCGCAGGTGGGCGCGCGTGCCTGGGCCGGGTGCACCCGGCTGGGTGCTGTGGACCGGCGGGTGCACCGTGGACCGGTGCACCGTGGACCACCTTCCTCCCTCCTCTCTCTTTTCTTCTTCTTCTTTCTCCCCCCGCACCCCTTTTTTCTCCTCTTTTCCTTTCTTCTCCAGCCGAGCGAGAGGGAGAGTGAGGGAGGAGATTGTGGGTGATGCGGTGTTGCGTCGTGAGCCTCGTGGAGCGTGCGAAATTTTCGATGGGAGCGTTTTGGCGGCGGCGGCGCGGTCGGGTAAGTCCCACGCTTTTTTTTTACGGTATTTTTGGCACAGTTTTGAGACATCATTTTGGACATTACATTTAATCCCATACCGTTGTGCGTGCTAGGGACCGAGTTTACTGTACCGTTTTACTGCGCAGACTGTCGCGAGCATTTTTGGCGCGCCTCGTTTTACGTGCAAGTTATCAAAAAAAAATGCACCGTTTTGCGTGCCAACCCGAGCTACGTGCTCCGTTTTTCGCGCAGATTGAGTTGTTGCGCACCATTTTGCGTGCAGTCTCTAATATTATACATCATTTTTCGTGCAGGGATAGAAAAATATGCACCGTTTTGCGTGTAGCCTTACAGTTAAACATGTACCGTTTTGCGTGCAGATCATTTTATCGCGCATCGTTTTGCATGCAGTCTCTAATATTATACATCGTTTTTTTGTGCAGAGATAGAAAAATATGCACCGTTTTGCGTGCAGCCTTACAGTTAAATATGCACCGTTTTGCGTGCAGATCGTTTTATCGCGCACCGTTTTGCGTGCAGTCTCTAATATTATACATCATTTTTCGTGCAGGGATAGAAAAATATACACCATTTTGCGTGCAGCCTTACAGTTAAACGTGCACCGTTTTGCGTGCAGATCGTTTTATCGCGCACCGTTTTGCGTGCAGTCTCTAATATTATACATCGTTTTTCGTGCAGGGATAGAAAAATATGCACCGTTTTGCGTGCAGCCTTACAGTTAACCGTGCACCGTTTTGCGTGCAGATCGTTTTGTCGCGCACCGTTTTGCGTTCAGTCTCTAATATTATACATTGTTTTTCATGCAGGGATAGAAAAATGTGCACCGTTTTGCGTGCAACCTTACAGTTAAACGTGCACCGTTTTGCGTGCAGATCATTTTGTCGCGCATCGTTTTGCGTGCAGTCTCTAATATTACACATCATTTTTCATGCAGGACTAGAAAAATATGCACCATTTTGCGTGCAATCCTACAGTTGAACGTGCACCGTTTTGCGTGCAGATTTGAGGTACGTGCACCGTATTGCGTGCAGGTTGAGTTGACGCGCATTATTTTGCGTGCCGATTGAAGTGGCGCGCATCGTTTTGCGTGTGAGTTTTTCTGACGCGCACCGTTTTGCGTGCAGGTTTGGTGGACGTGCATCGTTTTGCGTGCGGACCCGAGGGAAGTGCGCCGTTTTGCGTGCAAGCTCGAGGAGACAAGTGGAATCGCGCGGAGACCAATTGCAAGTGTTTACAAGCAATTGGGTACACTACAAGGTGGGGGATTCTACCGAAATTGGGTGACCTCTCCCCTTGCTCCTTTGCTTTTCGATTCGAAGCATGATAGTAGCCTGTTAGAGGCGTTAGGTAATTATGATTATGATTGCCTGTGTAGATGGAAAAGTGAAACTGTTGGTTGCCAGAGCTAGAGGAATAGATGTACATGTGTAAATGAACACAGAGGAAAAGTGCAACTGTTGGTTGCCAAAGATAT
Organism: Tillandsia leiboldiana; assembly: GCA_029204045.2. Lineage (NCBI taxonomy): Eukaryota > Viridiplantae > Streptophyta > Magnoliopsida > Poales > Bromeliaceae > Tillandsia > Tillandsia leiboldiana. Next base: position 22,337,609 of record CM055070.1, read on the forward strand.
ATGATGAATATGCATGCGTAGAAGAAATTACTATTTGATGAATGAACTGAAGATAACTGCATGCATGAAAAAGGATTAGCTATTATGATTGTGAGCATGTTAGGGTGTAACCCTAGGAATCACGTGACATAAGGGAGCAACAGTTGTTGGTAGTAAGACTAGGAGAAAACCTAGTATAGGGGTTTGACGAGTGACATTAACTTAGGAGTTATCCTAGGGAGGACGAGTGGCATGGTCCTAGGTGACAACCTAAGGACACTGAGAACTAGTGTTCAACATAGAGTCATGGAACTCTAGGACAAGTATGACATGGAACTTAGGTAAAGGAAACCTAAGGAGAACTAGTGTTCAACATAGAGTCATGGAACTCTAGGACAAGTATGATATGGAACTTAGGTAAAGAGAACCTAAGGAGAACTAGTGTTCAACATAGAGTCAAGGAACTCTAGGATGAGTATGACATGGAACTTAGGTAAAGGAAACCTAAGGTGAACTAGAGGACAGCATAGAGTCAAGGAACTCTAGGACAAGTATGACATGGGACTTAGGTAAAGGGAACATAAGTTGAGCTAGAAGAGTTTAAACTCACAGACAGGAAAAATAGAGTCAAGTTGACTCTAGGATTCAGTAAGGAATCAAGAGGATGGAAAAGATGGATCAAGTGTGGAGATATGAAAGGAAAAACAGGAAAGTAAAGTCAATGTAATTCTAGGATAACAGTGGAACATGGAATTATAGTCAGTGTAACTCTAAGTTAGTGGTGGAGCAGGGAAATAGAGTTTAGTTAACTCTAGGATTCAGTGAGGAATCAGAAAAGTGGGATAAGATCCCCAGTTTAAAGAGTTGATTAAATATAACCCTAGAAGGTTATAGGGTGTCTGGGCAAATGGATAATAACTTTAACTTCAATTTGAGTTAAAGAAATAAAAGAGAAATGTTTAAGAGTCCAGGAGACTCTCTGGTTATCCTTATGGCAAGACCTAGGATAAGAGGAAAAAATTGTTGCAAAAAGGCAAAGATTAAAAGCAAGCTAAAAGTGGCTAAAAGCCTAAAGAAAATGTAATTGGCGCCCTCGAATTTGAGACTCGTCAAGTGGAGCAGTGACTCCCTGGGCAGTGACCCGTCGGACGAGGTACTTTCGAAGGGTTAAAATTTAAAGCAAGGAGCTAAATGCTCACGGAAAAGAGAAAGTGATTTGTCAGTGGCAAAAAGGGAGCTATAAGCTCGAATAAGAAAGGAAAGCAAGCGTTCAAAGGCAAAGAGGCTAATAACTAAAGTAAAAAGAAAAGAAAGAAAATATAAAGATAAAAGGGGCGGACCTACGGTGAAGCCAGCCCATGTTGGAGGTACGGGCAGTATCCCTCTCCCGGGTAGAGACCCGTTCGGGACGCTTCTTCCGTAGGACGGGGTAACACTTGCGGGTGTTATCGGCAACCTTAGAAATCTTATCTTATGGTAGCAGGACTACCGGGCTGGGGCCCGTTGGATAAGAAATTTCTGAGGGTTAACTTGAACTAAAGCACTAGAATCTAAAGAATAAAGAAAGATAGAGTGGCCAAGGTGGCCGGGTTAGTTTGACCCTGTATATAGCGGCATAGTGGCCGAGTTGGTGCTTAGCAGCCTAGTGTGACTAGACAGAGTAGTGCTGGGTCGATGGTTGTACTCAGATAGTGTAGTGATATATTATTGCATAGTTGCATATTGATGTTGAGGATTTTAGTTTCCTAGCACACTATTATTATTGCTTCCATTGGACCAAGTGGTGTAGGACACTTTTTCTCGGTGGTTGAACCCACTGGGAACTCGATCGTAGTTCTCACACCCCTTGGGTGACTCCCCCCACAGGTGCGGGTATGGATGCAGCGATCGTGACGGTTCAGACGCAGATGGCGAGGCATACGACAGGGGCAAGAGCCCAGCAGCATAGAGACCTAGAGGGTCTAGCAGAGGTACCCTTTTTTATACTTCTTGAGTGAACTATGTATGGTGAGGAAATTATTGTAATAATTTTATTCGCAAGTTCAGAATTGTAAAGTGTAATGAATTTAATTCGTGGTTCACTCTTGTATGCTTTCGTTTCCGCTTAAACTGGTTGTTTATTAAACGAAAGTTTAAATTTATAGTGATTTTTAGTACTCTGATATCGAGCTTCCGCATACACTTGTTGTGTTATTATGGATGTTACCGTTCCTTTCGGGTAGAAAAAGGTTTTACCCGATTGGCGGGTCTGTTGGCGTGCCCGAACCGTACAAATTGGCGGACTCGGGGCGTGACAGATTAGAGTGGTATCAGAGCCTAGGAATAGTCTTAGGTGGTTAGCAAACCTTAGGGAGACTCTAGGGTTTAGGCACGAGAGAGTGTGTGGATTATTGGGCGAAAGTATTTGATTGGTTATTGTTGTTCCCAAAAAGGATGTTGGGACTGATCGAGGGCGACGAGCTTTCATTCTTCGAATATTACGTTGGCGGCCGACAACGTAATGCTGGGGATGAAAAGGAGTACCCTCTTATACTTTCGCATGATTGGGTCGATGAGCCTTTTTGTCGGTATATAGATTGTGCGATGCTCAAATGGCTGAACTTGGGCTGATCGTTTCGTTGTGGTGTGCATATCAGCGATAACACCACGTAGGGAGACGCGCTTGTCTCGACTCGAGTCATGAGAGGGCTCCGGGTCGAACAAGGTACACGTGCTGCGATAGCAGGTGGCCGCACTTATTGGTGTGGTTCAGCAGCATGCTGAATCTTCTTGCCGAGGGGCGGAATTTTTCAGCCGGCAAGGAGGCAGATTCCGACGCCTAAGGTGGCGTCAATGTGACAGTCGGAGTAGATCGATGGGCTCCAGTGGCTGATAGCGCAGCAAGCTGAGGCTGCATAAATGACGCATGAGTATAGGGCGTCGCCGCGTTTAGGGGCGACAGTAGAGAGAGTGGCACTGGCCGCCGAACTTTTGTCGGCGCACCCTGCACCTTCGGCATAGGGTGTTTTGTGCTTGTGTCAGCTGGATTGCTGGCAAAGTGTGGTTAGTAAAGTCCAGTGAGAGACCGACTCACGAGGTGAATGGTGATCGCTACGTGGCGAGAACCAAGTTGGTATGCCCTAAGGGTTAGGGCAAGAAAGATTTACGAGCCTGGCGGCGTGAATTTGCCCCTGATGACGGTAGTAACCGTGTGGCGTGTTGATTGTGGCTAGGTTGCCGCATAGTAGTGTTGGTGAGGCCTAGAGTAGGCTTCAGGATGCGAGAACCTCTCGAAAAAGCGAGAGTTTTGTGGCGCCGTTCTGATGGACCGGTATAATGGCAAGAGTTGCCACCATAGGGTTTGCGTGTTAATCACCAGAGTTGGTGAACAGTCGTTGTGGTGCCTCAGCCCAGTTGGGAGAGGTGTACAGGAGTCGTACGCGTGTCTAAGCAAATCGCTTAGCACTGGATATTTGCAAGTTAGCGTGGGGGCGTAGGACGCCCAACTGTTGGGGTGCTCATGGAGCACAGGTATCGTTTAGCCAGAGAGAGCTGCTTAGGTGGCACATTAGCCTTGCCCAGTGTGGCCAGAGTTGATAGAGAGTTCGGGTCGTGGATTGACGACTAGTTAGTTGGTTTTACTCAGTGAGCATAGTGGTCGCGTGGCGACGATTCGCGGGTTCGCTTGGGGACGATCCGTGCCTGGACCATGTTTGTGGACTGTGGGCCTGTAGCCCAATGGGCAGGCGCAGTCGGCTGTGAGAGACAGCGGCCCGAGACCTGAGGGCGGGGCATGATAGAGATTTGGTCGGGGCGGTAGTCCGAGCGATGACCCGGGAACGTGAAATGCCACGTGTGAGCCTTGAGGCTGTTAGTACACCGAGAGTGTGTGATATGACCAGGCCGTAGAGCTAGTGGTGATTGAGGTATTGTAGCTCCTAGTGGGAGTGTTGGTGTAGTAATCCTAGGTGAGGATCTACCCGTATGACGATTGGGTCTATGTGCTAGTGAGAGCCATTATACAGAGTTGGACTGGTTGGGCTATAGGCCCCTATTGGACCGTGGTCTGTGGACTTATTAGTATTCCGAAATAGACGGGTTAGCTAGTAACTCGTGGACTCCGGGTGCTAGTATCGTGTGGGAGATAGCTGAGAACTCCTGGATTGGCCTTTGCCCTCCACATTAGGCAGCTGAGCGATCAGAAAGAAAATGCGGTAAGTGTAATTAGTTGCAGATGCAACCTCGTTGTGAAAAGAATGATGGCGGAATTAAAGTAAAAATTTCGCAAGTGAAAAACTGGGTCATTCGTGGCAATTGAGAGAACAAGTGCTCAACTGTGTCTTTCACCCATTTTGGTGAAAGTGGCCAGATACCGGGTCTGAGTTTGTCCCTGGATTGAGAGAGGGACTCATTAGTGAGTTGATCGTGTGATCTGGCGAGCGGGCAATTTGAGGCCCAGTAACGACATACAGTGAGCCCAGTAGTGGGACAAGTTTCCCCCTCTCGATTAACTAGAAGCCGAGTTGTGATTCAAGTTTCGAGGACGAAACTTATTTTAAGGGGGGTAGAATGTAAAGTGCCGGATTTTCGGCACATAAATAAATGTAAATAAAGGTGGGATGAAATCCTATTGTTATGAAAGTTGGGGTAGTAAAGAATATTTGGAAGCGAGTTGGGCCCAAATCGGGATTAAAATGAGAGTTCTGGAATTTTATTCAAGAAAGGGGGCCCAGATATTTAGTGGAAAATTCAGAGTGTCGGAAAATTCCGAGAAAATTACAGGAGCCCCGTAAATATGTTTTAAGGCCACAGAAAAAGTTTCGCGTTAATCGAAGGCCGGATAGTGGGAACGGGCTCCGCCAACAGTGTCTAAAAATTTTGAGAAAATTACGAGAGCTGTGTAATTATGTTTTAAGATCACAGTAGAAATTTCGTGTTGATCGGATATCCGGATTGCGAGAACGGGGTCCGCTAATAATTCTGGACACAGCGGGGCTTTTGGTAGTCCAGAAATGGCCAAAAGTGAAAATTTAAATTTTTCTGTGGTAAATAAAGCTGAAATGAAATCGCCTGTCAAATTTGAACGAAAACGGACGAAAAATGGACAGAAAACGAGACAAAAACGGATTTTCAAGGCGCGCGGTGCGCTGCTCAACACGCACAGCTGGCGCGCATCAAGTGCGCGGGTCAAAGGGGGGCCGCCACATGGCAGGCCACCATTGGGCCCGTACGGGCAGGGACGTGCGCCCACAGGTGGGCGCGCGTGCCTGGGCCGGGTGCACCCGGCTGGGTGCTGTGGACCGGCGGGTGCACCGTGGACCGGTGCACCGTGGACCACCTTCCTCCCTCCTCTCTCTTTTCTTCTTCTTCTTTCTCCCCCCCCCCCCCCCCCCGCACCCCTTTTTTCTCCTCTTTTCCTTTCTTCTCCAACCGAGCGAGAGGGAGAGTGAGGGAGGAGATTGTGGGTGATGCGGTGTTGCGTCGTGAGCCTCGTGGAGCGTGCGAAATTTTCGATGGGAGCGTTTTGGCGGCGGCGGCGCGGTCGGGTAAGTCCCACGCTTTATTTTTACGGTATTTTTGGCACAGTTTTGAGACGTAATTTTGGACATTACATTTGATCCCATACCGTTGTGCGTGCTAGGGACCGAGTTTACTGTGCCGTTTTACTGCGCAGAATGTCGCGAGCATTTTTGGCACGCCTCGTTTTGCGTGCAAGTTATCAAAAAAAATGCACCGTTTTGCGTGCCAACCCGAGCTACGTGCTCCGTTTTACGCGCAGAGTGAGTTGTTGCGCACCATTTTGCGTGCAGTCTCTAATATTATACATCGTTTTTCGTGCAGGGATAGAAAAATATGCACCGTTTTGCGTGTAGCCTTACAGTTAAACATGTACCGTTTTGCGTGCAGATCATTTTATCGCGCATCGTTTTGCGTGCAGTCTCTAATATTATACATCGTTTTTTGTGCAGAGATAGAAAAATATGCACCGTTTTGCGTGCAGCCTTACAGTTAAACATGCACCGTTTTGCGTGCAGATCATTTTATCGCGCACTGTTTTACGTGCAGTCTCTAATATTATACATCATTTTTCGTGCAGGGATAGAAAAATATACACCATTTTGCGTGCAGCCTTACAGTTAAACGTGCACCGTTTTGCGTGCAGATCGTTTTATCGCGCACCGTTTTGCGTGCAGTCTCTAATATTATACATCGTTTTTCGTGCAGGGATAGAAAAATATGCACCGTTTTGCGTGCAGCCTTACAGTTAAACGTGCACCGTTTTGCGTGCAGATCATTTTGTCGCGCACCGTTTTGCGTTCAGTCTCTAATATTATACATCGTTTTTCAAGCAGGGATAGAAAAATATGCACCGTTTTGCGTGCAACCTTACAGTTAAACGTGCACCGTTTTGCGTGCAGATCGTTTTGTCGCGCATCGTTTTGCGTGCAGTCTCTAATATTACACATCATTTTTCATGCAGGACTAGAAAAATATGCACCGTTTTGCGTGCAATCCTACAGTCGAACGTGCACCGTTTTGCGTGCAGATTTGAGGTACGTGCACCGTATTGTGTGCAGGTTGTGTTGACGCGCATTGTCTTGCGTGCCGATTGAAGTGGCGCGCATCGTTTTGCGTGTGAGTTTTTCTGACGCGCACCGTTTTGCGTGCAGGTTTGGTGGACGTGCATCGTTTTGCGTGCGGACCCGAGGGAAGTGCGCCGTTTTGCGTGCAAGCTCGAGGAGACAAGTGGAATCGCGCGGAGACCAATTGCAAGTGTTTACAAGCAATTGGGTACACTACAAGGTGGGGGATTCTACCGAAATTGGGTGACCTCTCCCCTTGCTCCTTTGCTTTTCGATTCGAAGCATGATAGTAGCCTGTTAGAGGCGTTAGGTAATTATGATTATGATTGCCTGTGTAGATGGAAAAGTGCAACTGTTGGTTGCCAGAGCTAGAGGAATAGATGTACATGTGTAAATGAACACAGAGGAAAGTGCAACTGTTGGTTGCCAAAGATATATGATGAATATGCATGCGTAGAAGAAATTACTATTTGATGAATGAACTGAAGATAACTGCATGCATGAAAAAGGATTAGCTATTATGATTGTGAGCATGTTAGGGTGTAACCCTAGGAATCACGTGACATAAGGGAGCAACAGTTGTTGGTAGTAAGACTAGGAGAAAACCTAGTATAGGGGTTTGACGAGTGACATTAACTTAGGAGTTATCCTAGGGAGGACGAGTGGCATGGTCCTAGGTGACAACCTAAGGACACTGAGAACTAGTGTTCAACATAGAGTCATGGAACTCTAGGACAAGTATGACATGGAACTTAGGTAAAGGAAACCTAAGGAGAACTAGTGTTCAACATAGAGTCATGGAACTCTAGGACAAGTATGATATGGAACTTAGGTAAAGAGAACCTAAGGAGAACTAGTGTTCAACATAGAGTGAAGGAACTCTAGGATGAGTATGACATGGAACTTAGGTAAAGGAAACCTAAGGTGAACTAGAGGACAGCATAGAGTCAAGGAACTCTAGGACAAGTATGACATGGGGCTTAGGTAAAGGGAACCTAAGTTGAGGTAGAAGAGTTTAAACTCACAGACAGGAAAAATAGAGTCAAGTTGACTCTAGGATTCAGTAAGGAATCAAGAGGATGGAAAAGATGGATCAAGTGTGGAGATATGAAAGGAAAAACAGGAAAGTAAAGTCAATGTAATTCTAGGATAACAGTGGAACATGGAATTAGAGTCAGTGTAACTCTAAGTTAGTGGTGGAGCAGGGAAATAGAGTTTAGTTAACTCTAGGATTCAGTGAGGAATCAGAAAAGTGGGATAAGATCCCCAGTTTAAAGAGTTGATTAAATATAACCCTAGAAGGTCATAGGGTGTCTGGGCAAATGGATAATAACTTTAACTTCAATTTGAGTTAAAGAAATAAAAGAGAAATGTTTAAGAGTCCAGGAGACTCTCTGGTTATCCTTATGGCAAGACCTAGGATAAGAGGAAAAAATTGTTGCAAAAAGGCAAAGATTAAAAGCAAGCTAAAAGTGGCTAAAAGCCTAAAGAAAATGTAATTGGCGCCCTCGAATTTGAGACTCGTCAAGTGGAGCAGTGACTCCCTGGGCATGTGACCCCGTCGGACGAGGTACTTTTGAAGGGTTAAAAGTTAAAGCAAGGAGCTAAATGCTCAAGGAAAAGAGAAAGTGATTTGCCAGTGGCAAAAAGGGAGCTATAAGCTCGAATAAGAAAGGAAAGCAAGCGTTCAAAGGCAAAGAGGCTAAGAACTAAAGTAAAAAGAAAAGAAAGAAAATATAAAGATAAAACGGGCGGAACTACGGTGAAGCCAGCCCATGTTGGAGGTACTGGGCAGTATCCCTCTCCCGGGTAGAGACCCGTTCGGGACGCTTCTTCCGTAGGACGGGGTAACACTTGCGGGTGTTATCGGCAACCTTAGAAATCTTATCTTATGGTAGCAGGACTACCGGGCTGGGGCCCGTTGGATAAGAAATTTCTGAGGGTTAACTTGAACTAAAGCACCAGAATCTAAAGAATAAAGAAAGATAGAGTGGCCAAGGTGGCCGGGTTAGTTTGACCCTGTATATAGCGGCATAGTGGCCGAGTTGGTGCTTAGCAGCCTAGTGTGGCTAGACAGAGTAGTGCTGGGTCGATGGTTGTACACAGATAGTGTAGTGATATATTATTGCATAGCTGCATATTGATATTGAGGATTTTAGTTCCTAGCACACTATTATTATTGCTTCCATTGGACCAAGTGGTGTAGGACACTTTTTCTCGGTGGTTGAACCCACTGGGAACTCGATCGTAGTTCTCACACCCCTTGGGTGACTCCCCCCACAGGTGCGGGTATGGGATGCAGCGATCGTGACGGTTCAGACAGCAGATGGCGAGGCATACGACAGGGGGCAAGAGCCCAGCAGCATAGAGACCTAGAGGGTCTAGCAGAGGTACCCTTTTTTTATACTTCTTGAGTGAACTATGTATGGTGAGGAAATTATTGTAATAATGTTTATTCGCAAGTTCAGAATTGTAAGTGTAATGATTTAATTCGTTGGTTCACTCTTGTATGCTTTCGTTTCCGCTTAAACTGGTTTTTATTAAACGAAAGTTAAATTTATAGTGATTTTTAGTACTCTGATATTCGATCTTCTCGCATTGTCGCCCCACTCCCAGGGGGTCACCCATCCTAAAACTCCTCTAGCTCTAACACGCTTAAGTCTCATGTTCTCTTGATCTTGCTCCGATCCAAATGCCGAAAAGCAAACACGACACGGGTTAGAGATGAGTAGTCCTATGAATCGTGCTTATATATAGGACTATCCAACTTCCGGGGTGTCACATTCTTTCGGCCCCCCTTTAATGCCCTGACGTCCCGTCAGGCTCAAGCAACTCACAAGCACCAGGCGATGTGAGACTCGTCCGCATAGCCTTAGCCGACCTTGTGAGAGCTGCACTCCACCTCAACAACGGTCTTAGGCCCCGGGGAGCCCGCTCTACCCGCTCTATAACCCTGGCTCAGCCGAGATACATCTCACTTCCGGCTGGTGATGCTCTGATACCAATTTGCGCCCCACTTCCCAGGGGTCACCCATCTAGAACTACTCATCTAACGCTCTAGCACGCTTACTCTCATGTTCCCTTCGATCTTGCGACCATCCAAAATGGCTATAGCCGGGTAAGATTTTAGTCCTATTATTCATTTAGATAATGACTCTCCAAATTCCGGGGGTGTCACACGCATACACTTGTTGTGTTATTATGAGATGTTACCGTTCCTTTTCGGGTAGAAAGTTTTACCCGATGGCGGTCATGTTTGCGTGCCCGAACCGTACAAATTGGCGGACGATCTGCGTGACTAGCTAGTGCGGGCCACGGGCGCCCGGGGATTCGCGGGCGCACCCACCCGCGTTGACCCCCCGACTTGGCCCACGTGGCGGCGCCCGGGCGGCCATGCACCGCTATCC